>CM057338.1:419259965-419589446 GCA_030015575.1 Agapanthus africanus | reverse complement strand
AAAGGTTCGACGCGAAAGCAAAAACAAGTCGAAAGGCAAGAAAGGCACTCGACAACCACAAAGCAGAGTTAAGAAGCCACGCATCCGAGAGTCGAGCGTTATTGACTTAGCCCTCAGGAAGAAAATGGGTCGAGCATACTCATTTCCTTGGAACAAGACAAGGAAAATACTTGATCTTGCTCTAAAACATCAAATGCTTACACTGCCAGAGTCTAAACACCCTGAGCAAGCAGGCAAAGTCTCCAACCCAAATTATTGCTCTTACCATCGAGTAGTAGGGTATCCGCTTGAAGATTGCTTCACCTTTAAGAATTGGGTTGAGGACCAATATCAGCTTGGCAAATTCGCGTTGTCTGACAACTGGAGGGTAGCGCCGCCGCAAAAGCACGAACCCGAAAACACAAGGATAGAACCAACTCCGCATTGGGATTGGCAGAAAATTCGCACTTGCCACGTGGTAACAATATTAAAAGAAGAGTCCGAGGACATGAACAGCCTTCCTTGGTGCTTTGAAAACGGCAGCGATGAGGTAATCTCATAATTTCCCCCAGCTCCGAAAGAACTGGAGGATGGAATCCATACTACTGCAGATAACCTCAAGAAAATCGAGTTGGGGACAACAAATGATCCGCGACCGACGTTCGTCAGCGAGCTGCTGTCTGAAGAGAGGGTGGCTGCGTTAAAAGACGTCCTTGTGCAATATAAAGATTGCTTCGCATGGAACTATTCCGAGATGCCGGGACTAGATCCAGAAGTTGCTGTACATAGACTAGCAATATCCCCGAACATCAAGCCAGTCAAACAGGCGCCGAGAAGAATGCGACTCGAGCTTGAGATGAGCATAAATACCGAAGTCAAAAAGTTAATCGACTCCGGCTTCATCCAGGAAGTTCAGTACCCTGAATGGATCGCCAACATCGTCCCAGTGATGAAGAAAAATGGGACAGTGCGCATATGCGTAGATTTCCGGGATCTTAATAAAGCTTGCCCGAAGGATGATTTCCCAGTGCCAGTCACTGAACTGATGATAGACAATACATCCACTCATGAAGTCTTCTCCTTCATGGACGGCTCATCGGGTATAACCAGATAAAAATGCATCCAGAAGACCAGAAGCACACAGCCTTCAGGACTCCTCTTGGTATATTTTGTTATAAAGTGATGCCCTTCGGTTTGAAGAACGCCGGTGCTACTTATCAGAGGGCCATGACAAAGATCTTCGACGACCTTATACACGAAATCGTTGAATGCTATATCGACGACCTCATGGTTAAAAGCAAATCATACGAGGAACATCTCGAGCATCTGAAGACTGTATTTCAACGCCTTCGGCAGTACAACTTGAAGATGAATCCTCTTAAATGTGCGTTCGGGGTTTCCTCGGGCAAATTCCTGGGATTCGTTGTTCGACACCGAGATATTGAAATAGATCCGTCAAAGATTAAAGCGATCATGAAAATGCCTCCACCGAGGACTCTCAAACAGCTGCGGTCTCTCCAAGGGAAACTCGCATACATACGGCGATTTATAGCCAACCTTTCAGGAAAGTGCCGTCCTTATAGTCACCTGATGAAGAAGGGAACTCCATTCGTTTGGGATCAAAAATGCCAAGGCGCACTGGACGAGATCAAGCAATACCTGCAGAACCCGCCGGTGTTGGCTGCTCCGGTTAAGGGGAAGCCTCTCATTCTTTATACAACCGCCCTCGAAGGTTCCTTAGACGCATTATGGGCACAAGAGAACGATCAAGGGAAAGAAAGAGCACTCTACTACTTAAGTCGAGTTCTGCTGGGAGCAGAAAGCAACTACTCTCCCATTGAAAAACACTGCCTGGCGTTGATCTTCGCAATAACAAAGCTTAGGCACTATGCGTTGGCGCACGAGGTCCGTCTTATATCAAAAGTGGACCCTCTCAAATATCTAATGTCAAAAGCCATATTGACAGGGTGACTCACTAAATGGGCCCTGCTCTTGATGGAATTTTCGATAACATATCAACCTCTCAGGGCAGTAAAAGGCCAGGTCATCGCCGACTTCCTTGCTGAGCATCCCATACCTGCCGATTCTCCTTTAAATTGCGATTTGCCAGACAGATATGCGTTTGACGCAATCGACAGTGGTGATACCCGGTGGGAGCTTTATTTCGATGGAGCATCTTCCATGAAAAAGCACAAACAAAATACGCCAATGATCAAATCAGGGGTAGGACTTATCTTTGTGACTCCACAAGGAGGAATAATGCGCTTCGCCTTCTCCTTAACAGAGCCGAGGACGAATAATGAAGCTGAATATGAAGCTTTGATAGCAGGCCTCGAGATCGCCATTGATATGGGAATTGAAAGCCTCCTCATATATGGGGACTCCCAGCTGGTCGTCAGTCAAGTGAACGGCGATTACCAAACATGCAAACCGGAATTGGTAAAATACGGTGAAAAGGTGCAACAACTGCTAACCCAAATTCCCTCCTATACGTTGGAAAGTATACCGCGCGCGGAAAACAGCAAAGCGGACGCACTGGCCAAACTTGCTAAAGAATTGGCTGACGAGAACCTCGATGACGTTAGAATCGTGATACAAAGCCGTCGAGTGCTCGCCCCAGCAGAGATACCTCCAGAATCATATAAAGAAAAGGCGGCAACTGAGCAGGCGACCTTACAAATAATGGACCATGAGAAGACCGAAGACTGGAGAGAAGTCTTCATAGATTACTTCAAGTTCCACCGAATGCCTGAAGAAGCGTCCATAAGACATCAGCTCGTGAAACGAGCTCTGTCTTTCGCCTTCGTCAACGATACTCTATATAAGAGGTCATTCGATTCTCTGTGGCTGAGATGCTTAGGACCTGACGAAGCGAAAAGGGTTGTCCAAGAAGTTCACGACGGACTCTGCGGTTCTCACCAAGCAGGCCCAAAGATGAAATTGAAGATCAAGCGGATGGGCTACTACTGGCCCACGATGATGCAGGATTGCCTGGAATACGCGAGGCAATGTCATTCATGCCAAATTCATGGGGACTTCATCCATCAGCATCCCAATCCACTGCATCCAACAGTGGCTAGTTGGCCATTCGAAATGTGGGGAACTGACATAGTCGGCCCCATCGAACCAGCATCGTCAAAGGGACATCGTTTCATCTTGGCAACGACTGATTACTTCTCCAAATGGGCAGAGGCGGTACCGTTGAGGGAAGTAAAGACGGAGAACATCCTCCATTTCTTCAAAACGCATGTCATATACCGGTTTGGAACCCCAAGAAGGATCATCTCTGATAATGGGCCAGCCTACCGAAGTCATAAAATTAGCCGCTTCGCACAGCAGCACAATATAGACTGGAGATATTCCTCAGTTTATAATCCACGAGCTAACGGTCTAGCTGAGGCCTTCAACAAGACCTTGACGAAGATCATGAAGAAAACAGTGTCACGAAATAAGAGAGATTGGCACGAAAGATTGCAAGAGGCTCTTTGGGCGTATCGGACTACGTTCAAGACGGCCACGAACACAACGCCGTATGCGTTGGTGTTCGGCACCGAAGCGGTACTCCCTCTCGAGATAGAATTACCCTCTCTACGAGTGGCAGTCCACTACGAGCTGACTGACGAAGAAAATGCTCACCTTCGTTTTGAAGAGCTTGACGCCCTTGATGAAATCCGGCTTCTAGCACAACAAAATCTGGAAGTTTATAAAGCAAAGATGACGCGCTCATACGAAAGATTGACCCGACCGAGGACATTTTGTCAAGGCGAACTCGTGCTAGTGGTCAAAAGACCTATGATCCCCAATCGCGCCAAGCGGGGAAAGTTCGAGCCAAACTATGAAGGCCCGTACATCATAGATAAAGTTTACCAGGGTGGAGCCTATCTACTCATGGACATGCACGGTGAAAGGCCTTTCAGACCGATAAACGGTCGCTTCCTAAAGAAATACTATGCTTAATAAGCCATGGCCTAGGTCAATGATAGATGACGACGACTATGTCCGCTCGCTATCTTCCTAAGCTCAAGCTTTATAAGCAGTAGCCGGCCTCCGCAATAATGGACCGAAATGTCCTTAAACTAATAGCAGACCGAAACGTCTTTAAACTAATACCGCAGCATCCTTGGGCTGACGAGATGAATAAAAATTTTAAAAAAAAATAATAATAAATAATATAATAAATAAATAAATAAAAAAGATAAAAAAAAACGGTATGTCCATAAGCAAAGAGGGCACGGATGAAAACCCGAAAGGGCTCCGTGAGTAAAAACAGCAGGGCGACCGGCGAGTGTTTGTGAAAACCTGAAAGGGCGCAACCTCGTTAAAAGACACTTATAGGGTCCTCTCGACCTTATAAGGAGAAACCACCTGCGTGAGATCCTTACGACTCACAAAGGAGCAACACATTTAGGAATCCCCATGATTTCTAAGGAGAAAATACACTTGCGAGATCCTCACGACTCGTAAGGAGAACCCTCTTATGGGACCCTCACGGCTCATAAGATTTGAAAGTCTTAAGTCACAGAGACCTAAACCTGTGCTTAAGCAAACCCCCACAAACTTCCAATATTGCCCTACAAGTGATTCAATATCGACCCTTGTATACAATCCACGGGCGCGAATAAACATTTCCCTAACTAAGTCCCATCTGAAACTAGGAATATGTTTGTATGGTAAACAACCCTTGTAAATCCTCTCGACTTATGAGGAGAAAACCTTCCTGTAGGATCCTTACGACTTACAGAAGAACAAAATACTTAGGAACCCTCACGGTTCCTAAGGAGAAAATACACCTACAAGATCCTCACGACTTGTAGGGAGAAATACCTTCACGAGACCCTTACGGCTCATGAAGCCAAAAGTCTTAGCCGACAGGACCCTAACCCTGGTCGCTAAGCCTCCTTTGTTCGACAGCGACAGAGGCAAATGATGATTCGCTCTTGGTAATATCCCAGTTGCAGCGGTGCTGATGCCAAAATCGGTGTCGAATTTCAGGTTTGCGGCGAAAAGCCAGTAGGCCGCACATGCATACGAAATAGCCGAAATGATAGGGCAACTTGCAATAAAAAGCAGCAAGTAAAATGTATGCATGCAAAATAGCCGAAATGATTGGGCAACTCGTAATAAAAAGCAACGAGTAAAAAATAAAGTAAATAGCCGAAATGATTGGGCAATCGCGACCTTCGCGATATAAAAGCTGAAATGATAGAGCATCGCGGAAATAAAATAAAATAAAAAGAAGAAATGATAAAACTTCGGCCCTACAGTTAAGATCACATCGATCCCTGTATACAATCCAAGGGCGTAAACAAAGAAAGGAACCATACTTCCCCAGCGGGTTCCGTCAAATGACGAAGCCAAACCTCACTGGTTCATTTCAACCGAAGAAGCCAGTGACTTCAGCAAACTTCTCAACTCACGGATACAAACACTCCTTGACGAGAGCCTTCTGATCCGCGTCGACTCGCAGAGCCACCAGCGCCTCCGTGGGAACCCTCGACTCGTTTCAAACCCCAAGGACACAAATAATCCTTGGCGCTTGGAAAACAAAGAATCCCTCGCAAAACTTCTCAACTCACGGATACAAACACTCCTTGACGAGAGCCTCCTGATCCGCGTCGACTCGCAGAGCCACCAGCGCTTCCGTGGGAACCCTCGACTCGTTTCAAACCCCAAGGACACAAATAATCCTTGGCGCTCGGGAAACAAATAATCCCTAGCAAAATCCTCGACTCACGGATACAAACACTCCTTGACGAGAGCCTCCTGATCCGCGTCGACTCGCAGAGCCACCAGCGCTTCCGTGGGAACCCTCGACTCGTTTCAAACCCCAAGGACACAAATAATCCTTGGCGCTCGGGAAACAAAGAATCCCTCGCAAAACTTCTCAACTCACGGATACAAACACTCCTTGACGAGAGCCTCCTGATCCGCGTCGACTCGCAGAGCCACCAGCGCTTCCGTGGGAACCCTCGACTCGTTTCAAACCCCAAGGACACAAATAATCCTTGGCGCTCGGGAAACAAATAATCCCTAGCAAAATCCTCGACTCACGGATACAAACACTCCTTGACGAGAGCCTCCTGATCCGCGTCGACTCGCAGAGCCACCAGCGCCTCCGTGGGAACCATCGACTCGTTTCAAACCCCAAGGACACAAATAATCCTTGGCGCTTGGAAAACAAATAATCCCTCGCAAAACTTCTCAACTCACGGATACAAACACTCCTTGACGAGAGCCTTCTGATCCGCGTCGACTCGCAGAGCCACCAGCGCCTCCGTGGGAACCATCGACTCGTTTCAAACCCCAAGGACACAAATAATCCTTGGCGCTTGGGAAACAAATAATCCCTCGCAAAACTTCTCAACTCACGGATACAAACACTCCGTGACGAGAGCTTCTTTGACTCACATCTCGGGCAGTAAGGATTCAAAAACTTGCTTCCTGAACAATGGGACCCTGCAAGTCAATCCTAAATGGTCTCTTGCATACTATTCACAGGTCTCACTCTCTGAAGTCGATTCTCGACAAAGAGGGAAACAATCGCTTATAAGCCCTCTTGACTCGTAAGAGGGAGAAATTCTCTTATAGGATCCTTCCGACTTATGAGAGAAAACCACACTTGGGAATCCTCACGATTCCTAAGGAGAAAATCCACCTGCGAGATCCTCTCGATCCGTAGGGAGAAAAGTCTCTATGAGACCCTCACGGCTTATAGAGTTGAAAAGTCTTAGGCAGCAGATCTGAACCTGCGGCCTAAGCCATCGTTATTTCTTAAGAAGGTCGGGATACTCGTCCCAATCGTCCGTCAATCATGGTTATTAAGGTGGCGTACTGATAATAAAAGAAAGGAAAGACGGAGAAATGACACAAGACATTACAAAATGTGTATCTTTTATTCATAAATATTGATTGAGTACAGGATACATTGTGCTAAAGAATAAAAAATATATACTTATACTTTACAAAGACGAATGATACAAGGAGAATTATTGGGAAGGAAGCGTCTTGCACAGATGTAGCAATCGCTCGCATATGTCCTGCCATGCCTTCTCTTGCTCGGCTACCACCGCCAGCTCTGCCTCCACTTGGGCTCGTTGCTGCAAGACCGACGCAAGCTGCTCCCTCACAACTTGATAGGCAGCCTCCCGACTTGGGATATCGCGCTCAGCTACGTCAAGCTTCCGCTTCAAGTTTAGCCCATGGGAGATGCGCTCCAAAAGACCCTCAAAGATAGTTTTCACTTGGACAGCATTTGCCTCAACCTCAGCGAGCAGATGGGCCGTTTCGTTCGAGGTCTTTTGCCATTCCCTTAGTCTTTGAGCTGCTTCTTGCTCCAAGTGGCGGGAGTGCGAGGTGCTTTGCTCGAGCCAAGTTGTGCGTTGAGTGCTCAGAGCTAAAACTTCGAGAGAAGGGCGCGTCGACTCCAGCCGGTATAGACAAGCCTCAATCTCCCTGCAGTGATTAACCCAAGATCCGACGACGCCTTCGTCATGAAAAGTTACGAGCGCCGCCAACATTGGATTAACATCCACAGCGAAATCTACGGCAGAAGGGAGAGCATCCATGTCGAGCTCTTCGATGTACCCGCTCAGCATGCCCAAACTCATCACGGCACCCTTCGAAGACGGGCGTCTCAAGAAAGGGCCTGCCGGTAGAAGGACGCGAGACTCAAGAGGGACCGGAGTCGGAACAATAGCTGCAAAACAAAACATGGTTAAACGATGGTTCAAGAGATATTTAAGGGTTAAAAAAAAGGGGGGAATTTGCTATACCAGCAGCAACGGACGGCAGAGCCGGAAGGGCCGGTAGCGCGGCAGGTCTGGCATCCCCTCCTTCGATTTGTGGCACTGCAATAAAGAAAGGGAAAGGTCAGAAATCATTCAATTGCTAGAAAAAAGGGATGAACAAAGATATTGTATTGAACGTACACTCACCAGCGCCACTAGAGGGAGAAGCAAGTTCGGATGGGAAGGAGAAGTGTGGGAGCAACACTTGACATAGATGATCAAAGAGCACTCCTGAAAAGATGCAGTGGTATGGCATTAGTCCATGAACTACATGTTTAAGAGATTAACCTGTAAGTCGCAAATCCATACCTTCTAACATCCGCGATGGCACGAGGGAAGACGGGGAAGTGACCACCGCCAAAGCAGTAGTTGACGGTGCTCCTTCAAGCAATAGAGCGTCGGCCCTGACCGCACCTGCAAAGACAAGCTTGTTAGAAGAAATCGCAAGATATATAAAAAAAGGGAAACGATAGTAACCCGAAACTTACCCGACGAACTGCCAGCCGAGACGGAGGCAATTCCTTCCTCCATTGACATCAGGCCACCACCCGTAGCCTCGTCACCCGACTCGATGGGAGCCGTTGTTGTGCTCGCAAGCCCGGGAGACGGCAAGGAACCATACGCGGGGAGGGCTATGATTGGAATATTGCCAGATTCTAGAGAAGGAGCGGCTGGCTCGTCCTCAGGAATCGTGGCCACCTCACCCGCTACTCCTTCGGGTCCTGCGGTCACGGTTGTTTCATCCATCGGCACCGTGACATCTCCAGCCTCAAGCGCCTCGATTCCTACTGCCTTCGGCTCGTCAATCGTCTCATCTGCCGCCATTTCAGATGCGGCATCGATGACCTTCTCGGCAGCGGATCCTTCAACTTCTGTTCCAGGCGTCGTGGCCCCGATGACGTTGCTCACTGTCGGTTCGGGTTCAGCAAGTACCGCTTCCTCCGCTCCCCTGGGTTCGACGGTCGTCTCCGCCTCCCCCTCAGTTGGACTTGACCCTGCAAGATGAGATACGTATGAGCCAATAGCTTTACAATTCGTACAACAAGGTTCTGAAAGGAGTACTACCTGAAGCAGATTTATCATTGGCGCTCCGAACCGCGCGCGCCACTTGCCGACGAGCAGTGGACAGGGCAACAGGGGGCTCTTCGGAAGGAGTACTAGCGCGAGGAGTGGTGCTAGGGCCCGCTCCCGTAGCCAAAGCAGCTTTCCGCGCCTTTGCTTCACGTCTCAACCGCTTCCGCTCCTCTCGGGCCGTTGAGACGGATGCCATCAGAGCTTCCTTGAGTGAAGCATCCTCATCCGTATAGAGGGATGCCTCCAGATTTTTCAGAGCATCCCTCGTCGTGGCGTCGAGGCTCTTGCGGCAGCTTCGACGAAGCCGGGGCTTCGGTGACGGGCTCGGAAAGGATCCTTGCGTCGATTAATACAACCCCTGTAAAGAAACAAGAGAAGGTCAGGTTGACTATCATAAAAAGACAACAAACTTTCCGTATATAAGAGAAAGGGATAAAACATACCGACGCTTGCTAGGGCACGCTTCTCCTCCTCTTCCTGGAACGTTTTCAGGGAGGCAGCAATAGCCTCTTCGGTAGAAACACCTGTTGAAAAGGGAGCAAATATCAGCTAAAGATAATAATGAAAAGTGCAATAAAATGACGAAGAAAGTGGCTGATGATTACCTGACTCAGCGAGTTTACTTAGCATCGCTTCGAGCCTCGCCGATCGCTCCGAAGCTGCAATGGCGGCAGCCAAATTGGTGTCCGTAGGGTCCACCACAAAGCCCTCATTGCTGCCGTACTCGCATATGGTCTTGGCAGGAGAAGCCGCAGGCTTTAAGCCGAGGATCGCATCGAGGGAAAGGGCGGACTTTTTCTTTTTCTGCTGTCCACCAGCTTTAGATCCACCTGGAGCGGATTTGCGCTTGGAAGCCACTTTAGGGCGGCGAGTCCCAACATCTGCCCCTACGCCTGACTCTGGCGATACTACTTTAGCCGCCTTCGTGGGAGCACGAGGCGCCGATGGTGCATCCACCGTAGCGGGCAACGGCAATCCCCGCGGAGGAATCAACACGCATGGTCGATCGACTCCAGCATCTTTTAGCGGAGGGACGACCGGGAGCCTTGGCTGCAAAGGGGCCTTGCGATCACCGCCAGGAGGCGCACCCCTACGGTCAACCAATAGGCGTTTCTCCATTAAAATGATTGGGCCCATAGCGTGCGCATACCAGGCCACATATGAATTGAGCATCTTAGGCACACAGCTGGGTTCACTAATGAAGAAATAGGAACCCGTGTTAAGCCGTATAAAGTGATGCATCGCATTCTTTACCCCCGCTGGGCCAACCACGGGCGTTTCCAAGAAGGCTTCCATCGGGATCCCCTGGTTGTAGCTTGATTGCTAGGCAAATCGATGCGGATTATACCTCATAAACAAAGCCGTCTCATTCTGCCGAAACACTAGATAGCCCGGCCGAATGGAGTAGAGATGGAGGATTTCCCGAGCCTTCAGCACAGAAGCCCCGCCCTTAAACTCGTCACGTAGGGGCACCACCGACTTAGTAGTCTCCGAGCCTATGGTGATAACCTTATCCACAAAAGAAGTCGTCGCTCCGACCAAATGTGGGCGCAGGAGGAGTCCCCTGGAATCCCGCGGGGATGCGAACACAATTGAAGCCCCGATTAACCGTATGACTCTCGGGAGTCTGTACTTCTCGAAGAATGGGGGAGTCTTGTGGGCGCCAAACACCCCTCGCACGTGCATCTCCATCCAAGAAACGAAGTAATGCATTGGGAAGTTAGCAGGCTGTGTCCCAGGATCATTAGCGTCCGCCGCTACGCTGAGTCCATGATAAAGATAAGCTAACCCAGCAATTCCTACCGACAACTGCAGACCGGCCACCATCCGATGTGCCGGGTAAAAGACAGAGGGCCGCATGAAGCGCGGGTGCATAGGGAGCGCAAAGTTGCATAACCACAAGCCCAGGAACCCAATAAAGAAAGTTTCCTCATCCATGCCGGGGACGGCGATTTCCGAGAAAGCAACGATGGCAGCATTGGGGAGATAGAAATCCCTCTGGTTATTCTCCGATACGGGTCGGCGATCCAAACCGAAACCAAAGGGGTCGTCAAGCTGAGCGAACTTCTCGCTCTGCTCTGATAAGAACTCCGGGCGGATAAAGCGAGCAATGAAAGCTGCGAAACTGACGCCCTTGTCCCCCGATTCCAAATGGAGTTCCTCATAGATCTCCAACACTTTCACCAAACCCGGATGCTGATGCTGAATGGCATTCTCCGGGGTTAAGTCAAATACCAGCTGCTTAGTGGCAAAGACATACTCATCAGGAGGAAGCAACTCCTCGTAGTGCTCTCCCCTCATTGGCAGACCTGAAATTTCGGCAAATTCCTCCAAAGAGATAGAAACTTCCTTATCCGCCATCAGGAAGGTATGGGTGGGGATATTCCATTGTTCAACAAAAGCCTTTATCCACCACGTTGGAGGAGAGGGGTACTCGAAGAGCGAGACGAAGACGGCTGAGTATAGACCAATCTTCGTTAGGTGGGTCCTCTTCGCCGATAGAATGTACCGGGCCCACTGCAAATATCCGGCGGGGGGTCGCGGGATCATTCCAATGTTATAAGCCTGTCCCCAAGGGCGTGCTTCGCCCTGACAGATTCGCCTCCCCAGAATATCTATCGCCGGCGGCGGCTGCACGGGGATGGCGCCGATTGCAGGTTGAAGGAGGTCATCAGAATTCCAATTCTTAACCTCCACGGCATACTTCACCGGGGGTTCGTCCGCATAAGGGATCGTGACTATGGGCTCAGAGGGCGCGGCGGAACTAAAACTGCGACGGCCTTGGATGATCTGGCTATACCACCTTCCCCACAGATGGAACTTTTTGCACTCAGGATCGCGATATTTAATAAGAGCGAATACCACCCGATCCACTGGCGCATGGAGGAACCCTCCTTCCGAGCGAACGAAGGGGAAAGACAAGTCGTCAGACATCTTTTCTGTGGAAAGACAAAAAAATATACATCATTAGTGGCCTAACGCTTGGCATTATAAAAAAAATATAATAAAAATTAAATAATAATAAAAATCTTGTTCCACACTGTGATGCAGTGGGTAGGGGACCAAAGGGGGACCCACAAAATCTGGATGATATGCATCATTTAATAAGACAATCCCATCATCAGATAGGACTGTCAATTCATAAAAAGGGGCCAATAGGATACACCCATTGGTGGGGAAGTCCCTGGAGACAAAGAGAAAATCTCCTCTTTTAGAGCAATGCTCTGTCACAGAGTGACATATGTCAAACTCTGGTCTCAGGGGAACAAGATTCCTTAAAAGAGCTTGGCTTTGTGATAATGATGGAAATATCCATCAAAGGAAAATTAATTTTTAAAAATTAAAAATTAAAAAAAATTGGGATCTTACAGATCCATGAAAACTCTTAAGAGTTCTTCATTTTTAGATCAAAAGATCTATGTTTTGCCAAAGAGCAAAGCTCTGTTCATGGGTTAAGAAACCCTGAAACAGATTCTTGAGAGCAAGGCTCTGTTGGTGAAACCCCAAAGGGGTTTTCCTTAGATCAAAAGATCTATGAGAGCAAGGCTCTATTAATTAAAATTAATTTAATTTAAGATTAATTTTTACCTAAAGTTTTTCTAAAAAAGTTCTAACTTTGGAAGCAAGAGCAAGGCTCTGAAGTTCTTGAAGGCAAGAGCAAGGCTCTGAAAATGAGAAATCTTGAAGATGGTGATCATCTGTTGAGGACCAAGAGTCCTATTTATAGGCTCCTGCGCCCCTTCAACTGATCCTGGCCACCGTTGCGCTTACGTCGCGCCACGTAAGCACAACGGTGGGGGGGCATTTGTTCCCCCAATCTGAGCAAGGCTCATTTGAATTTTGAAAATTCAAATTTTCTGAAGCAACGCTTCAAATTCCGTACGTTGCGCAGTGCGCAAGCGGTCCACAGTGCGACACGTGTCTGCGCAGTTGCGCAAGCGCACCGCTGCGCGACACGTGTCTGCGCAGTTGCGCAAACACTGTTGCGCAAGTGCACACCTGCGCGACACGTGTCTGCGCAGTTGCGCAAGCACTGTTGCGCAAGTGCGCAACTGCGCGACACGTGTCATTCAGTGAGGAGTTGCGCAGAAACAGAATAAAAATTTAATAAAATCTTTTCTGTTCTTTCCAAAACCAGAAGATTTTCTTCTGCCTTTGGATCAAAGATCCAATGGTGGGAAAATTCCCAAAAATCATTCAGGAAAGATTTTGTTAACAAATTCAACAAATTTGTGAGCACTATAAATAAGACCCCAGACCTCATTCGAGAGGCATGAACTTGAAGAATCAACTTCTGACATAAAAAAAAAAGAAGAGAAAGAACTCTTGAAGATTAATCAAGAACACAAAAAAAGAAAAAGGTAAAAAAAACCTTCTGAAGAACAGAGGATTAAAAAGGGAATAATTCAATAAAAAGAAATAAATAGTGCCTTGCACTTGATATGAACCCTTGGTTCTGTGAAATCAGGGAAAACAAGAAGTAAAAACTTGTTTTCCTTTGATCCAAATTTAGATCAAAAGTGCTATGCACTTTTGTTCTTAAATCTGGAAAATTCTTGGGGTTCTGCAGAAATGCAACTCATTATTTAAAAGGGCTTGGCCTAAATCAAATTGTGAAATAATAAAAGGGCAGAGCCCTGTTTGGAAAATTCTTGAGTTTTTGCATAAATGCAACTCATTATTTTAAAGGGCCTGGCCCAAATCAAATTGCAAAATAGTAAAGGGGCAGAGCCCTGTTTGGATTGATTCTTTTAGTCAGGCAGAGCCTAAAATAAATAAAACAATTGGACTTAACCCAATCCTGGCTGTAAGTCCTTAAATTAAATTGATTGAGCAAAATGGCTCTCCTAAACCAATTCACGACCGGTTCGAGGGTACATCTCCGAACTCCTTTGACATCCCTCGTTGTAATTCCTCAACGACGTCAAAGAGGTGACGGGTCCCAACGACCACACATCAATATCGGACTGAAACGTCCCTAAACTAACATCGGACCGAAACGTCCCTAAACTAATGATGGACCACCACGTCCCTAAACTGACGATGGACCACCACGTCCCTAAACTGGCATAATAGAGTCCGAACGCTCTTTTGCCGGATCTAAACGGTCCCGTCTAAGTTGATCTTAACCCCAAATACGGTTAATGTGTCCTTAGATCTTTAAATAAACAATAAAACTCCAAATCAACTTTGGTTCAAGGGTACATCTCTGAACTCCTCTGACACCTGTCGTTGTAATCCCTCAACGACGTCAGAGAGGTGACGAGTCCCGACAGCCAGATAATTAAATCAATCACTACGTTAAGTTGATCTTAGTCTAAAACAGGACTAATGTATCCTTAACGAATGTTTAAGTTGATCTTAGCCGCAACGCGACTAATGCATCCTTAAACTAAAAACACCAAACCCAAATCTAACTAAATACGGATTTGGACTAATCCACGTCCTACGGGTGACGACATCACTCAGTCTCCGTATACAATCCACGGGCAACCACGAACAAAACAAACACACACGACACGAAGTGAAATTCTGGAGAAGGAGAAAGTTGTTACCGCGATGCGGTAGCGTAATTAACTGCAGGGGCTTGCGCCTGCAGGGAAGAGCGTCCCCACAATCAAAAACCCCTCACCCTGAGGGGGAATCTGACGAAATCTGCTACATCGGCCGCATCCGTCTAAACCTCCGATACACGGTGCCATAAATCAACTTGGCATCTTCGGAGAGGTGAACGGATCAAACCAAATAGCATCTGCCCCGAACCCCAGGCAACGGACGCGAAGTCCGGGCCGCCGTTCGGAGGGGAACATTGAGCATCATCACAAATTATGTGGCAAAAAAATGTGGACAAATTATAGTTGTGAGTAATGTTGAGAAATAGTTGTTGAGGAATAGTATCACGAGATAATGTTATCATGTTTATCATTCCCAATCTATTAATCTCATGACTTATTGCATCATGGCGTCGGCTGCTTCTCTCAAAATCCTTTGCCAGTAAAAGCAGATCAAACCAGTTGATGTCTGTCTCTGAGTCTTCGGTTTCTTCTCCAAAAATAAGAATTTTCAACATTAGTTAAGAAAGGGATTACTCGCTGGAAAAATTCTACAAGAGAGAATAAAGACACGGACTCCGCGTAGTTTCCCAAAATATGCCCGAAATTCATCTATTTCCCTCCTATCCAGTGTGCACACCAAATAATTTCTCACACTTGCTGTATTGCCATCAATTAATCCAATTTAAGATGACATATGAAGAAATGAAAGGACAATTTCTTAAAATATGCTTATTTTATAAAATAATAATAAAAATATGCCCACTTTCAAAAAAATTATTACAAATGTAACAATTTTTGGCCATGTGGGTGCCAGGTCAGCACCTGGCGCTGTACTGTTTCTAAAAAAAATTCAATGGGACGCAGTTGCCAAGTGCGTCCCAGTAGTTCGTTTGAAAATATATGGGGCACATTCGGTAAGTGCGTCCCATGAAAAAAATCTTTCTTCTCCTTCTTCATTCCTTTCCCCTCATCGCCCTTGCCGCCCTTGTCGCCCCCCAACCACCATTGCTCCCAACTGTCCCCTCGCCGCACCCCCCCTCGCGATCCCTCGATGCCCTCATCACCCCCCAACCGCTGCTGCTCTCAATTGTCCCCTCGTTGCCATCGTCATCCCCTCCCTCATCCGTCATCGATCTCACCTCGTGCCTCCTCTGGCCTCTGCTTCCCCTCATCATCACCGTGGGACGAGGGAGCATGGGGGAGAGGAGAGACGGAGGGTGGTAAGGGAAGGCGATGGCAGTGGAGGGGAATTGGAGAGACGAGGCCAGAGTTGAGGTGGAGGTGGTGGAGGAAGGGGCTAGGTCGGAGGAGGGGGCCGTGGGGATGAAGAAGGAGAAGAGAAACTGGAGGAGGAGGAAAAGGTGGTGCCGACGGAGGAGGGAGAAGGGGACAGGGTCAAAGAAGGGCGGCCGCGGGGGTGAGGAAATAAGGAAGGAGAAGAAGAAGGTATAGGATGCACTTTCTAAGTGCATCCCATATATATTGAAATGGGACAACCGTATCCCATCAGAAAAAAAAATTAAAACAACACAGCACTAGGCGGCGCTAACCTGATGCCTATGTGGCCAAAAATAGCCAACATTTACAATAATTTTTTTAAATGGTTTATTTTTATTATTATTTTATAAAATAAGCCAATCTTAAAATATTGCCCCAAATAAATAGAAATTTTTGATTGATATGGAACATATCCTCGTTTAATGTGTAAAAACAATGTTGGTGGTTTGAGAATAATGAAAGCAACGGTATAGCACATTCTGCTACAATTTATGGGAGCCAAGTCAAATATTACAATCAACAGTATAATGTAAAACATTCACTTCTTTCATGCAAATAAATGACCATACGATAACTACTGCAACTGAGGACTCAAATAAAAACTGGAACAAGAACAAAAAGTTCCAGACTCATTGTCAATTAATATAGAAATACAAATAAACAAGAATGTCGATGCCCTCTAGCTAACATTGTGGAAAGAGTCGATGATGGCATCGGCGAGGTAATCACACTTAGCCAAAGACAGTCCCGCCAACGAAATCCTACCATCCTTGGTCATATACACGTGCCACTTGTTTGTCATGTTGTCGCTCTTAACAATGGAAGAATATGAAAAATATCGAATTAGTCAAGAGAAATGATAAGATAAAAAGCTTAAATTGGGAGAGGCGAAAATATCATTGTTGCATTCATAACAGGATATTCTCCCTAAAAAAAAATACCCCAACTTCAACACATGTTCAAAAAGATATTCCTAAAATACCCTTAATATTGCACCAGTATTACTAGTGTAGCATATTTATTTTCTTACTTATATCAGCGGTATATTGGGAATAAAAAGCAGCAGAAAACTGAAGAAATTTGATGTTGGTTGAAGTAGAGGGTACATTGCAGCTTCCAAAAGAAAAGGTCGTATCTAGAGATACTGGCAAAAGGGGGCGAGTTTCCGACAATTTAGCCCGAACTAAACATAAATCGAGTCATAGCTTTTTTCCTAATGTGATTATATAAGCGCAATTGATTAGGACATGAGAATTGTAATATGGAAGTCAGAAGTCCAAGCAATGCAGAGTTGGTTCCTATTTATTTAAAAGGGATACGAGTCAGTTTATAACCCAAAAAAAAACTGTTATCGTATAAAAAAAATGCAGTTGAAAAGGCCGATAATAATGCTAGATGATAATAAAGCTAGATGAAGTTTTAACGCAGCTGAGTTCAATGAGTATGTTGCTGAGTTTTTACCTGTGCTTTGTTCAAGCCAGTAAAAGAGAACATGCCGATTTGTTTGAGAATGAAAGACCAATCCTTTCCGCTCTTATCTTTCTGAGAGAGGCAGTCAAAAAGCCTTTTCCTTACGTTCTTTATGCGCCCAGCCATTAACTCCATCTCTTCTTTCCATTCATTGAAAAGGGTAGAATCTCCGACAACATTAGCAACTATCTTAGCGCCGTGAACGGGAGGATTTGAATACATTGGTCGTGCAAGCCTTTTCAGCTGGCTCTTCACTCTGAATCACCGAAAAGTATAAAGTATAAATTGTTTATTAAAATCTAATTAGTATAATAATATTATAATGTGACACCAATGCCCATGACAAAGAAGAAAAGAGGGTTATTGATGACCATCTGGGGATTTTAAATCAAAAGTAGAGCACAGCATGTAATCCCCAGTCTTAAAATATGATTGCACGGTAATAACTAAAAGTACATAAAAAATAGCATATTCCTGTTCAATTGATCTCAAGATCTATAGGATGAAATGGTCTATTGCTCTAATAGGCAAGCTGGGGTTAAACTATTAGATATGGTATGATAGGTAAAGGAGATATTTTGATCTCTGCTTTTCTCTTTGCCCAGGCTTTTGAGAGGAAGACGATCTTTCTTCTTTATTGAGAATTAAATTCTCTGTTGTTTTGAAAGCCTTTTATATTTTTACAGAATCTTTTGGGGTGGTCTCCTCTCTCTTTTTTATCAAGTTTCCCCTTTTCTTTTCATCTCTTTGTACTTATTTATCGGAGAAAGAAAAGAATCAATTTATTGAGAAAATCTCACATTGAGAGATCATGATTGATTTCATAATCAATCAAAATAATATTTTAGATCAATCGGTGCCTAGAACCAAGGTCGGAAGGGTTTCATTCCTAATGTCAGAGCCACTTAGTAGGAGAGCATCTTAATTTGCTCGAGCTCTGTTATGATATCACTCGAGCATAAGTACAATAAATTGAGGGCACAGATAGAAACAATGCTGCAAAACCAAGGAAGAGGATAAACGTACGAAATATAGTTTAACCCATATAGCACTCATACCCTCTCAAAGTAATTTGTTAGCGCAATGAAAACACCCCCTCTGCTCCTCGACCAAAATCCAAAAAGAAAATACTCAAACTTTACTCTAAACAACTCAAACGCTTGTCTAATTTAACTCCAGAACTTGATTTTGTTACAGACTATGTCTACGAGCATAGGGTGTTTGCGCTAATAAATCATTTAGTGTTATACATGATAAACTTCAGAGGGACGATTAACCGATTTAACTGCATATACATTAACAAATATGTATAATTATTACGTAAAACCTGAACATGATTCCTTCTTCTGACATTTTCCCTGTTCATTTCTTTGTGTGTGTGTGTGTGTGTGTGTGTGTGTGTTTTCCCCTTTTTTCGGGGTGGGGGTGGGGGTGGGGGGGAGGGTGCGGTGCATCTGAATATAACAAATCCAAGAGACAGGTATAAGATAGCCATCAAATTCTTAATAACTCACGATTTAAAAGTTTACCTTGTTGCAGCATCTGAGGATGAGCAAACAACATTGATGGCTCCAATCCTTTCAGCATACAGGCCGAGGTTTTTACTGTATGACTGGGCAACCAAAATCTCCATACCGCGTGCAACAAACAACCTTACGGAGGATGCATCCTCATCAAGGCTTCCGCTAGCAAATCCCTAATTTTTAATATATTAAATTAATCCCATGCATCATCCATGTTTATCAAAAAAAAGGAGAGAGAAAAGAATCCTACCTGATATGCCACATCAAAGAAAGGAATGTGGTTCTTTTCTTCAATAACATTGGCAATCTTCTCCCACTGTTCAGAAGTTGGGTCTATTCCAGTTGGGTTGTGAGCACAGCCATGCAAAAGAATAAAAGATCCGTCTGGTGCTGCCTAAGGAACAAATTATTTTTCATTAAATAACAAGTAGTAGTTTTCATAAGAAGAGTTGCATGTTACATCTCGTGATAAATGGAAGAACTGGAAACTGATTATTCAATAACAGCTCCAACTAAGAGCTTAATTCAAAAGTAATGTGCAAAAGATCAAGTAAGAATGTAAAAGTAATTTGGAACGACGGTCTCTTACATGTACTTGAAACTAAGAATCTGCCATACTTTTCATAACTTGTTATAAGGTTCAAAACCCAAAGGGAAATATGAGATAGCCCAGTTTTAAAATTTTAGTGGAACAAATAGTGAAGATAATACTGGAAAATCACTTCCATGAGCAGAAATTGACAGCAAAAGCTAAATAGATAAAAATAAAAGATAAAAATATATATATATATATATATACAAGAGGAATAAAAGATAGGATTATAATAACTATATTCAGACCTTTATATCTGCTATCATTCCTTCAAAATCCAAACCAACGGTTCTTGGATCGTAATATCTGTATTCAGACCAAGGCACCCTAGCATCATTGAAAATGTTCTTGTGGTTACCTGTTCAATACATAATTAATTGGTAGTTAGAAGCCATATCGTAGTTTGGTCAGTAAAAGATAACGTGGTAAACTGCTTACCCCAAGTTGGAGAAGATATCAGAACTTTTGCATCAGGAAAATATCTTTGTATAAATGCTGCAGCAAGGCGAAGAGACCCAGTCCCTGAAAGACTCTGAACTGTAGCAACCTGAGGTATAGAAGTCAACTCTCATAACAAAATAGAACAAAATTGATTTACCTTGTGTTCTCATTTAATGTCAATTTAAAAAATCAAAGGGCAAATTGAAGGAAATGTCTTGCATACTCTGCCTTGTTGGATGGCAGCATTATCGGCTCCTAACAATAGCTCTGCAGTAACCTTATTAAATTCCGCTAATCCTTCAATAGGTAAATACTGCAATTCAAAACAGAATTTGAGGTGAGCAACAATGGACCATAGAAAAGAATGGCTCACAACATTTGACGTTCGAACTTTTATTCTACCTCTTTGAATTCTCCTCTCTCTAGCATAAGATTTTCTGCCTGCATGATGAAATATCCGGGATTTATGAACATAACCAAAAATAGCTATTTTAGTAGAAAATACTGAAAACAGAAAAAGAGTAGCCTTAGGCTTGGAAGCGTCTGTTTTAGTCTTGATTAAAATAAGATGATGAAAGTTCTGGGAATATGAGATGAGATTCCAATACCTTTTTAACCACATCTAGTACATATGGTTGGAGTTCTTCTGTTCTGTAAGCTCCCACTCCAAGATTGAGCTTCATATCATTTGTGTCCGCTCTGAATGCTTCAGAGACCCCAAGGATCGGATCTGGGGGGGCCATTGTCACTCCCTCAAATCGGGAAACATTAACAGCAACAGCCATTCTTACTCGGCCAGAAGACTGGGAAACAAAAACCAATAATTTTATTTAGATTTCTACATCCAAACTTTTTGCATCATAATGTTGTCATGAGAAAATTGCAAAAATTAACCTACTGTAACGAAGAAGCAAGGGAAAAACAAACCACTAAATAATTAATAACCCTAGGTTGCAGGTTTACAATATAAGATTATAGCATATGTATGGCAGTATAAGGCAATCTCAGATAACAATTAGCAAGGCCTGTAGAAACAAACTTATCAAGTTGTATAACTCTAGTTAAGGATATAATCAGACAAGGATAGTCCGACTTCGTATCCGATTTTTTATCAGAT
Organism: Agapanthus africanus; assembly: GCA_030015575.1. Classification (NCBI taxonomy): domain Eukaryota; kingdom Viridiplantae; phylum Streptophyta; class Magnoliopsida; order Asparagales; family Amaryllidaceae; genus Agapanthus; species Agapanthus africanus. The sequence goes on along the minus strand of CM057338.1, from coordinate 419,568,630 downwards.
ACAGCTAGCGGTTTTCATTTCCAAAGACTCCATATTCATATACACATCCACCAATAGCCACCGGGTACGGATATAGTACACCTATATCCATTCCATATCAGTATATGATATCAAAAATAGTAATTAACTTTCGGCTTTTATCAGGTATGTTTTTGCCCCAATATTCATTTTGTATCCGTAACCAACTTTTGCCAAATAAGGATAGATAGTGATTTTCATTTCCAATGGCTATCTGCATATGTAGCCGAATTTGCCTACAACTAGCGGATACGGACATGGTAGCACATATATCCACTTGTATCCGGCCCGTTACATCCCTACATCCCTGACTCTAGTGCATATCTGAGGTGAAAAAGATAAGTTAATGAATATGTGAAGAAGAAAGTGGACTCCGGATAGTATACACCTCTGAAAACACATCCAACCTTGGAGGTTAATGAAGAAATAGAGCCCGAATATGAGTAGGTTAAAACATGATTATCTTTAGATGGTGGATAAGTTTACTAATTGGATAAGAAATTTCAATATATTGTATAGGGTATCATTGTTTCTCGGATTAACACATTTCCCGAACTAAATACCCAATCTCTTAAAATCATGAAGTGATTCAAGGGAATCCCAAAGATGAGTTTCCATCGATTCAGCATCCAAGCAATCAAATTAGAATTCAAGGGTATCAACTTTTCAGTGGCCATCAAAAGACAACAAATTCGCAGCTCAGCAGTCAAAAAACGCAATCTTTCTCCAATTTCTCAATAAATCACACCCAGCAGAATCAAAATTATCAAAAAAGATAGCAACTTTACCTTTCCCTTCACGAGGAGATCGCCGCCTCTGTTCTTCCCAAGCCCATTCCTCTGCTCAAATTACAAAAAATCCACTCATTTCCATAACCAAAACACGATCTAAAAACGTAAATCATCGCCAAAAGATTACCTTGGTCGCCGCGGGAGAGGTGGCGATCGAAGTGAGGCCAAGGGAGATCATCGACGCCATGCAATCTGCAGCCCTCGACCTGAAAATCGAAAAAATTGCTGGGATTAGAGTGAAAAAGGATCAGGATCAGAGCTTGAAATAAGAAGAGAGCGTACTGAGATGTGAAAAATTGGCGAAAATTGAGAGGCGATTAGATCACTAAAAATGAAGAGAGAGACAGAGAGAGATTAAGGTAGAAGAGAAGTGGGGGGTAAATAAAGTGGAGAAGGTGTGATTGGATCGCGACGTCGTTGGTTTCTCCGTTCGAAGAAGAGAGGGTATGGTGCGCTGCGGTGAGTTTAAGGATGCATTTGACTGGAGGCTACGAAGACAATTTTTTTTTGGAGTAAACCAATTTAAAATAATATTTTTTTAAAAAAGAATTCAAAAGATTTTACAAAAAGTATGCCATTTTTGGCCTGTAAACACCATGTATGTGCCACGTCAGCGCCAGCTCAGCGCTGGCGCTGGTGTTGGTGCTGGCGTTTTAAAACAAAAAACAATTGTAGGGGCGCAGTTTAAAACTGTGTCTCTTACAAATGTTAGGGGCGCAGAATTGCGCCCCTTAAAAATGTAAGGGGGCACAAAAATAGGAATTATTAATGGGCGAAAGTGCGTCAATTGATTTTCATTGGGCGCACTTCGAAAGTACACCCGATACACCATTTTTATTGTATTTTAGTAGATTTTTCTTGCATTACTCACTCGCTTAGCAAATTTTTTTGTAAGGATGCAGTTTGAAACTGCATCTCTTACATTTTTATGAGGCGCAATTTCAAACTGTGTCCTTACAAAATAAAATTTTAAAATGTCAGTGTCAGCGTCAGCGTTGAGCTGGTACTGACGCAGCACCCAGTGGCAAAAAATGACCTACTTTTATAAAATCTTTTGAAAGTGACTTATTTTTAATAATATTATTTTAAAATAGTTTATTCCAAAATATTGACCGGGCTATAAAGATCAAAGATGTGTTAAGGAAAATGATTGTCTTTAAAAATAAAACATAAAATAATAGGTAAATTGTCCAAAAAAAAAGCACTTTTTCCGTTGCCAAAAACCCTATGACCTTGCGTGTTATATCAAGTAGTTTCCTGCTATATCTAGTTTCCTGCAATATCTAAATAGTAGCCAATGATATCTAAGCAGTTGCATGTGATGTCTAAATTATTTCTTGCGATATCTAAATAGTTTGTATGAATTGGTTAAATATAGCGGGCTGATATAAATTCTGAGAAAAACTGTTGGATTATTTGTTAAAGAAAAATAAAGTACCTTATAAGAAATTAATAGGTCAATTGGATATTCGAGAGTCAGTAACTCTTTATCCTTATCTTATGCTTTTCTTAGGGCCGGTCCGCTATAATATAATTAACATAATTTGTTATTGGATACCGCAAAAAAATTCGGAGGAGAGGGAGGGGGGTTTGAGTTTCGAAGCCGGGGGGTTTGACAGCAGAAAAAAATGATTAGGGTTTTTTCATAATTACCCAAAAAATTAATTCGAACAAAACAATCGATTTCCCTTTTGTAGCACTTTTACACCCTCAGAATGCATGTGTGTGTCGTATATGATTCCAAGGAATGTTGCCTTAACATGATTGATGTGTTTTGATATCCACTACAATATATGTGCACAATAGCGATGAACAATGACAGTTGCAATTGCATAACAAGGATGACAAAAAAGATGTTAGCGAGGGACAAAAAAAAGAGTCGATCGGGGATGGAAAGCAACGACCATTGGTGTCACAACCCAAATTTTGGTCCGTGACCGGCACTTAGGTTGTATGACATCTACAGATGACGACACAATCCAAGTAAGCCAGAAAACCAAGATCAACAACCTATTTGCGGAATTTAGAAAGTTTCGGTTTTAAGTAAAAGAAATGAGGTAGCATGTTGATTGGTTTTAAGAAATGAAATTTAAACAACTGATTTTTAGCCTTTAAAAATTCGACCGCACCTCACTTTTTAATTATTAATAATAGCAGTTATAAATTGTTTAGATAAATTGCATCTCTAGTTGGGAGCAAAACCACGCCAAACGGCGGAAATCAAGACACAATAAAAATACGACACTCAAGGTGCAGAATCTCATACATAGGTAAAGGAAGCATAATTTAACACAACTAAACGACCTCACTCGGTCAATTTAAACATATACAATATAGATCGTTCTAAGTCAAATAAACAGAGTCTGATGGAGAATTTCTGGATCCAATATAAATATACCAAAATAGGAGGTTACTACGCAGGTAACCCACCTAACAAAAAGAGCGATACAAGCTGATAAGGGGATCCGCACTGCTGCTACGCGTCCACACGACTCCTGTAAGGAACTATGGCATAACAGGGGTGAGTTGCCAACTTAATGAATAAAATCAACATATATCGGCTGATAATATAAGTATGACGAACTGGAGCTAATATCAACAAAGATGAATATAATGCATGATAATATGTGGAAGCATGAACATGTACTTCCAAATAAGGTTCATTTTTCCGTGTCCAATATCGACATAAATCTTCTGTTTCCATCAGGCACCGTTCCCCGAACGATCCTGTCAATCAATAACACCGGTCGGTATCATCTAGATATCCGCCATGTTTCATAACTTTCTCCGGTATCGAGTATTCTCGCTAGACTCCCCGTCTATAATGCGGCTTTTCTGCCCCTCGGTCTCGAACAGGTCCACCATGAATCCGACTGTATAGCTACCCCACTCAACACGGATAACGTAAAAATCCTCAACCGTATAGCTACCCCACTCTGTCCGGAATAAAACCAAATCATAAAAACAACATCTCATGATGGACATGTCACATCAATCATGAAGAATCACTGAATATACTTAATAGTGCATAAAAACTCAAAACCAGAAATCCGAAATAATCCAATGCACCTTATATCATACTTACTAATACTTGAATATGAAACATGATAAGTATTCACAATAACATTGGTACAATTTAACTACCGTTATTGATGCTTAAGGTATGATATGAATCATATTTGACATAATAAGTACTAAGTGTGTATGTGATATGTCAATATCGACGAGGTGTAGTGTAACATGTAAATATGAGCGCGTGCAACATGACTCGTCGATAATTTGTGCAGTGTTCTAGTAATCTTTAAACATGACGATTTATGAATGCATATGATGAAGTTACTAAAAATCAACTTTTATACACCAAGGAACAATTTTAATTTAAACTTAAAAGCTACGGGCGTATTACGCCATCCATACAAAATCCCCCGGTAGATGTTAATTTACTCACCGGAATACGTCGAATCTATTCAGATGTCATCAATCCCTTTCCTTTCCTTGCGGCCTCCGAAGTTTCTGTATTCGAATCTAACATCGAAATTAACTTTGTATAAGAAACGGCTAAACTCCGATACGGCGAAAACGTGAAAATACAAGATTTACATACTACACAAGCTACGAGTGGCTATTGTGAACTTTCTAAGACTTATCTGATCTGGTTTAACCCTTTGCTATTCATAACAGAAAACGCAGAATCGCGACATAAACTATCCGTATCATATTTAGAAGTTTTAACCCCAAAACAGATATTAGCTTCCAGGTTTTATATACTGATAATATAACATAAACTAGCAATACCATACATCCCAATATAAACACAGAGAGCTACCTTAAAACCCCCAACACCTAACCCCCATACAAAACCGGCGAGCTCGGACATTCATTGAATGTCGTCGGCCAAAATCCGAGGAAAAGGGTTCGTCTTCCTACTGGTTATTCTTGGTCCAAATTTCAATATGAAGGCACTGTTTGATTTTGTTAATTATCATCTAAACTATAGCAGATTCAAAAGCAGAGCCTAAATTATCTAAATACGATATTTCCGATATCCTATTTCTATACTAAAACAGTACTGAATTAAAAATTTGCAGAGTTGAAACTTATACCTACAGAAAGATCACTGAAAAAGCTCCATCAAAGATGCACAAGTATAATGGATCCTAGCTTGAGAATGGTGGTAGTGATCCTTAGCACTAGTTTCTTTTCTCTTCACTTTTTCTTAGGTGCTCTAGGATTTTCTTTATTTTCTAATGCAAAACTTTTGTTTCAACTTAATAATCTTAACTGAACTAAAGAAAAGATAAGAACAATGGAGTGATGAGGTTTAGGAGGAGGTGTCACCTGAAAAGAGTGTGGTATATCCATGCAAGCAGGTAGTGTAAGCATGAAAGAGGGTGGTATTTTCATGCAAGTAGGAGGTGTATGAGCATGAAGTGTTCATGCAAGCATGAAGTGTCATCTAGGTTATGATATTCCAAGGGTTTAATTTAACATTAACCATAACCCTAGCCTTTTTTACACATAAACTCTCACAACATTTCCAATTTCCAAAATTAATTAAACTTTCCATAAAACCCCTCACACTATATCATACTATATAATGAAGCTAAATTTTTCACTAAAACCCTTCTTAATGACTAATGTTATAAACTAAATATTCAAATTAATTAGTTTCACACACCACTTATGAAATGTCCCATTTTGTTTCAATAAAAAATTTAAATTAACATTTTTAATTAATTAACTAAATTAATTTATTATCTAAAATATTTCAAAATGTAAGAAAATTCGGTCCCCGAATTTAAAACTTAACTACACGTACCTTCAAAAAGATGCGGGAATTTCTTTCGCATTACATCCTCGGCCTCCCAAGTAACCTCCTCGCAATTTGGTCCTCGCCAAAGAACCTTTACAGACGGAAGTACCCTTGATCTCAATTTCTTTGCCTGCTGGTCTAGAATAGCTACCGGCTGCACAGTGTAGGATAAATCCTGCTCAAGCTGTAAAGTCTGATGCTGGATCGCGTGAGAGGGCTCGTGAAGGTACTTGCGAAGCATAGACATATGGAACACCGGATGCACATTAGGAAAACTCGGTGGAAGTGCTAAACGATAAGCTACAGTATCCACTCTCTCCAGAATGTCATAGGGTCCGACATATCTGAGGCTGAGCTTCTCCTTTTTCCCGAAACGCATCACACCCTTTATTGGAGATACACGAAGGAACACATGATCTCCCACATCAAACTCGAGTCTACGAAGGCGTCGATCAGCATAAGATTTCTGTCTACTCTAGGCCGCTCTCATCCTGTACTGTATCAACTGGATCTTTTCTTTAGTTTCCTGCACTATCTGCGGTCCCAATATGCTGCTCTCACTGAGTTCTGTCCATTAAACGGGCGATCGACACTTTCTCCCATACAAAGCTTTGAAGGGTGCTATTTGAATCGTCTCTTGAAAATGGTCATTGTAAGAAAATTCTATCAAGGGCAAGTAACGATGCCAACTGCCACCGAAATCTAGACTGCAGGCTCGAAACATATCCTCCAGAGTCTGTATGGTCCTGCTCCGACTGACCGTCGGTCTGCGGGTGGAAAGCCGTACTAAAAATCAATCGGATGTCTAAAGCCTCTTGAAGTTTCTGCCATAGCCGGCTGGTGAACTGCGCACCTCTATCGGATACTATGCAAGTCGGAACTCCATGCAATCGCACAATATCGTCAACGTAGATCTGGGCATACTGCGCATATCCATAAGTCGTCCTCACCGGAAGAAAGTGAGCTGTCTTTGTCAATCGATCAACAATCACCCAGATGGAATCATACCCTCTACAAGATCTGAGAAGTCCCACAACGAAATCCATAGAGATCTGCTCCCATTTCCACTCCGGAATGGACAAGGGCTGTAACTCTCCTGCCGGCCTCTGGTGCTCGGCCTTGACTTGCTGACAAGTCAAGCATCTTGAAACAAACTCCGTGACATCTTTCTTCACTCCTTCCCACTCATAGACATCTCTCAAGTCATGATACATCTTGGTGGAACCAGGATGACACCATATGCTGACCGATGGGCCTCCTCTAAGATCTCACGTTTCAGTCCCTCTGAATCCAGCACACAAAGACGATTCCCAAATCGTAACACTCTACGGTCATCTATCATGAACTCAGAATCTCTACCCTATCTAATATGATCTATGATCTCAGACAAGCGAGCATCTGTGGCTGTGTCTCTTGGATGCGATCCAATAACTGAGGACGGGTGCGAATGTGAGCGAACTATCCTCCCGTCGACGTGAACTCAAACTGCACACGGCTATCGCTTAGAATCTGCTAGTCTGCAGAAGATTGTCTCTGAAATACGCTCAAACGAGATAAGCTACCTCCGGGCCTCCTACTCAAGGCATCTGCCATGACATTCGCCTTGCCCGGATGATAAAGAATCTCGCAGTCATAGTCTTTCACTAACTCCATCCAACGGCGCTGTCTCAGATTCAGATCTCGCTGCTGAAAGATATACTTCAAGCTCTTATGGTCCGTGAATATCTGGCACGACTCGCCGTATAAGTAATATCTCCAGATCTTGAGTGCAAAAACCACTGCAGCTATATCTAAATCATGAGTGGGATAGTTCTGCTCGTGCTTCTTTAACTTCTGAGAAGTATATGCGATAACCCTTGTTCCCCTCCGAAGGACGGCGCGGCATGGCGTCTCGCCTGAAATTCGGGGCAGATGCTAATTGGTGCTATCCGTCCACCTCTCCGAAGATGCCAAGTTGATTTATGGCACCATGTATCGAAGGTTTAAACGGATGCGGCCGATGTAGCAGACTTCATCAGATTCCCCCTCGTTTGAGGGGTTTTTGATTGTGGGGACGCTTTTCCCTGCAGGCGCAAGCCCCTGCAGTTAATTACGCTACCGCGTCGCGGTAACAACTTTCTCCTTCTCCAGATGGTCACTTCGTGTCGTGTGTGTTTATTTTATGTTTTGTTGCCCGTGGATTGTTTACGGAGACCGAGTTATGTCGTCGCCCGTAGGGCGTGGACTAGTCCAAATCCGTATTATCTTAGATTTGGGTTTGGGGATTTTGTTTGAGGATACGTTTGCCATACTTGAGGCTAAGATCAACTCAAACGTTTGTTAAGGATACGTTAGTCTAACTTGAGACTAAGATCAACTTAACGGGATCGTTTAGATCCGACAAAAGAGCATTTGGGCTCCATTGTTCCAGTTTAGGGACATAGTGGTCCATCGTATGTATGGCCGTCGGGACCCGTCACCTCTCTGACAACGTTGAAGGATTACAACGACAGATGTCAGAGGAGTTCAGAGATGTACCCTCGAACCAGAGTTAATTGGGGAAGATTCATAGCCCAGTCTGTTTGAAGGTTTAAGGATACGTTAGCCATATTTAAGGCTAAGATCAACTTAAACGGGATCGTTTAGATCCGGCAAGAGAGCATGCGTGGCTGTATTGTTCCAGTTTAGGGACATTGCGGTCTATGGGTAGTTTAAGGACATTGCGGTCCATGGGTAGTTTAAGGACATTGTGGTCCATTGTTAGTTTTAAGACATCTCGGTCAAGGTTAAGGACGTCGTAGTCCGTGGGTTTAAGGACCCCACAGTCCATTGTTAGTTTTAAGACATCTCGGTCAAGGTTAAGGACGTCGTAGTCCGTGGGTTTAAGGACCCCACAGTCCATTGTTAGTTTTAAGACATCTCGGTCAAGGTTAAGGACGTCGTAGTCCATGGGTTTAAGGACCCTACAGTCCATTGTTAGTTTTAAGACATCTCGGTCAAGGTTAAGGACGTCGTAGTCCATGGGTTTAAGGACCCCACAGTCCATATCAATATGTGGTCATCGGGACCCGTCACCTCTTTGAAGACATTGAGGGATTACAATGCCAAGTATCAAAGGAGTGAAGAGATGTACCCTGGAACCGGAGTGGATTAAATAGTCCTTGGCCCAATTTGGGATCAAGACCAATTAATTATGTTATGAGCCCATTAGCCCAGTTAATTACAAATTGAGGACTTATGGCCAGCTTGGGCTAAGTCCAATCATGTCTGGAATATTGGCTTCCTGTTGGTCCATTGAAGGAGAGACTTTGTTTCTGGCCATTTAGCCAATTGGGCCAATGCCTAGTGTTAAACACTACAGACCAATCAGTGTTGAACACTGGGAATGAGATTGACAAGTTAGTGTTTAACACTAAAAGATAATCGGTGTTAAACACCAGCAACAAGGCTTTCAAATTAGTATTAAACGCCAAAACAGATCAGTGTTAAACACTGGCAATGGAGATCTCAAATTAGTGTTAAACACTAAGGTAATCGGTGTTGAACACTGCAAATAAAGTTCTTTGATTAGTGTTGAACACTAAGGCCCAACAGTGTTTTAACACTGGATTCGGGAGTTCCAATTTAGTGTTAAACACTAAGGCAAGAGGGGTCACGTGGCAACACGTGAGAGCGCCCTCCCTTCATTTGTTCTTCTGAGGAGATCGCATATTTTTTTTTGGAGCATCACGTGTCATCACGTGACGGGTGTCTAAATGAGGTATGTTAAAGCTTCTGCCAAGGGTCACGTGGGTCACGTGAGGCACTGCCTCAAAGGGCTTTCTGTAGATCTTTTGGGGGGGTCACGTGGTGACACGTGACCCTTCTTTTCTGTAGTTGTTAGAAGATCTGTTAATCCCTTTCAGGAATTAAATTCCTCGTAGGGTTGAACCCTGACAATAATTTCAAAGGAATTAAATTCCTAGTTTCTTTTGAAGAGTTGAACTCTGAATTTTCTATAGGAATTAAATTCCTCATATATATGAAGAACTGAATAGGGTTAAACCCTAATAAGAGCTTTAAGGAATTAAACCTCCACTCTCTGTTAGAGAATTATTCTGGAGAGTAAGATTAAGGGAATTAAATTCCTGGTGTTTTAACAGAATTAAGTCCTTAACTAGGGTTAAACAGGGTCAAACCCTAATTTTATTTTAAAGGAATTAAATTCCTATAGTTCTGTGAGAATTAAATTCTCGTGCTTGCATTCCCTCTCTATGCTTTGGATCTGCATGGCAGGATCTCAACCCATTGAGAATTAAATTCTCAACTTTAAGGGGAGATGTGCACTTTACAGATCCTCCATCCAAGAGAGAAGAAATGTGTCCTTCTGTTTTATATCAGAGTTAAACTCTGTTGAGAATTAAATTCTCTTTCTTTCAAAAAGCCTTCCCTTTCTTACCTAGGGTTTTCTTTTGCAGAAGATCCAAATTCCTCAAAGTATCCAGGCTTTCTCTCCCTTTTCTTCCCTCTGCGTATATATCCTTTTTTTTTGTCTCTTGGCTCCTATTTATAGGAGAAGCAGCCGAGTCAATTAGTTTTTTGACGAATCTTCATTGAGAGATTTAATTTGCATCCATCATTCGTTTTGGACCTTTGGATTATTAGGTGAATTTTATTCACCATTGGATTTCAAATCCAGAGATTCTCCTTTGTTATTTCTGTTAGATTTGAAGGGGAAATCTTTCCAAATTCGAGATTTTCCCATAGATAGATGATATTTAATCACCTCTGAATCTTTAATTCAATTGATTGCTTTTGGAAAGATTTGAGAAGTCTTTCTCAGAATTTAATTCTGTTAACAAATGGGCTTTGAAGTCGGTCACGTGTGGCCACGTGACCCTTGGTCACGTGTGGGCACGTGACCCCCTTGGAACGAGTCTTCCTCTTTCTTTTTGCGCTCTGTCTTCTGGTTGCTGCTTAACCGTCGCGTGCCACCACGTGACCCGTGGTCACGTGTGAGCACGTGACCCTTGTCTGGACTCTTTTTCTTGGTTTAGCGGGAGAACAAATCTGCTGCTTTTGATTATCACGTGCCAACACGTGACCCTGGTCACGTGGGAGCACGTGACCTCTTCTGAAGCCTTTTCCTTGATCTGATCAGGGAACCGGTTTGCCTTTGAAGCCGCTTTTAATTGTCACATGCCAACACGTGACTCAGGTCACGTGGGAGCACGTGACCCTTTCTGAAGCCCTTTTCTTTGATGTAGTTGGGAAACTGAACTTGTCTTGCCGATACTTTTAGGTGTCACGTGCCAACACGTGACTGCTGGTCACGTGTAAGCACGTGACCCTCTTCTGAAGCTTTTTCCATAAGCTTTTCTGATTTTAAATCAGGAAACAAATGCCCCCACAGTGTTCTCACGTGTTCGCACGTGAGTGCAACGCTGTCACCTTTCGTGACCGTTGGATTCCTCTAGGGATTTTGGGAGATGAAACGTCTCCATCTCCTCCTATAAATACCCATGTCTCTTCAGAAGAGCCTTCACTTTGCTCATCTTCTTCCTTTGAGAGCTTTTTCCCTTGAGAATTTAATTCTCACTTCCAGAGCTTAGTTCTCTGCCTCGAAACATTTTCAGAGTTTAACTCTGTTTAAAAGGACTCTTCCTCCTCAGGTAATGTCGATTGAAGCACCTTCATTTTGACAGCACTCTCTGGATTTTAAATCCATATCAAGGGTTCCACAAAGAACCCATTTTTCTCTAAGTTCTTTAGCCAAAATATGAGACCACATAACCTCCAACAGTATATCTCTTAGGGTTTAGATGATCCTTAGGGAGATGATGATGGCGGTTCAAATCCATGGAATTTAATTCCATCCCAAAAAATGTTTTCTGGGAATTTAATTCCCTTTTCTTAATAAGGAATTTAATTCCAATGAAGAACTCAATTTCTTCACACGGAGGCTTCTTGGGGTCTCTTTGTCATTCTATGATTAGTGAAGAAGAAGAGGGTTTGTAATAAATCGTCCTGATTTTTATTTCAGGTATCATGGACGCTCATATGTATGGCCTTGACGAAATCATTTCCTACGGGAACATTCGTGCACTGGGCCGCAGTCAGAATCAGGAGTTCACCAACGCTCAGTGTGCTAAGATTATGAGCCGCTTTGACGAGTACAACCATCGGCTACTCCCCCGCCGCTCTTCTCTTCTGAGGCTCATCGTGCTGGCGATTTGGGAGGCGCTTCCTCTCTTCTGCGCCGGCGTGCCACTCAGGGCATTGGACGTTGCCGAGGATAAGATACATTCGGTGTATCTGATGAGTCTGATCTCGAAGAGAAGGCGTGACAACCTCACCGATCTTTTGCACCAGGCGTTTCAGCAGTCGGCCATACTTGCCGCCTACCGGAGGGTGGAGGACATCCGCGAGGACCCCGACGCTTGCGATCGTGAGAGAAAACATACTCGGGAGGTTCGAAATGCTTGGAGTATCTTGGACAAGGTTAAGCTTGAGTTCTTCAATCCGTGCCCCGCGTCTGAAGTCTTACCGTTGTAAAAGTTTTCTCTTTATTTTGTATGACCTTCTTGAAGTATGAATGATAAGTTCTATTATGTCTTTGTATGTTTGCATGCCTTTCTGTGAGATTTTATCATTTCACTATTGTTGTTGCTGATGCTTTTAACATGCATGGTGCTATTCCATTTTTTAGTGCACGTCAAATTTGGGCCTCACGTGTTCCGCACGTGGGATCATTTGATGGGACTATTCACAAAATTTTCCATGCCGTATCTTTAGTGCACAGTATCAGATGCAGAAAAGGAGCCTTGGAAATAGTTCCATCTCCTAGATTTTCGATGCTTTTCCTTTTTTGGGCTTTGGAAACAGCTTTCTCATGCAAGATTTTCCGCGCATAGTACTTAATGCACCTCTTTATATCTGAGGCAATGGCCTTCCTTTTCTCTTCACAGGGAACTTCTATTCCCATTTTGACGCGATTCAATTCGAGAACATCTAAGTGCCATGGCCTGTAATCGCCCACACGCTCGTCGACAGCCATGGGAAGTGCCTATCGAGGAGATGATTCCTCGCTTTGCTGCACGATTGGTGGACCCTCTCCTTACCGACGACGAATGTGACTCAGCGGCGTACGAGCTCTCGATTCGTAGGGGGTCCCCTCTTCCAATGGGCTCCCTCTGGCTCCGGATGATTCTTGCTGCCGTGCTTGCCGACGTCCCTTCTCACCCGGCGGAGATGACCCTAGCGATGCTCGATGCGGCTGAAGAGAAGCTCGAAGGTTTTCACGAGGCCTGCATGATTACTCAGGCTCTGAAAGATCGCTCAGTTCATCTTTTGAGCGAAATAAGAGCCCGACGGGCTGTTATGTCTGCTTTTGCAGATGATCATGGCGCCAATCGATGGGGGGCAACTCCTCGCGAGAACCGTCGCTTTGATGTGTTGGAGAGGGCAGAGAGAGAGATAGAGAACCTTGTTCTCTGCTTTACTAACCCCTATGCCGTTGATCCCGTGTTTGGTGACCTTTTCCCGTTAGCGTAGAACATTTTTAAATTAGTCCCTCCTTTTTTACGCTTTATGCCGAACTTCCATGTAGGCTTGGTACTAGTATGTACGTTTCCGCTTGCATAAATAAACTTTGTATTCTTCTCATGAGAACTTTCTTTAATTGCAAATGCTATCACAACTCAGAAGCCACTTTCCTGCGTATCAGACTTTTTGAATGTTCATACGATTGCAAATGCTATTATTATTTTTTTGAATACTCATATGATTGCGAATGCATGCTTAAAATGTTGGAGATAGTGCCCTCAGAGTCAATTATTGGATCACAGGCACGTGATTGCAATGATTGAGGGAGGACCTATCCCGGTAGGACAGTCTTGCTCGAGATGATAGTATGCTATCTGGTTTACCTTTATCATCGTGTACTGCTTTAGGTGACCTGACATGTCGCTATTGCACGTTGATAGAGCCCCTTGGATTCTTGCTTGACTGCCAGCAGTATGAGGGCGATCATATAAGTGAGAGCTGGAGTCTATAAGCACATCCTTAAAAGGTCCCTAGTCGTGGGAGTTTCGAGACAGGGCATCGATACTCCAGAGTAGACTAGTGTATACAGTCGAGACCCCGACGAGGGGCGGTGGCCGGTCTCACAAGCCACTGGTGTCAGTAGGTTCACCTAAGATGTATACAGGTGCTCATTGGGTTATGAGTACACCGGACAGGACTCGCCGGGAACATGCTAGTTGGTCTTATACCTGACGTCAGATAGCAGTTCCCAGGTGACATGTGTACAGGTTAGTTCATCGACCTGGGGATCGTCATTTGTCTCGTGTGAGTTCCCACTGTACTTTGATTACTACCCTACCACGGCTCAAAGGAGTCGTGCAAACAGGTTTTAGTTGGGTACAGTCCCGAGCCACATGGAGGCAGTGAGCGGATCTTCGGGGGTTTCGTCTCTCCCGGTATTGGGGGTGAGGTCGCGCTGTGTCTAGGAGAGCCATTACACAAAGACCTTGGCCAAGGCAGGAGATTTACTGGTAGGTATTCCAGTAGTATCTCAGGGTGTTCTGGGCTACACTCCGACACGACTTGTACCGCTTTTGGGGGTCTGACTTTTACCAACCCCCTAGGCCCGCCATGCGATGCTCATAGACGAACGGACCGGACTGTACGGATATTGTCACTGACAGGCTCAGTTGGGTGTCGGGGTGAGCTTCCTCATCGACGTCCCTTTTAGTCAATAGCTGGTGGCCCGTCACGTATTGGCTTATACCTCTGACGTGCTAGTGGTTAAATCCACAGCCATAGTATTGACGAGTCTTTAGAGTCCACCACACTTTCAGTTACTCAAGCTTTCGGGCGAAACGCTGTAGAGGCCGTATGGAGATATGGCAGGGTCCGATCAGATACGTGCGGTATTGCACGGATCAGGATCGGACAGAATGTACTAGTGGCCGTATGGTTATATGGCAGGGTTCGATCAGATACGTGCGGTATTGCACGGATCAGGATCGAACGGATATTACTAGCCGGCTTTGGCTTAAGCCGGTCCTAGTTTAGTACAGTGTAGATTTTGTCTCATTGCATTTGTATCCGGACGGAATACAAATGCGGGTGTGTATGCACAGTGTGGGGTTTTCCTGTAATTTATTACGGGACCAGTTTTCTGGAGTTGCCAGTTTGCATTCCGTTCCGGCCGGTTTTTCTTTGTTCTTTCCCGGCCGGACTTTTCCGATGGAGGGGGTTATTTGCAGTTTTGCAAATAACTATTTGTGGGGGACTTATTTGCATAAGGGTTGATATGATAAGCATCTTTGCTTTTCATGATTTGATGAGATTAGAGATGAAGTGAGGTTTGATTTGAGTTTAGTGATGATTATGTTTTTGGATGTGGTCACCCTCCTCCTTTTACTACACTCACCTTCCTTCTATGGTTATGCTTCATATTCATTCCTCCACCTTATTCTTCTCACTTGATGGAAAATGGTAGAAAGAAAGAGAAGAAGAAAAGAAAAGAGAGAAAGAAAAAGATGAGAGCTTCACCATGAGAGTTTCATTCTTGATCTTCTTTCCTTGCTAGAAAAATGCAAGCACCATTTTTCTAGTCTTGATTCCTCCATCATCTTCAATGGCAACCAACCCCAATGTGAGACATACATTCTACATTACATTCCCTACAGTATATCTTGAGCATGTCGAGTAGCCGGCTTCATGCGCGAGTTGCCTCGGTATTGAGGTGGGAGCCCGTAAAAGTACCCGGCTTCGTGGTGCCTTTTTCCGACGAGGAGGAGACGGACGGAGATCCCGCGAGGAGATCGGAGTGGAGATGAAGACCGGAGGACTTGGATCGTCGGTATATCTCTTCCCCTTCTCTTTGTAGTTAGCTAGATTTAGTTTAATGGCCCGATCCGGTTTTAGTGCGCGGTGGTGCCGGTTTGCTAAGTCCGCAAATTTTAAAGTTTATCACCGTTTCCGCGTTTGGCCGTCGGATTGACGGCCGGGGCGCCGCCGTGCACTTACAGTGGTATCAGAGCCTCGCCATTAACATAGTCTAGCTTGGTGTAATGTGTTTTACGTTTCCGATCGAACAAAATCCCGAAAACACGTATTTCAACCACATCAGTTTCTGTCGAATTTTTTTTGAGTCCAAAAATTTTTCAGGTTGTCTCAGAGTGATGTGCAGGGAAATAGAAGCATACTGTAAAAATTTGGTAACATGATCTCACTGTTCCGCCGCGGAAGGGCGGCCAAACCCCTGCTTTGGCCGCTCTTCCGCCGCAATGTTTACTGTTCACCCCCCCAAAATTTTGCAGTATGTTCCTGAGTGAGAAATGTGGTTTCTGGGATATTAAAATTGGGCCCAGTGTTTCTGTGAGTGCTACAGTTTTGATTTGGGGCCCACTTGTTAATTTTTGGTCAATCGGAAAATTTTAAACACATTTTTCACAGTATTTACATTATATCTGCGACCGTGAATGTCACTCGATCGGTAAATCCGGTCTAACTGCTATAGCCCGGTTAGACGGATTTGCGAACGTGACTTTCACGTTGATGTTCTATGTTTATGCTGTGATGTTGCGGATCGGTCGTGGGGGATAGCCTGGATGCAATGCTAGTACAGTGTTGTTGTATCATGTACATTTGATATTGCGGGGCGAGCGTCCGACATGTGGACTGCCGTCACTGCCTGTTTGTATTATTATTTTGGGGCACGACCTGGTTGCGGTCGATGTACCCGTTGTATGTATATTTTACTTTCTGTACTAGGATTACCCCGCGGAGGAGTGCACGGATAGCCGAGTTTCTAGAGGGCAACAAGCCCGCATCTCATGGCATTGGGACGGAGGGGGCTTCACTCTAGGATTGGCGGGCTATTCGCCGCACTCGTAGGGGGTACAGGTTGACCCAGGAGGGGTGCCCAAGTTGCCGGATTCCGTGAAGTGCTGGGTGGTCCATTCACGGTGCTGAAGGGGGCTGCCTCGCTTCAGGTTTTGGCGGGTGACTTGCCGCGCCCGTAGGGGTCTAGGATTTCATTGCACAGGCTATCCACATGACCAGGGGAACGTCGGGTTTCAGTAGTGGCTCTGTGAAACCCGGGGATCCCAGATATCTGTATTGTTCTGTGATGCTATACATTTCTGTGATGTTGCATTTCTTTTCACGCCTTGAGCGAAATATAATATATTGGTATATATATTAGTAGATGTTGTATATGTTTTGCATCCGCGCTAGTCCAGTCCCCGCTCTGTCGTTAGTTAGCTAACCTAACGGGTAATGACGGGACCCTGTGGCGAATGCGGATGGCATATACGTACGTCAGTATATTTTCGTTCTTTTTGGTGTGATCAATTGATGGGACTGCATTGATTCGGATCAATGCAAGTTTAAAAACAAACCTAATCTGATGTTGTTGGAACATTTTTCAAAAAGCTGCTATTGCAAGGACGTTCACTTTTGTTTTGCATCGTGGTATTCATTTGGAATATCCTGCTCCTCAGTCGACGAGGCAAGGGCCGAGATCCCTTCACCGGGAGTGACCCCTTGGACAGAAGTTTGCGTCAGGGCATTAACTTCACTATAGCCGATTACTTTTGCTTTGCATCGTGGTATTCATTTGGAATATCCTGCACCCCATTCTACGGGGAAAGAGCCGAGATCCCTTCACCGGGAGTGACCTCTTTAGTAAAGGTTTTCGTCACTATATTTTCTAAAAAGCTATCCGTTCCTTCAACGATATCAAGTTCATTACGTTAAAGGTTTTCGCCAGAAACCATTCGTAGCCCTCCGTCGTTTCAGACGGGTAGCACGTAGTAATCATGCTATGTTTGTTGACCTTCGTCAAGGCATAGTGCATGGTAGCTGCTTGTTACTTTTCTGTTGCATAGATAGATGCGTTGGTTTGGGACAGTCGTATAGCCTTGTTGACCTTCGTCAAGGGCTTGTACGGGTGGATTCAAATTAACCTGGATAATGACGGGTAGAACTTGACATGTGACTTATGATTTGTTGACCTTCGTCAAGGTCATAAGAGCATGGGGCAGAAATCACATCGGGAGTTTCAAAAGTACTGAAACTTGCCAGATATGCGCATACCTTCTGGAGTGTGATACCGTGAGCGGATTCCGTCACGTTATCATGCGATGAGAGTTGGATCCCGATTCCCACTGATGAGTTAGTATACTCCTCGGGTCACCCCGACTAATTCTTCTTTCAGGTTTGGAGGAGAATTTGAGGTACAGTGGGAGGTTTCCAGATTAGATAAATTGGTAACCATTCTGATCTAGGCTAGAGTGCACGCTGAGTGTTTCTTTTCTCTCTCTCTGGCAGCGACCATTGACCCGACCCCAAGACTATGACTCAGTGACCAAGTTGACTGAACCTACTTAACACTGGCTTTTGGATTGTCAGAGTTGCGAACCTCATTGCCACTCCTACTTTTACCCTTTTTCTCCAGGACACCCCGTATTACTACGAACGTCCACTTCCATTGGACAAAACTATCGTATGGTTAGATACGAACTCGAAGGAATTCGAGGATGGTTTCCGGTTCTGGAGAAAACGGATAGGATTATTCAGTTGTCTTTTCCTTTTACCCTCTCTCAGGTTACGAGTACTCCTTGGTTTAGGGGTAGTACACCTATTACGCAAATTGGATTGTCTTCTTCCAAACCTTAGGCTGGTGCCGACCGGTAGGGAATGAAGAAAACCAGTTAGCCTAAACGGTGTATAGAAGGTATTAAGATTAAGACAAAGCAAGGGATTAGTAAGAGGGCAAAGTAAATTGCAACAGATATTCACGACCAAACCAAGTATTCCTTCGCCAATCCTAAATCACCTTTGTATTTCTCCAGGACACTCCGTATCACTACGAAGATCCCATTTTACTGGATAATCCATCGTATGGTTATATACGAACTCGAAAGGAACTTGTTCCAGTTCGGGGATGGACCCTGGTTCAGGAGAAATTGGAATAAAGTACATTCAGGTGTCTTTTATCTTCACCTTCTCTCGCGTTGCGAGTGCTCCTAGGATTAGGACAGTACACCCTTTAAAGCTTTTTGGATAGTCTTCTTCCAAACCATAGGCTGGTGCCGAACGGTAGGGAAGGAAGAAAACCATTTGGCCTAAAGGGGTGTACAGAAGGTAAAGACTAAAGACATATGAAGGGATTTGGAGAGGTGGCAAAGAATTATACGGTTATAGTTGTGAATCTGGATAATGGAAGAGGCATTACTAGGAATACCAGGATACCCCATCGAAACATTTCAATGTTTCAGGTTCACTGTGTACAGTTAATAGAAAACTGATTTCCCAATTAGACACTTGCTCCAGGGTATGTATTTACCAGGTATGATTCTCACATCTGTATGGTTTTACAGATGATGAGTGGGAGTAAGTTATTGGGAATTGGGTGATCATCCTCATTATATCGCGATTCGTTGTAATTGGTGATATTTGAGGATGCCACCTGGATTGTTTGCCGGTCGGCAAATATTTGGTTTTGAATATCCGCTGTTGTGCACCAATTTCAAATTGATATATCTGTACGTCTATTTTCATAGAGTGAGATATACCTTTTGATATTATGTCGATGACATTTACCTATATCAGTGGATGGTTAGGTAAGGAGCATTGAACAGCGGTGTAATTCTTCTTAACCATAAGTACAGTTTTCAACCTACGACACACAGTGAATGAGTCACTAGACTCAAGGGACTTATACAGAGTATTGTATGTTGTCCAGGGTCCATCAGGACAGAGGGGTTGGTTCTCGTACTATATTCGGTTTACTTATGACTTCTCTAGTTTTTAGACAAGTGTTTCGTGGAAACACAGGGTCTGAATTTTGAGAAGTTATAGGTATTTGAATAAAGTAGAGAACCAGGTGTTGCAAGTATCGGGATTCTTCAAAGTGATCGAAGATGTAGATACTTGTGTATGGTATTCAGTTGATAGTAATGGTTAAGAGAACTTGCTTCTCTTTCGGGTTACTCATAATTGGAAGCATTCCTAAGTTGAGTAACGCTGATCGGCCTCTCTCCATTTAGTTGACATGCACTGGAGACAGCTGCATGATTTGAATCTGGTTCAATTAAATCAGTGCCTCTGGTTCTATATTGGATATAGAACAGTTCATATCTTAACGTTGTTAAGGTACGGGGAGTTGTCTGGCTTATGATTAAAACCAGACTCTGGATAACTCAAGGCACGTTTCTGTAATGGCTGTTTGTGGGTTGACCCAGGCTATGACGAGAGTTGATTTTCTACCATCTGGCAGATCAATAGAAATATTGTTCTAGACTCGCCACAGTTTTATTAAAAATGGATTTTTTCAAAAACAGTAGTGGGAGTATGGTAGAACTGGAAGTGATTCCAGAACCGCAAACGATTACTGAAGATTTGATAAAGAACCTAAAGATTCAATCTGATTTGACATTCCATTGGCCACTCCGCAGATAAGGTGGGTAACTTCAGGCACCCGAGAGGTACTCCGGTAGCCTCAAGGACGGTGACAGGGAAGTTCTTGTTTACCCACACTTGCCATTGCTGTTGTTCCAGGCTGCGAGACCCGGCAGGAGGATGAGTATAGCGTCGTTCTGAACTAGCTTCAGAAGTGTACGTGTATATGACTCTGCCAGAGGGTTGTCGTAGTCAGTGGGAGCAGCGGAAGCATTGGTGGACATCAGGCTTATGTCTATTTATAGACTAAAGCAGATGTAGCGGAGATAGATCATCTGTTTCTGATGTGACAGTCATAGGTTTGACGTCATCAGAATAAGGGATGGATCTGTTGAGAAGGTAGTAGGAAGTGATATTCCTTTACTACGATCGGTTATACTTTGGTCGTCACACAGTGGTTTCTCCACAAAGGACTTGGACATTATATCAGACATACTGGTTACTAGATCTATGGTTTTAGATCTAGATTTGGGTGGTTTCCTAATCTGGGTACCTTGACAGCATTCTATGAGTATTTAGAATGGACGACTCCTGGCACGGTAGTGTACCTGCAGGTAATGGAGTCACCCTCTCTAAAGGTGTCTTATAGACTAAAGGGGAGAGGGATACTCATGATTGGCAGATCACTTGCTTAGGCAATTGAGTCAATCATGAGATGTCAAGTACCACACCAGATGTTGTTCTTGCATTACATGCAATAAGTTGATATTGATCCAATCCTGGAGAAACAGTCGGAAGCAGTTTTAGAACATAAGTGGATGTTCTAGGGATATGATAACGACAGCCTCATCCGAGAAACAGTTATCATTCCAGGCTTCCAAGGTGACCTGGACGACAAGGAGGTTGTCAGAGTTATAGTTTTTCCCTCTGACGAGGGGCAGTATTTTGGACAGGTGGTCCAAGGCAATACTGAGGGTAGCATGGCGCAGGATACTGATTAAGTTCAGCTGACGATACAGTCTAAGAAGTTTGGATTTGGAGTTCATTTATGAGCTATGTCCCATCTGACATCCAGACACATTCTAAGACAGGTATTGCTCATTTCGGGAGATGGGTTTCTCCGCGAACTTGAGATATAGAGAGACATAGATAGAAACATCTAGGCGGATCCACTCACTGAGGCTATTCCTCGAACGCAATAGTTTCGCAAACGAGCTTTGTGAGATTGACTAGTAGAGGAGTTGGGTGTTCGGTATCACACGGGCTGTGAGTATGCGACATCGCAATAATTAGCCTTGAGTGCAAGTGGGAGATTGTTGGAGATAGTGCCCTCAGAGTCAATTATTGGATCACAGGCACGTGATTGCAATGATTGAGGGAGGACCTATCCCGGTAGGACAGTCTTGCTCGAGATGATAGTATGCTATCTGGTTTACCTTTATCATCGTGTACTGCTTTAGGTGACCTGACATGTCGCTATTGCACGTTGATAGAGCCCCTTGGATTCTTGCTTGACTGCCAGCAGTATGAGGGCGATCATATAAGTGAGAGCTGGAGTCTATAAGCACATCCTTAAAAGGTCCCTAGTCGTGGGAGTTTCGAGACAGGGCATCGATACTCCAGAGTAGACTAGTGTATACAGTCGAGACCCCGACGAGGGGCGGTGGCCGGTCTCACAAGCCACTGGTGTCAGTAGGTTCACCTAAGATGTATACAGGTGCTCATTGGGTTATGAGTACACCGGACAGGACTCGCCGGGAACATGCTAGTTGGTCTTATACCTGACGTCAGATAGCAGTTCCCAGGTGACATGTGTACAGGTTAGTTCATCGACCTGGGGATCGTCATTTGTCTCGTGTGAGTTCCCACTGTACTTTGATTACTACCCTACCACGGCTCAAAGGAGTCGTGCAAACAGGTTTTAGTTGGGTACAGTCCCGAGCCACATGGAGGCAGTGAGCGGATCTTCGGGGGTTTCGTCTCTCCCGGTATTGGGGGTGAGGTCGCGCTGTGTCTAGGAGAGCCATTACACAAAGACCTTGGCCAAGGCAGGAGATTTACTGGTAGGTATTCCAGTAGTATCTCAGGGTGTTCTGGGCTACACTCCGACACGACTTGTACCGCTTTTGGGGGTCTGACTTTTACCAACCCCCTAGGCCCGCCATGCGATGCTCATAGACGAACGGACCGGACTGTACGGATATTGTCACTGACAGGCTCAGTTGGGTGTCGGGGTGAGCTTCCTCATCGACGTCCCTTTTAGTCAATAGCTGGTGGCCCGTCACGTATTGGCTTATACCTCTGACGTGCTAGTGGTTAAATCCACAGCCATAGTATTGACGAGTCTTTAGAGTCCACCACACTTTCAGTTACTCAAGCTTTCGGGCGAAACGCTGTAGAGGCCGTATGGAGATATGGCAGGGTCCGATCAGATACGTGCGGTATTGCACGGATCAGGATCGGACAGAATGTACTAGTGGCCGTATGGTTATATGGCAGGGTTCGATCAGATACGTGCGGTATTGCACGGATCAGGATCGAACGGATATTACTAGCCGGCTTTGGCTTAAGCCGGTCCTAGTTTAGTACAGTGTAGATTTTGTCTCATTGCATTTGTATCCGGACGGAATACAAATGCGGGTGTGTATGCACAGTGTGGGGTTTTCCTGTAATTTATTACGGGACCAGTTTTCTGGAGTTGCCAGTTTGCATTCCGTTCCGGCCGGTTTTTCTTTGTTCTTTCCCGGCCGGACTTTTCCGATGGAGGGGGTTATTTGCAGTTTTGCAAATAACTATTTGTGGGGGACTTATTTGCATAAGGGTTGATATGATAAGCATCTTTGCTTTTCATGATTTGATGAGATTAGAGATGAAGTGAGGTTTGATTTGAGTTTAGTGATGATTATGTTTTTGGATGTGGTCACCCTCCTCCTTTTACTACACTCACCTTCCTTCTATGGTTATGCTTCATATTCATTCCTCCACCTTATTCTTCTCACTTGATGAAAAATGGTAGAAAGAAAGAGAAGAAGAAAAGAAAAGAGAGAAAGAAAAAGATGAGAGCTTCACCATGAGAGTTTCATTCTTGATCTTCTTTCCTTGCTAGAAAAATGCAAGCACCATTTTTCTAGTCTTGATTCCTCCATCATCTTCAATGGCAACCAACCCCAATGTGAGACATACATTCTACATTACATTCCCTACAGTATATCTTGAGCATGTCGAGTAGCCGGCTTCATGTGCGAGTTGCCTCGGTATTGAGGTGGGAGCCCGTAAAAGTACCCGGCTTCGTGGTGCCCTTTTCCGACGAGGAGGAGACGGACGGAGATCCCGCGAGGAGATCGGAGTGGAGATGAAGACCGGAGGACTTGGATCGTCGGTATATCTCTTCCCCTTCTCTTTGTAGTTAGTTAGATTTAGTTTAATGGCCCGATCCGGTTTTAGTGCGCGGTGGTGCCGGTTTGCTAAGTCCGCAAATTTTAAAGTTTATCACCGTTTCCGCGTTTGGCCGTCGGATTGACGGCCGGGGCGCCGCCGTGCACTTACATAAAATATGTCGGATATCTTTCTTGCTGCCTTTCACGTCAAGTGATGTGAGCGCGTTTTAGATCGATTATTCCTGTCGACCGGAAGCTCATTTATACGGTCTTGTAAATGTCTTGTTTCTAAGGCTACGGTCATTAAAGCGAGCTTACGTGGCCTGATAGAGCGATACGTAGCGAACATATTGTTGTGCGGGAAAAGGGCTCGGCCGTAAATTTTCGGAGAGGGAGCTGGCTTCCAAGGCGCCAAGTGAGCTTCAGGCCAGCCTCACAACCAAGGCCAACAAAGCATACGAACTCTGGCGAGTGCTCCAAGAGTCCATAAAAGAGGTGGTGGCTCTCGATAAGGCTGCCACGTTCACTCGTGAGAGGGTCGAGGCTCATAAAGCCACCGAGAAAGAGCTCGAAGCTCGGCTTGCTTCGTATCAGACTCAGCAAGCTCAGGCGGAGGCTTGTCTTCTGGAGATCTTGCGTCATGAAGCCGTGGCTCAGCAACAGAACGATGAGCTGGTAAAATTATTGCACCGCCCGCCGGCTTGAGGACTTGTATCTTTTCTCTCTTTTTTGTATATACTCATGAATGAGAGTATCTCATTTTTTGTTTCTTTTATGAATTGTACTTTGTATCCGTTTTGGCTCATGAATAAAAGATACATTTTTTTCTTCTCACTGGTGTGTCCCCTTTTCATTGAATGTATTCTGCGGATATTCTATCTTGATCTCCTTGCAGGACGGCGATAGCTTAGGACTCAGGGTTAGGATCTGCTTCCTAAGGCTTTTGCATTTTATGAGCCACGAGGGTCTCACAAAGAGTTTTTCTCCCTATAGGTCGAGAGGATCCCATAGGTGTAAGTTCTTCTTAAAAATCGTGGGGATTCTTAAGCGGGTTTTCCCTTGAGAGTCGTAAGGATCTTACAAGAGAGTTTTTCTTCCTTACAGGTCGTGAGGACTTGTAAGTGCTGGATGTGGTCACCCTTGTCCGTGTTTTACGGAGTCAGGGGTTTCTCCAGGTATCGTAGTTTAAAGACATCGCGGTCAAGGTTAAGGACCTCATAGTCCGTGGATTTAAGGACTCCACAGTCCGCTGTTAGTTTTAAGACATCACGGTCAAGGTTAAGGACCTCATAGTCCGTGGATTTAGGGACTCCACAGTCCGATGTTAGTTTTAAGACATCACGGTCAAGGTTATGGACCTCATAGTCCGTGGATTTAGGGACTCCACAGTCCGATATTTGGTGGCAGGGACCCGTCACCTCTTTGAAGACGTTGAGGAATTACAACGCCAGGTATCAAAGGAGTGAAGAGATGTACCCTTAAACCAAGGCAAAATCCGTAGGGAATCGGGGTGGTTGATCGTTAGTTTTAAGACATCACGGTCGAGGTTAAGGACATCATAGTCCGTAGATTTTAAGGACTCCACAGTCCGGTATTTGCTCTGGATGCTTCACACGGGTTCACTGCCGCGCTTGGCGAGGACCAGGCTCCGCTCTGGGCATTTTCCGCGGGGTCAAAGAGTGACGTTATCTACGTTCCACGTAACCAGGAATTTTGCACTAGATGCTTCACACGGGTTCACTGCCGTGCTCGGCGAGGACTAGGCTCCGCTCTGGATGCTTCACACGGGTTCACTGCCGTGCTCTGCGAGGACCAGGATCCGCTCTGGACGTTTTTCCACGGGGTCAAAGAGTGACGTTATCCGCGTTCCACATAACCAGGAATTTTGCACTAGATGCTTCACACGGGTTCACTGCCGTGCTCGGCGAGGACTAGGCTCCGCTCTGGATGCTTCACACGGGTTCATTGCCGTGCTCTGCGAGGACCAGGATCCGCTCTGGACGTTTTCCACGGGGTCAAAGAGTGACGTTATTCGCGTTCCACGTAACCAGGAATTTTGCACTAGATGCTTCACACGGGTTCACTGCCGTGCTCGGCGAGGACTAGGCTCCGCTCTGGATGCTTCACACGGGTTCATTGCCGTGCTCTGCGAGGACCAGGATCCGCTCTGGACGTTTTCCACGGGGTCAAAGAGTGACGTTATCCGCGTTCCACGTAACCAGGAATTTTGCACTAGATGCTTCACACGGGTTCACTGCCGTGCCCGGCGAGGACTAGGCTCCGCTCTGGATGCTTCACACGGGTTCACTGCCGTGCTCTGCGAGGACCAGGATCCGCTCTGGACGTTTTCCACGGGGTCAAAGAGTGACGTTATCCGCGTTCCACGTAACCAGGTATTTTGCACTAGATGCTTCACACGGGTTCACTGCCGTGCTCGGCGAGGATTAGGCTCCGCTCTGGATGCTTCATACGGGTTCACTGCCGTGCTCTGCGAGGACCAGGATCCGCTCTGGACGTTTTCCACGGGGTCAAAGAGTAACGTTATCCGCGTTCCACGTAACCAGGAATTTTGCACTAGATGCTTCACACGGGTTCACTGCCGTGCTCGGCGAGGACTAGGCTCCGCTCTGGACGTTTTCCACGGGGTCAAAGAGTGACGTTATCCGCGTTCCACGTAACCAGGAATTTTGCACTAGATGCTTCACACGGGTTCACTGCCGTGCTCGGCGAGGACTAGGCTCCGCTCTGGACGTTTTCCACGGGGTCAAAGAGTGACGTTATCCGCGTTCCACATAACCAGGAATTTTGCACTAGATGCTTCACACGGGTTCACTGCCGTGCTCGGCGAGGACTAGGCTCCGCTCTGGATGCTTCACACGGGTTCACTGCCGTGCTCTGCGAGGACCAGGATCCGCTCTGGACGTTTTCCACGGGGTCAAAGAGTGACGTTATCCGCGTTCCACGTAACCAGGAATTTTGCTGATTGTATCCACATTTCACGGGATGGAGGTTTGACTGTTGGCGATATGTATACCACCGAGCCATGGAACTGGGAGTTGCCGATGTTCCGCTTAGCTTGAAGTTGTGTCCGTCGTTACGAGACGAATGTTGGGATGATCTCTAGGTCGCTTGTGGCCCGTCGAGATTTAGCTTCTTTCTTTGGTGAAACCTGGGGGGGAGGTACGTTCCCTTTTTTTTTACGTCCCTTTTTTTTTATATTTTATTTCTTTTTCCGCGATGCTCTATCATTTCAGCTTTTATATCGCGGAGGTCGCGATTGCCCTATCATTTCGGCTATTCTTCGCGGTGCCCAATCATTTCGGCTATTTATTTATTCTCTACTCGCTGCTTTTTATTGCGAGTTGCCCCGTCATTTCGGCTATTTTTCATGCATACATTTTTACTTGCTGCTTTTTATTGCAAGTTGCCCCATCATTTCGGCTATTTTGCAGGCATGTGTGG
Source organism: Agapanthus africanus (assembly GCA_030015575.1). Classification (NCBI taxonomy): domain Eukaryota; kingdom Viridiplantae; phylum Streptophyta; class Magnoliopsida; order Asparagales; family Amaryllidaceae; genus Agapanthus; species Agapanthus africanus. The sequence continues at coordinate 419,541,793 of CM057338.1, read as the reverse complement.
CTTGCTAGCTTTTTCGCCGCAAGCTTGGATTTTAGACACCGATTTCGACATCAGCACCGCTACAACTGGAATGTTGCCGGGAGCGAATCATCATTTGCCTTTGTCGATGTTGAACAAAGGTGGCTCAGCAAATAGGGTTAAGGGTCCTGTCGACCAAGGCTTTTGACTTCATAAGCCGTAAGGGTCTCACAAAGGTATTTCTCCCTACAAGTCGTGAGGCCCTTGCAGGTGTATTTTCTCCTTAAGGATCGTGAGGATTCCTAAGTGTGTGTTCCTCTGTAAGTCGTAAGGATCCTACAAGAGGGCTTTCTCCTTATGGGTCGACAGGTCCTACAAGGGTTGGACTTTGCCGGGGAAATGTTTATTCGCGCCCGTGGATTGTATACAAGGGTCAGTATTGAGTCCCTTGTAGGGCAATATCGAAGGTTGTGGAGGATTTGCTTAAGAACAGGTTTAGGTTTCTGTAACTTAAGACTTTCAAATCTTATGAGCCGTGAGGGTCCCATAAGAGAGTTCTCCTTACGAGTCGTGAGGATCTCGTAAGTGTATTTTCTCCTTAGGAATCGTGAGGATCCCTAAGTGTGTTGCTCCTTTGTGAGTCGTAAGGATCTCACGCAGATGGTTTCTCCTTACAAGGTCGAGAGGACCCTATAAGTGCCTTTTAATGAGGTTGCGCCCTTTCGGGTTTTCACAAACACTCGCCGGTAGTCCTGCTGTTTTTACTCACGGAGCCCTTTCGGGTTTTCATCCGTGCCCATTTTGCTTATGGACACACCGTTTTTTATTCTTTTTCTCTCTTTTTTTTTATCTCGTCAACCTAAGGATGCTGCGGTAGTAGTTTAGGGACGTTTCGGTTCGTCGTTAGTTTAAAGATATTTCGGTCCATCGATAGTTTAAGGACGTTTCGGTCCGTTGCTAGTTTAAGGACGTTTCGGTCCGTCGTTAGTTTAAGGACGTTTCGGTCCGTCGTTAGTTTAAGGACGTTTCGGTCCGTCGTTAGTTTAAGGACGTTTCGGTCCATCGTTAGGGGAAGGCCGGCTGCTGCTTGTAAAGTCTGAGCTTAGGAAGATAGCGAGCGGACATAGTCGTCGTCATCTATCATTGACCCAGGCTGTGGCTCATTAAGCATAGTATTTCTTTAAGAAGCGGCCGTTTATTGGCCTGAAAGGCCTTTCACCGTGCATGTCCATGAGTAGATAGGCTCCACCCTGGTAGACCTTGTCTATGATGTACGGGCCTTCATAGTTTGGCTCAAATTTTCCCCGCTTGGTACGATTGGGGATCATAGGTCTTTTGACCACTAGTACGAGTTCGCCTTGGCGGAATGTCCTCGACCTGGTCAATCTTTCGTACGAGCGCGTCATCTTTGCTTTGTAGGCTTCTAGATGTTGTTGCGCTATGAGCCGGGTTTCGTCGAGGGCATCAAGCTCCTCAAGCCGAAGGTGAGCATTTTCTTCGTCCGTCAGCTTGTGGTGGACTGCCACTCGTAGAGAGGGTAACTCTATCTCGAGGGGGAGCACTGCTTCCGTCCCAAATACCAACGCGTACGGCGTTGTGTTCGTGGCCGTCTTGAATGTAGTTCGATAAGCCCAAAGGGCTTCTTGCAGCCTCTCGTGCCAGCCTCTCTTATTCCGGGAAACGGTCTTTTTTATGATCTTCGTCAAGGTCTTATTGAAGGCCTCGGCCAGACCGTTAGCTCGTGGGTTGTAAACTGAAGAATATCTCCAGTCTATATTGTGCTGCTGCGCGAAGCGGCTAATCTTATGGCTTCGGTAGGCTGGCCCATTATCGAAGATAATCCGCCGTGGGGTTCCAAACTGATAGATGACGTGCGTCTTGAAGAAATGGAGGATATTCTCCGTCTTCACTTCCCTCAGTGGTACTGCTTCTGCCCATTTGGAGAAGTAATCAGTTGTCGCCAGGATAAAACGATGTCCCCGGGACGATGCTGGCTTGATGTGGCCGACTATGTCAGTCCCCCACATTTCGAATGGCCAGCTAGCTACCGTTGGGTGTAGTGGATTCGGATATTGGTGGATAAAGTCTTCATGAATCTGGCACGAGTGGCATTGCTTCGCATACTCGAGGCAGTCCTGGATCATCGTGGTCCAGTAGTAATCCATCCGTTTAATTTTTAACTTCATCTTTGGGCCTGCTTGGTGAGAACCGCAAAGTCCGTCGTGAACTTCCTGAATGACTCTTTCTGCTTCGTCAGGTCCTAAGCATCTCAGCCATAGAGAATCAAACGATCTCTTGTATAGAGTATCGTTGACGAAAGCGAAAGATAGAGCTCGTTTCATGAGCTGATGTCTTGAGGACGCTTCTTTGGGCATTCGGTGGGACTTAAAGTAGTCTATGAAGACTTCCCTCCGGTCCTCAGCCTTCTCACGGTCTTTTATTTATAGGGTCGTCTGCTCAGTCGCCCCCTTTTCTTTATATAATTCCGGAGATATTTCTGCCGGGGCGAGCACTCGACGGCTTTGTACCACGATTCTTACATCGTCGAGGTTTTCGTCCGCCAGCTCTTTAGCAAGTTTGGCCAACGCGTCTGCTTTGCTGTTTTCCGCGCGCGGTATGTTCTCCAAAGTATAGGAGGGAATTTGGGTCAATAGTTGTTGCACCTTTTCGCCGTACTTCACCAACTCCGGTTTGCACGTTTGGTAGTCACCATTTACTTGACTAACGACCAGTTGAGAATCCCTGTATATAAGGAGGTCTTCAATTCTCAGGTCGATGGCGATTTCGAGGCCTGCTATCAGAGCTTCGTATTCAGCTTCATTGTTTGTCCTCGGCTCTGTTAAGGAGAAGGCGAAGCGCATTATCCCTCCTTGTGGAGTTGCAAAGACGAGGCCTATCCCCGATTTGATCATTGGGATACCTTGTTTCTGTTTCTTTACGGAGGACGCTCCATCGAAATAGAGTTCCCATCGGGTGCTACCGCCGCCAATCGCATCAAATGCAAGCTCGTCCGGCAAATCACAGTTCAGAGGAGAATCGGCCGGTATCGGATGCTCAGCGAGGAAATCGGCAATGGCCTGGCCTTTCACTGCCTTGAGAGGTGTTTCCTGATTTAAAATCAGGAAAGCTTCTGGGAAAAGCTTCAAAAAGGGGCCACGTGCTTACACGTGACCAGCAGTCACGTGTTGACACGTGACATACAAAAGCAGCGGAAAAGGGCACATTGGTTCCCTAATCAAGTCAAGGAAAAGGCTTCAGAGGAGGTCACGCGCTCCCACGTGACCAGGGTCACGTGTTGGCACGTGACGTTCAAAGCAGCAGACTCGCTCTCCAATTGAACCAAGGAAAGAGGCGCCAGACAAGGGTCACGTGCTGACACGTGACCAGGGGTCACGTGGTAGCACGTGACGGCTAAGCAGCAGAAGAAGGCGGAGTGCGAAAGAAGAAAAAGGCTCGTTCCAAGAGAGTCACGTGTCCACACGTGACCATGGGTCACGTGGTCACACGTGACCGGCTTTCAAAGCCCATTTTGCTAACAGAATTAAATTCTGAAAGAGATTCAAATCTTTCCAAAGGAAAGCAATTATCTGGAACCGATCAAATTAAAGATTCAGAGATGATTAAATATCATCTATCTATGGAAAATCTCGAGTTTGGAAAGATTTCCCCTTTAAATCTAACAGAAATTACAAGGGAGAATCCCCGGATCTGAAATCCAATGGTGAATAAAATTCACCTAATAATCCGAAGGTCCAGAACGAATGATGGATGCAAATCAAATCTCTCAATGAAGATTCGTCAAAAACTAATTGATTCGGCTGCTTCTCCTATAAATAGGAGCCAAGAGACACAAAAGGGAGGGACGCAGAAAAAAAAAAGAAAAAGGAGAGAGCCTTGATACTTTGAGGAATTTGGAGCTTCTGCAAAAAGAAAACCCTAGGTAAGAAAGGGAAGGCTTCCTGAAAGAAGGAGAATTTAATTCTCAACAGAGTTTAACTCTGACAAAATAAAAAACAGAAGAAACATATTTCTTCTCTCTTTGATAGAGGATCTGCAAAGTGCACATCTCCCCTTTAGGTTGAGAATTTAATTCTCAATGGGTGGAGATCCTGCCATGCAGATCCAAAACATGGAGAGGGAATGGAAAAACGAGAATTTAATTCTCACAGAACTATAGGAATTTAATTCCTCTAAGATAAAAGTAGGGCTTGACCCTGTGTTATGGGAATTTAATTCCTTCAGAACAGAGAGGAACAGGGTTTAACCCTAATTAAGAACTTAGTTCTGTTGAAACAACGGGAATCCAATTCCCTTAATCATAATTTAACAGGGACTGGAAGTTTAATTCCTTAAAAAGCTTTTATTAGGGTTTAACCCTATTTAGTTCTTCACATAAACGAGGAATTTAATTCCTACAGAAGATTCAGGGTTCAATTCTACTCCAGAATATAAGTCTTCAAAAGGAAGTAGGAATTTAATTCCTTTGAAAATTAAAGCTCGAGGAATCTAATTCCTGAAAAAGGATTAACAGATTCTCTAAACAATATATAGGGAGGCAGGGTCACGTGCCACCACGTGACCCCCTCAAAAGATCTACAGAAAGCCCTTTGAGGCAGTCCCCCACGTGACCCACGTGACCCTTGACAGAAGCTCTAACACATAGGCATATGAATGCCCGTCACGTGATGGCACGTGATGCTCTGAAAGATGCAATAATCTCAGCAGAATGAATGGAGAAAGGGCGCTCTCACGTGTCGCCACGTGACCCCTCTTGCTTTAGTGTTTAACACTAAGTTGGAATTCCTGAATCCAGTGTTAAAACACTGTTGGACTGTAGTGTTCAACACCAATCAAAGAACTTTACTTGCAGTGTTCAACACTGACTACCTTAGTGTTTAACACTAATTTGAGAGCTCTGTTGCCGATGCTTGATACTGATCTGTTTTAGTGTTTAACACTAATTTGAAAGCCTTGTTGCTGGTGTTTAACACCAATTATCTTTTAGTGTTAAACACTAACTTGTCAACCTCATTCACAGTGTTCAACACTGATTGCTCTGAAGTGTTTAACACTAGGCTTTGGCCCAATTGGCTAAAGGGATAGAGGCAAAGCCTCTCCCTCAATGGACCCACAAGAAGTCAATATTCCAGAAATGATAGGACTTAGCCCAAGCTGGCCATAAGTCCTCAATTCGTAATTAACTGGGCCAATGGGCTCATAATATAATTAATGGGTCTTGATCCCAAATTGGGCCAAGGACTATTTAATCCATTCCGGTTCTAGGGTACATCTCTTCACTCCTTTGATACTTGGCATTGTAATCCCTCAATGTCTTCAAAGAGGTGACGGGTCCCGACGACCACCCATGATATGGACTGTGGGGTCCTTAAACCCATGTCTAATGCGAAATTCCTGGTTACGTGGAACGTGGATAATGTCACTCTTTGACCCCGCGGAAAACGCCCAGAGCGGAGCCTAGTCCTCGCCGAGCACGGCAGTGAACCCGTGTGAAGTATCTAGTGCAAAATTCCTGGTTACGTGGAACGTGGATAATGTCACTCTTTGACCCCGCGGAAAACGCCCAGAGCGGAGCCTGGTCCTCGCCAAGCACGGCAGTGAACCCGTGTGAAGCATCCAGAGCACATACCGGACTATGGGGTCCTTAAACCCATGGACTATGACGTCCTTAACCTTGACCGAGATGTCTTAAAACTAACAATGGACCGCAATGTCCTTAAACTACCCACGAACCGCAATGTCCTTAAACTACCCATGGACCGCAATGTCTTTAAACTAGAACAATAGAGCCCCACGTGCTCTTTTGTTGGATCTAAAAGGTCCCGTTTAAGTTGATCTTAGCCTTAAAGATGGCTAACGTATCCTTAAACCTTCAAACAGACTGGACTATGAATTCCCCCAATTAACTCTGGCTCGAGGGTACATCTCTGAACTCCTCTGACATCCGTCGTTGTAATCCTTCAACGTCGTCAGAGAGGTGACGGGTCCCGACGGCCACACATACGATGGACCACTATGTCCCTAAACTGGAACAATAGAGCCCAAATGCTCTTTTGTCAGATCTAAACGATCCCGTTAAGTTGATCTTAGTCTCAACGTTAGACTAACGTATCCTTAACAAATGTTTGAGTTGATCTTGGCCTCAAGTATGGCTGATGTATCCTCAAACCGAACCCCCAAACCCAAATCTAAGATAAACACGGATTTGGACTAGTCCACGCCCTACGGGCGACGACATAACTCAGTCTCCGTAAACAATCCACGGGCAATAAAAAAAACGAAATAAACACCCACGACACGAAGTGACCATCTGGAGAAGGAGAAAGTTGTTACCGCGATGCGGTAGCGTAATTAACTGCAGGGGCTTGCGCCTGCAGGGAAGAGCGTCCCCACAATCAAAAATCCCTCAAACGAGGGGGAATCTGACGAAGTCTGCTACATTGGCCGCATCCGTCTAAACCTTCGATACACAGGTGCCATAGATCGACTTGGCATCTTCGGAGAGGTGGACGGATAGCATCAATTAGCATCTGCCCCGAACCTCAGTGCCAAGACATCGCAGTCTTGCGCGCCGCCGTTCGGAGGGGAACAGATTCTGGCACGCCCGGTGGGACCTTTTCCTCTTTCCACTCCACACTTCGTGTGTCGTGATTCGCGAACCAATCGCGGTTCGCTAATGGTTGCCCTTGGGTTTCAAGATACTGAGAATTGGCATCTTGCTTATTGCAGAAAGCAAAGGATCGATGGCTTCTACTTCTGCGAAATTCTCCAACTGCTCAAACTGCAATTGCGACCAACGCTTTGCCTCGCCAGGAGGTATAGCCTACGGACCTCAAGCTGCTTCGTTATTCACAATGCCGGTGGACCAAGTGACTCAAGCCACTACCGGATTGTTCTTTGGGACTATACTCCCACCATCAAGCTTCGCGGCGCCGGTGCTGACAAAGGAAGCTCTCAAGAAGTCGGTCTTTGATCGTCTTACCCCTGCCGCGGATCCTCTCGACGAGTCGCCCAACGTCAACGCCTCAGTCTTCTCTAGATTGGGCCGGAAATCCTGCGAACTCATCATAGGGCCTACAATCTCAGAGAAGGCTGCTTCTAAGAAAGTGACCGGTCCTGCTCCTGAAGACATCAAAGCGACTTCCCCTGCCACAAAGTCGGTCTTTTCAAGATCGACGGCTCCAGATCCCGCTCCTGCTATCCAAAAGACGTCGGTCTTTGACAGGCTAACACCAACAACAACCCCCCACCCACACAGGGGGCAAGACAAAACTATTCTTACCGCTGACCCAACGCCGTCCGCTCGACACGCTCGACGTCGCCATTGGCGCCGAGTAAGGAAGGCTGGGGGCAACTCCCCCTCTGGGTTGACTCCATCAGCCCCGGTGGCAGAAGTTAATGCTGCTGTTCCAACTGGGAACAGCTTCGAAATGCTAAATAAGGTGCGAAGAAATTCTCCTACTGCAGTACTGAAGAGGTCTCCTCCCCCGTTAAAAAAGGTTGTGGAAATGGAATCAAAACAGCCCCAATCTCCTCAACGGCTGTCTTCCAAAATCTATAAGGTTTGGCGGCAGGCCCGAGACTCGATCATCGATCCAAACTCCTCCCGCCAGCACAAGAAGCTGAAAATCCAACCGGAGGCTGGTCACCAGGCTGAACCCCGAAAGGCTATCGGGACGCCCACCTCAACGGCCCCCTCAACCTCCATGGCTCATAAAAGGAGGAGGCCAGAGAAAACCCCCCAACGTGCAACGACGGCTAAAAGCACTGAGCCCAGACTGTAAGTCTACGCTAGCGCCCCGGCCGTCTACAGACGCCAAAATGCGGAACAAAAACTTTTAACTGGCGCTATCGTATACTTTAACCCGGATCTGCCATTATTGCTAAACTAACAAACTGTAAAGAGTGTAGAAAGGTTATACCGAACGATCCGAGTCCTTCGTTCTTTAACCATCATCCCACGCTCCGTTGCGGCTGCTCCGATCTCGTCGATCTCCGATCTCCTCGTCGAGGTGGCACCACGTCGACGATTCTTTAAACGGGCTCCCGCCTCTGACTCGAGGCAACTCGATCGTCAAGTTTGCTAAAAGAGACGACCAAGAATGATGTAGAGAATGAGTAGATGACTTTGTCTCACTTCGTCCAAGTCCGTGGACGATCGGTAAATGAAGTTGCCGATGGAAATGAAATGGAACAAGAAATGAACTATGAAATTTCCATGCATCCAAAACTATACTCTTTTCTTTTTAGCAACCATAATTTTCTCTCATGAGTGAAGTGAGGAGGAGAGGGAGGCCGGCCACTTTTATTGAAGGAGGGAGGTGACCGTAGGAGCTATCATGGAGGTGACCATAAACAAATATCATGAAGAAATATCCTTAAGCAAACAAAAGGAATTAATGGTAAATGGTGACTCATTAAACACATCATCAAAAACCCATTAATGCACTAATGAGTCATGAAGCCTAGTCATCATCTAGAACCTTCTAGAAGCTTCTTGAAGCATGACTCACTCTCATCCAAGAAAAGATAAATCCGTCTTTAACCGAATGTTAAAAGACGGCTGATAGAAAACTGGAAACAGGCAACTTCCAAAAGTGATCCTGAAACGAATTTCAGGACAACCCCGAAACTGTATAAATATACCCGCATTTGTATTACGACCGAATACAAATGCAACTGAGACAAAGATATTATACCTACTCAATATGATACTCGGATCCGGCTTAAACCAAAGCCGACCGGTATCATCTGCCCGAAAATCGACACGTGCGTAAACGCACGTGCATTTTCCGAACCCTGCCATAAAACCATACGGCCTCTACAACGTTTCGCCCGAACTTGGGAAACTGTCTGTGGGGGACTCTAATGACTCTTCAGTACCCTGGCAGTGGGTTTAACCACAAACCGTCAGCGGCACTAGCAATGCGTAACGGCTGCCCATGGACTGACCTCAAGGGATGCCGATGAGCGAACTTATCCGGAAAACCCTACTGAGCCTAACAGTGACAATGTATATACAGTCCGGTCCGTTCGTCTATGAGTATCGCATATCTGCCTAGGGGGCTAGTAACGTCAGACCCCCAAGAGCAGTATAAGTCGTGTCGGAGTGAAGCCCAATAACACCCTGAGATACTACTGGAGTACCTACCAATAAATCTCCTGCCACGGCCGTGGGCTTTGTGTAATGGCTCTCCTAGACACAGCACGATCTCGCCCCCAATACCGGGAGAGACGAATCCCCTGCCGATCCGCTCACGTGCCTCCATATGGCTCGGGACTGTACCCAAAAACTACCTGTTTGCACGACTCCTTTGAGCCGTGGTAGGGTAGAAATCAAAGCACAGTGGGAACTCACACGAGACAAATGACGACCTCAGGTCGATGAACTAACCTGTACACATGTCACCAGGGAACTGCTATCTGACGATAGATATAATACTAACTAGCAGATTCCCGGCGAGTCCTATCCGGTGTACTCATAACCCAATGAGCACCTGTATACATCTTAGGTGATCCAACTGACACCAGTGGCTTATGAGACCGGCCACCGCCCCTCGTCGGGGTCTCGACTGTACACACTAGTCTACTCCGGAGTATCGATGCCCTGTCTCGAAATTCCCACGACTAGGGACCACAATTAAGGATATGCGTATAAACCACCCAACTCTCACGTATATGATCGCCATCATACTGTTGGTGGTAAAGCAAGATCCTAAGGGCTCTATCAAAGTGTAACATGTAATCAGTCACCTGATCATGTACACGACTGATAAAGGCAAACCAGATAGCATACTATCATCTCGAGTAAGACTGTCATACCGGTATAGGTCCTCCGCAATCATTGCAATCACGTACTTGCGATCCAATAATTGACTATGAGGGCACTATCTCCAACACAGACGCTCTAAGTCTGGGGGCATGATGGTCCATACCGTATACATGGCCTCTGGAAAGGAGGAGAGCCGCACTTCTACAGGCCACCGACCACTTACGCGATCGGTGACTAAAGCTCAGGAGCAGCAACAAAAGCTCCAAGAGATGATGAATGCTATGGCCGCACTTACCGGGCCAAAAGAAAACCCAGAAACGTCCTCAGACGCGCGCCAAGAAGAAGAAACCGACGCTGAATTCCTTCGCCGGATACTGGAGAAAAAGGACAAAGAGGCTGCTGAACAAGCAGCCAACATACAACGTATGGGCCTTCTTTTCCAAGATATGATAGGAATGATGATCCAGCAGGACTTGCCCGCCGAAGATCCCCCAATCGTTCATGAAGACGACCGAGGAGAAACGTCGAATCCACTGCCGGCCTTCTCAACGGCCAAGGAGGAGGCAATCTCTAAGGCGGACTTGGCTGACTACATAGCCCAGCAAATCCGGGTCCATCATGCGACTGAGGCAGCTGGTCAAGTTGTGAAAACGGGGCGGCCGTATCCAAGCTGGTACGACCAAATCAAATACCCGCAAGGCTATACGATACCAAAATTCCACGTGTACAAGGGGACCGGCAATCCCCATCAACATGTCGCCCAGTTCCGGGCCCTCTGTGGTAACACCGGCGGTGATGATAAACTGTTGCTCCGCCAGTTCGTAGGTAGCTTATCAGAAACAGCGTTCGAATGGTATTCGGAACTCCCGAACGATTCTATCAAAACGTTCGCTGAAATGGAGTTGCTATTCACTCAGCGATTCGCGAGCGCCAGCGAACGCACTCCAATAACTGCTTTGATTAACGCCAGGGTCAAACCAGGCGAAACCTGGGTCCAGTATGCTATACGCTGGCGGAATTTGTGGTCGAGATGCGAACAGCGCATTGAGGAAGCACCCGCAGTGGGTATGTTCGTGGGAACCCTAGACCCCCACGCAACTATCTCCCAGTTTATGATGTTCTTTAAGCTAACCACATTCCTGGCTTTAATCGACAAGTTGGCTCAGATGGACCAGATGGGTCATAGACCACCTCTCCCGAAGTCGGAACCGCGGAATGACAAGGGTAAAGGAAGGGCAACCTTCATCGCGAATGCCCAACAGCAACCTAACGCCCCGAAACCGGCAGATCAACTGGAAGAAAGACGCCGGTATTATAATGAGAAGATGAAACGTCCCTACTCGTTCCCACGAGACAAGACGAAACGGTTATTCGAGCTAGCAGTACGCAACAGACTTATAAACTTGCCGAATCCAAGGCGACCGCCGCAACCCACCGAGGTGAATAACCCTAACTATTACCCTTACCATCAAACGGTAAGTCATCCGATTGAAGATTGCTTCGTCTTCAAAGGGTGGATTGAAGATCAATACCTCCAGGGAAAGTTTATATTATCCGAAAAGTGGAAGGTGAACCCACCACAACTGCATACTCCTAAAAAAGCAGATACACCGGGGGCAACCTGCTCCTTTATTGAAGAAGCTCCATGGGACGTCATGCTATCAACTAAAACCAAAAGAATGCTGAGAGACCTTCATGCGTGCCCTGCGATCGAATGGAAGGACCCTCTTGAACCTCAAATTATCGAAGGGATGCTGAAGCACCGCCCAACCGCGAAGACTCGCGATGAGGGCCCAAATACTCACGCCCAGCCGTCAAAATCTTTGAAGAAAAAGAAGAAGAAATCCAAGAAGCCCCTGAAACTTGGAAACGAGCACACGAACTTGCAGAAGCAAATCGACGCGCTGGAAGAATATAATCAAAAGGCGCGAACTCCTGTCACACTGCAAGAGTTCCTCAACCACATCTTTCAAGGGGGAGATGATGAAGAGAGCTCATCGGATGAATCCGAAGAGTATGTGGCGAGTTGTAACGTAATCTCCCACTCGTTTATCGATGATGAGAAAACTCCTAGCACTAAGAAGCTGGAGGCAGAACCTGAGCGTGCATGGCTGACATATGAAATGATCAATGCCTTTCTAGACGAGATTCGTCTAAAAAGTAAAGCGGATCAGGAGCGTGAGATGGCAACGTCAGAAGGAACCAAATGCAGGCGACTGAATGAAAGAGTTGAACTACCCCCGCCAGATCAAAAGGCATCCGAAGTAGACAAGAAGATATTCAAGACGAGGAAAAGGTTTGCCAAAGCCATGTCAATGGGAATGAAGCTACCACCCTCGGAAGGGAATACACGCGATGGGGCGGAGAGGCACCCTAATTATTGCGCATATCATCGGAGAATCTCACACCCCACGGAGGAGTCCGACGCCTTTAAAATATGATGGCAAGGATATGTTACTCGTCAGCAACATTTTAAGCGCATGAAACGCAAGAGCCGTCGGGAGCGAAGAAGTACTGTCGAAGGGCACAACAGAACTACTGGCAACTGTTACATGGTTAACGCCGGGGGGTCACAAGTTCTCACCTTTGGAAGCGACTCTGATGAAGAAATGGCTCTGGGCCCTCTCTTTAAAGAATCCGTTTTAGGGAAAGAGGAGGAATCGGAGGCCTGCGAGAACATCCAGCTGCGCAATCGCACACTCCCAGAAAAGAATCTCGGGCCCGTAAGTAGAAAAGATAAGGGAAAGGAAAAGGCCGCTGAAGATATCACTTTAGATGACCAAGTCATGAAAGAACTGGCTACCAAAGACCCTCCTAGGAGGAGTAAAGTGGACTATAACATTCTCGCGCACCTAAGGAAGCTACCTTCTCAGCTTAGCATTCTCGACGCCCTCCTATTATCAAAAGAAGCGCGAGACTCACTAATTAAGGCGTTACAAGAACCTGAGCAATTCCAAGCCTTCCTCGCCACTGAAAAGATGAAGGATGAACTGGAGGAAGTGCATACAGCCGATATCACTTTCGGTGACGAAGACCTCCTTCTCGGGACGTGCGACCATAACCGTCCCCTATATGTTTCCGGATACTGTCATGATATCAAGATAGGCAAGATCCTGGTGGATAATGGATCCTCCGTCAATCTCCTAAATGTTCGGGTGTTGAAGGAAATCTGCATGAGTGTGCAACATCTCGCTCGTGACAAAATTACTATCTCCGGTTTCGATTCACAATCGTCACGGACTCTCGGATCTGTGATACTAACATTACGCTTTGGACTTCTCGTCACAGACATCAAATTCCATGTCATCGACGCCAAGACCTGCTACAACGCCTTGCTCGGTCGTCCTTGGCTACACGAGTACAACATCATCCCTTCTACGCAATACCAGTGTATGAAGTACTTTAAAGATGGTTTCGAGTACACCGTAACAGGAGAGTTAAACCCATTTTCCGTGAACGAAGTCCGCAAATACGAAGACGCGAAATACTTTTTGCCAGATTTCGAGGATACAGAAAGGTGTCGCAACCCGGAGAACAAAGCCGCCGCCACCATCCCTGTTTTCGGGAGCGATACCGAAGAAGAGGAAGAGATAGTTTATGCGGGGCCATCTCAACGCAACAACCTGGGGACGCCTGCCCTCATGTTGGTCTTCGGAAGTGATTCAGAAGATGAAGTTAATGCCGTGTTCTCCAATCGGCTGTCAATACAAGCACCCCCTGGCGATGACCATAGTTTGCAAATCACCATGGTACCGCGAGAACACTACAAGGATCTCGACACACTTCAAGCTCACAATGTGCAGGACCTGCAAACATTTTATGTCCCTCCCAGGCAAAGGGGTGAGAAGTTAATCCTATTCTACCGATCCTCAGAGTCGAAAATAGAGAAAGAGATCTGGCATGGCGCGGATGCTACATGCGACAGACTCCAACCCATCCGTCTGCCCAGATACTATACAAATGGATTAAAGAAGCTATTAAAGCGCCAAGGAGTACCCTTAAAACAGACTGTTCGGCAGGCTCGGTTCTACAACAAGATTTGGGATGTCCCCGGGACTCAACGCAAATTGCCCAACTGGAAAATGGAAACACTCGGGCTTGGATACGCGAGAGCGGGAAAACGGGAACGGGTCCACAGTAACTACGCCATATACACCTTTGATGAAGAAGAGGACGCCCCGTCAGGAGATGCCAACCCCTCATCAAAACCAGACCCTGCAATTGAGGCGCCGAGTCCGTCATCTGAAGAACGAATGGGCAAACCTATCAGGAAGGTGGGTCAGAAAGCTCGGGAAGACCACAACCGCGAAATGGCCATCTACGAGAAGGCCAGGACGCAACGTCTATTTCAACAGGCTGCAAAAGTCAAAGATGCTCACCCTTGTCAGTCCGTTGTACGGAAGGCCCGACGCAGAGACGGAAATAAATTAAGAAGCGGGAAGAGGAGCCGACAACAACGATGCAGGATTAGAGGGTTACGGGTACTGCGCGGCTCGGATTCGTCCCTCATGGAAAAGATGAGTCGAGCGTATTCCTTCCCCCGAGACAAGACGGAGAAGTTACTCAAGCTCGCTTTAAAACATCAAATGATCGCGCTTCCAGAGTCTAGACACCCTGAGCAAGCTAACAAGGCCTCTCGTTTGAGCTATTGCTCTTATCACTGAGCCATAGGACATCCTACCGAAGACTGCTTCACCTTCAAGAACTGGGTCGAGGACCAGTACCAACGGGGCAGATTCGCTTTATCCAACAGCTGGAGGGTAACGCCGCCACAAAAGCATGAACCCAAGGCCGTAAGAGTAGAACCGGATCCACCTCAGTCCTGGGAGCGGATTCGCACTTGTTATACGATTACGATATTAAAAGAAGAGCGCGAGAACATGGATGACTTTCCCCAGTGCTTTGAGAACAGCGACGACGAGGTGATCTCAGAATTTCCGCCAGCTCCGAGAGAACTGGAAGATGGTATACATACTACGGCGGATAACCTCAGGAAGATTGAGTTGGGATCGGCATATGACCCGCGACCGACATTTGTCAGCGAGCTACTCTCTGAAGAAAGGGTGGCCGCGTTAAAGAATGTGCTTCTACGGCATAAAGACTGCTTCGCGTGGAACTACTCTGAGATGCCAGGATTAGATCCGGAGGTTGCCGTGCATAAATTAGCAATATCCCCGGAAATCAAGCCAGTCAAGCAAGCGCCGAGAAGGATGCGACTCGAGCTTGAGATGAGCATCAACGCCGAAGTCAAGAAGCTGATCGATTCTGGATTTATCAAGAAGTCCAATATCCCGATTGGATCGCCAATATCGTCCCGGTAATGAAAAAGAATGGGACAGTACGCATATGCGTGGATTTCAGGGATCTCAATAAAGCCTGTCCAAAGGATGATTTCCCAGTACCGGTAACCGAGCTGATGATAGATAACACGTCCACTCACGAGGTTTTCTCCTTTATGGACGGTTCTTCAGGATACAATCAGATAAAGATGCATCCCGAAGACCAGAAGCACACCGCTTTCCAGACCCCTTTGGGTATATTCTGCTACAGGGTTATGCCCTTTGGTCTAAAGAACGCTGGCGCTACCTATCAAAGGGCCATGACAAAGATCTTCGACGACCTCATACATGACGTCGTCGAGTGCTATATCGATGACCTCGTAGTAAAGAGCATGTTATACGAAGAGCATTTAAACCATCTGGAGACTGTATTTCAACGCCTTCGGCAATATAATTTGAAAATGAATCCCCTCAAATGCGCATTTGGAGTCTCCTCGGGCAAATTCCTGGGATTCATCGTTCGACACCGAGGAATTGAAATAGATCCGTCAAAGATTAAAGCGATCATGGAAATGCCTCCGCCAAGAACTCTCAAACAGTTGCGGTCTCTCCAAGGGAAGCTCGCATACATCCGGCGATTTATCGCCAATCTTTCTGGCAAATGCCGTCCTTACAGCCACCTGATGAAAAAGGGAACTCCGTTCGTTTGGGATCACAAATGCCAAGGTGCACTAGACGAGATCAAGCAATACCTGCAGAACCCTCCGGTGTTGGCCGCGCCGGTCAAAAGAAAACCCCTCATTCTTTATACAACCGCCCTCGAAGGTTCTTTGGACGCATTATGGGCGCAAGAGAACGATCAGGGAAAAGAGAGAGCACTCTACTACTTAAGTCGAGTTCTACTGGGGGCAGAAAGCAACTACTCTCCTATTGAGAAACATTGCTTGGCATTGATCTTCGCGATAACAAAGCTCAGGCACTATGCGTTGGCGCATGAAGTCCGTCTCATTTCAAAAGTGGACCCCCTTAAATACTTGATGTCAAAAGCCATATTGACGGGACGACTCGCTAAATGGGCCCTGCTCTTGATGGAGTTCTCGATAACGTATCAACCTCTCCAGGCAGTGAAAGGCCAGGCCATTGCCGATTTCCTCGCTGAGCATCCGATACCGGCCGATTCTCCTCTGAACTGTGATTTGCCGGACGAGCATGCGTTTGATGCGATTGGCGGCGGTAGCACCCGATGGGAACTCTATTTCTATGGAGCGTCCTCCATAAAGAAACAGAAACAAGGTATCCCAATGATCAAATCGGGGATAGGCCTCATCTTTGCAACTCCACAAGGAGGGATAATGCGCTTCGCCTTCTCCTTAACAGAACCGAGGACAAACAATGAAGCTGAATACGAAGCTCTGATAGCAGGCCTCGAAATCGCCATCGACCTGGGAATTGAAGACCTCCTTATATACGGGGATTCTCAACTGGTCGTTAGTCAAGTAAATGGTGATTACCAAACGTGCAAACCGGAGTTGGTGATGTATGGCGAAAAGGTGCAACAACTATTGATCCAAATTCCCTCCTATACTTTGGAGAATATACCGCGCGCGGAAAACAGTAAAGCAGACGCGTTAGCCAAACTTGCTAAAGAACTGGCGGACGAAAACCTCGATGATGTAAGAATCGTGGTACAAAGCCGTCGAGTGCTTGCCCCGGCAGAAATACCCCCGGAATTATATAAAGAGAAGGGAGCGACTGAGCAGACGACCCTACAAATAAAAGACCATGAGAAGGCCGAGGACTGGAGGGAAGTCTTCATAGACTACTTTAAGTCCCACCGAATGCCCAAAGAAGCGCCCTCAAAACATCAGCTCATGAAACGAGCTCTATCTTTCGCTTTCGTCAACGATACTCTATACAAGAGATCGTTTGATTCTCTATGGCTGAGATGCTTAGGACCTGACGAAGCAGAAAGAGTCATTCAGGAAGTTCACGACGGACTTTGCGGTTCTCACCAAGCAGGCCCAAAGATGAAGTTAAAAATTAAACGGATGGGTTATTATTGGCCCACGATGATCCAGGACTGCCTCGAGTATGCGAAGCAATGCCACTCGTGCCAGATTCATGGAGACTTTATCCACCAACATCCGAATCCACTACACCCAACGGTGGCCAGCTGGCCATTCGAAATGTGGGGGACTGACATAGTCGGCCCCATCGAGCCAGCATCATCCCGGGGACATCGTTTTATCCTGGCGACAACTGATTACTTCTCCAAATGGGCAGAAGCAGTACCACTGAGGGAAGTGAAGACGGAGAATATCCTCCATTTCTTCAAGACGCATGTCATCTATCGGTTTGGAACCCCGCGGCGGATTATCTCCCATAATGGGCCAGCCTACAGAAGCCATAAGATTAGCCGCTTCGCGCAACAGCACAATATAGACTGGAGATATTCTTCAGTTTATAACCCACGAGCTAACGGTATGGCCGAGGCCTTCAATAAGACCTTGACAAAGATCATAAAAAAGACCGTTTCCCGGAATAAGAAAGACTGGCATGAGAGGCTGCAAGAGGCTCTTTGGGCCTATCGAACTACATTCAAGACGGCCACGAACACAACGCCGTACGCGTTGGTATTTGGGACGGAAGCAGTACTCCCCCTCGAGATAGAGTTACCCTCTCTACGAGTGGCAATCCACCACGAGCTGACGGACGAAGAAAATGCTCACCTTCGGCTTGAGGAGCTTGATGCCCTCGACGAAACTCGGCTCATAGCGCAACAACATCTAGAAGCCTATAAAGCGAAGATGACGCGCTCGTACGAGAGATTGACCAGGCCGAGGACATTCCGCCAAGGCGAACTCGTGCTAGTAGTCAAGAGACCTATGATCCCCAATCGTGCCAAGCGGGGAAAATTTGAGCCAAACTACGAAGGCCCTTACATCATAGACAAGGTCTACCAGGGTGGAGCCTATCTACTCATGGACATGCACGGTGAAAGACCTTTCAGGCCAATAAACGGCCGCTTCTTAAAGAAATACTATGCTTGATGAGCCATAGCCTGGGTCAATGATAGATGACGACGACTATGTCCGCTCGCTATCTTCCTAGGCTCAGACTTTACAAGCAGCAGCCGGCCTTCCCATAACAACGGACCGAAACGTCCTTAAACTAACAACGGACCGAAACGTCCTTAAACTAACAACGGACCGGAACGTCCTTAAACTATCGACGGACCGAAACGTCCTTAAACTATCGACGGACCGAAACGTCCTTAAACTATCGACGGACCGAAATGTCTTTAAACTAACGACAGACCGAAAAGTCCCTAAACTACTACCGCAGCATCCTTAGGCTGACGAGATAAAAAAAAAGAAGAAAAAAAAAAGAATAAAAAACGGTGCGTCCACAAGCAAAACGGGCACGGATGAAAACCCGAAAGGGCTCCGTGAGTAAAAACAGCAGGACTACCGGCGAGTGTTTGTGAAAACCCGAAAGGGCGCAATCTCGTTAAAAGACACTTATAGGGTCCTCTCGACCTTGTAAGGAGAAACCACCTGCGTGAGATCCTTACGACTCGCAAAGGAGTAACACACTTAGGGATCCTCACGATTCCTAAGGAGAAAATACGCCTACGAGATCCTCATGACTCGTAGGGAGAACTCTCTTGTGGGACCCTCACGGCTCATAAGATTTGAAAGTCTTAAGTTACAGAAACCTAAACCTGTTCTTAAGCAAATCCTCCACAACCTTCGGTATTGCCCTACAAGAGGTTCGATACTAACTCTTGTATACAATCTACGGGCGCGAATAAACATTTCCCCAGCAAAGTCCAACCCTCGTAGGTCCTCTCGATCCATAAGGAGAAAGCCCTCTTGTAGGATCCTTACGACTTACAGAGGAGTACACACTTAGGAATCCTCACGATCCCTAAGGAGAAAATACACCTGCAAGATCCTCACGACTTGTAGGGAAAAATACCTTTGTGAGGCCCTTACGGCTCATGAAGTCAAAAGCCTTGGTCGACAGGACCCTTAACCCTGTTTGCTGAGCCACCTTTGTTCGTCATCGACAAAGGCAAATGATGATTCGCTCCTAGCAACATTCCAGTTGTAGCGGTGCTGATGCCGAAATCGGTGCCTAAAATCCAGGCTCGCAGCGAAAAAGCTAGCAAGCCACACATGCCTACAAAATAGCCGAAATGATGGGGCAACTTGCAAAAAAAAGCAGCAAGTAAAAATGAAGGCATGAAAAATAGCCGAAATGATGGGGAAACTCGCAATAAAAAGCAGCGAGCAGAAAATAAATAAATAGCCGAAATGATTGGGCACCGCGAAAAATAGCTGAAATGATGGGGCAATCGCGACCTTCGCGATATAAAAGCTGAAATGATAGAGCATCGCGGAAAAAGAAATAAAATAAAGGTGAAATCCTCGCCCTACAGGTGATGTTACATCTACCTCTGTATACAATCCAGGGGCGCAAACAAAGAAGGGATCATACTCCTTCCCCAGGTTTCATCATAAGGAGAAGCCAAATCTCGACGGTTCACAGATAGCTTAGAGATCATCTCGACGTCCGTCTCATGGCAGCAGACACAACATCAAGCGAAACGGAACAGCGGCAACCCCCAGTTCCATGGCTCGGCGATACATATCACCAAGAGTCAAACCTCCATCCCGTGAAATGCGGATACAATCAACAAAATTCCTGGTCACGTGGAACACGGATAACGTCACTCTTTGACCCCGTGGAAAACGTCCAGAGCGGAGCCTGGTCCTCGCCGAGCACGGCAGTGAACCCGTGTGAAGCATCTAGTGCAAACTTTCTGGTTATGTGGAACGCGGATAATGTCACTCTTTGACCCCGTGGAAAACGTCCAGAGCGGATCCTGGTCCTCGCAGAGCACGGCAGTGAACCCGTGTGAAGCATCCAGAGCGGAGCCTAGTCCTCGCCTAACGCGGCAATGAACCCGTGTGAAGCATCTAGTGCAAACTTCCTGGTTACGTGGAACGCGGATAATGTCACTCTTTGACCCCGTGGAAAACGTCCAGAGCGGATCCTGGTCCTCGCAGAGCACGGCAGTGAACCCGTGTGAAGCATCCAGAGCGGAGCCTAGTCCTCGCCTAACGCGGCAATGAACCCGTGTGAAGCATCTAGTGCAAACTTCCTGGTTACGTGGAACGCGGATAATGTCACTCTTTGACCCCGTGGAAAACGTCCAGAGCGGATCCTGGTCCTCGCAGAGCACGGCAGTGAACCCGTGTGAAGCATCCAGAGCGGAGCCTAGTCCTCGCCTAACGCGGCAATGAACCCGTGTGAAGCATCTAGTGCAAACTTCCTGGTTACGTGGAACGCGGATAATGTCACTCTTTGACCCCGTGGAAAACGTCCAGAGCGGATCCTGGTCTTCACAGAGCACGGCAGTGAACCCGTGTGAAGCATCCAGAGCGGAGCCTAGTCCTCGCCTAACGCGGCAGTGAACCCGTGTGAAGCATCTAGTGCAAACTTCCTAGTTACGTGGAACGCGGATAATGTCACTCTTTGACCCCGTGGAAAACGTCCAGAGCGGATCCTGGTCCTCGCAGAGCACGGCAGTGAACCCGTGTGAAGCATCCAGAGCGGAGCCTAGTCCTCGCCGAGCACGGCAGTGAACCCGTGTGAAGCATCTAGTGCAAAATTCCTGGTTACGTGGAACGCGGATAATGTCACTCTTTGACCCCGTGGAAAACGTCCAGAGCGGATCCTGGTCCTCGCAGAGCACGGCAGTGAACCCGTGTGAAGCATCCAGAGCGGAGCCTGGTCCTCGCCAAGCACGGCAGTGAACCCGTGTGAAGCATCCAGAGCAAATACCGGACTGTGGAGTCCTTAAAATCCACGGACTATGACGTCCTTAACCGCGACCGTGATGTCTTAAAACTAACGATCAACCACCCCGATTCCCTACGGATTCTGCCTTGGTTTAAGGGTACATCTCTTCACTCCTTTGATACCTGGCGTTGTAATTCCTCAACGTCTTCAAAGAGGCGACGGGTCCCTGCAACCAAACATCGGACTGTGGAGTCCCTAAATCCACGGACTATGAGGTCCTTAACCTTGACCGTGATGTCTTAAAACTAACATCGGACTGTGGAGTCCCTAAATCCACGGACTATGAGGTCCTTAACCTTGACCGTGATGTCTTAAAACTAACATCGGACTGTGGAGTCCTTAAATCCACGGACTATGAGGTCCTTAACCTTGACCGCGACGTCTTTAAGCTACAATACCCGGAGCAACCTCTGACCCCGTGAAACACGGATAAGGGCGACCACAGCCAGCACTTGCAGGTCCTCACGACCTGTAAGGAAGAAAAAACTCTTCTGTGAGATCCTTACGACTCTCAAGGGAAAACCCGCTTAAGAATCCTCACGATTCTTAAGAAGAACTTACACCTATGGGATCCTCTCGACCTGTAGGGAGAAAAACTCTTTGTGAGACCCTCGTGGCTCATAAAATGCAAAGGTCTTAGGAAGCAGATCTTAACCCTGAACCCTAAGCCATCGCTATCCTGCAAGGAGATCAAGATATAGTATCCGCAGAATGCATTCAATAAAAAGGGGACACACCATTGAAAGGAAAATTGTATCTTTTATTCATAAACCAAAATGGATACAAAGTACAATTTATGAAAGAAACAAAAAAGAAAGGATACTCTCATCCATGAGTATGTACAAAAAGAAAAAAAAAAGATACAAGTCCTCAAGCCGGCGGGCGGTGTAGTAATTTTACCAGCTCATCGTTCTGTTGCTGAGCCACGGCTTCATGACGCAAGATCTCCAGAAGACGAGCCTCCGCCTGAGCTTGCTGAGCCTGATACGAAGCAAGCCGAGCTTCGAGCTCTTTCTCGGTGGCTTTATGAGCCTCGACCCTCTCACGAGTGAACGTGGCGGCTTTATCGAGAGCCACCACCTCTTTTATGGACTTCTGGGGCACTCGCCAGAGTTCATATGCTTTGTTGGCCTAAGACTCGCATGAAGCTCGCTCAACGCCTTAGAGGCCAACATCCGCTCCGAGAATTTACGGCCGAATTTTTTTTTTCGCACGACAATATGTTCGCCACGCGTCGCCCTATTAAGCCATGTAGGCTCACTTTGCGACCGCAACCGTAGAAATAAGACATACACGCTCGAGACCATATAAATGGGCTTCCGATCGACAGCAATAATCGATCCAGGACGCGCTCACATAGCCTGGTATGAAAAGCAACGAAAATCTTTCCGATGATTATCCTATCAAACATGTGTTCGCAATCATATGAACATCCGAAAAAGAAATAAAATTCGAAGCTTTAATGTGCACGCAACATAACAACGGTATTGATAATTGAAGAAAGTTTTCATAAAACGAACACAAAATTTATTCATGCAAGCGGAAACATACATACGAGTACCGAGCCTACATGGAAGTTCAACATAGAGCATGCAAAAAAGGAGGGACTAATTTAAAAATGTTCTGCGCTAACGGAAAAGGTCACCAAACACAGAATCAACGGCACAGGGGTTAATGAAGCAAAGGACAAAATTCTCCATCTCTCTCTCTGCTTTCTCCAGCACATCAAAGCGACGATTCTCGCGAGAAGTCGCTCCCTATCGGTTGGTGCCATGTTCATCCGCGAAAGCAAACATAATAGCTCGCCGGGCCTTTATTTCGCTCAACAGATGAATTGAGCAGTCCTTCAAAGCCTGAGTAATCAGGCACGCTTCATGAAAGCCCTCGAGCTTTTCTTCCGCCGCGTCGAGCATCGCCAGGGTCATCTCCGCCGGGTGAGGAGGGATGTCGGCAAGCACGGCCGTGAGAATCATCCGGAGCCAGAGGGAACCCATCGGGAGGGGAGACCCTCTACGGATTGAAAGCTCATGCATAGCTGAGTCACATTCGTTATCGGAAAGGAGGGGGTCCACCAACCGAGCAGCAAAGCGGGGGATCATCTCCTCAAGAGGAACTTCCCATGGCTGTCGACGAGCATGAGGGCAATTACAAGCCATGGCACTCGTTTCTCCCGCAAGACAAAAAAATATATATGATATAAATCTCTCTATGAAAGGAAAAGAAAGCTATAGCCTCATATATAATGAAGTGCATTAAGTGCTGTGCGCGGAAAATCTTGCATGGTGAAGTTATTTCCAAGGCCTAAAAAGGCATCGAAAATCAAGGAGATGGAACTATTTCCAAGGCCCTTTTTCTGCATCTAACATTGTGCACTGAAAATATGGCATGGGGAAAATCTTGTGAACAGCCACATCAAGGAATCCCACGTGTAGAACACGTGAGGCCTAAACCTGATGTGCATTTAAAGGAAAAATATGGAGTAATACCCTGCATATTAAAAAGCACAAACAACAAGAGTAGCAAAATAATAAAATCCCAGAGAAAAAGCATGCAAACATATAAAGACACAACAGAACTTATCATCCAGACTTCAAGAAGGCCATACAAAATAAAAAGAAAACTTTTACAATGGCAAGGCTTCAGATGCTGGGCATGGGTTGAGAAACTCAAAATTAACTTTATTCAAGATCTTCCAAGCATTTCGAACCTCCCGAGTATGCCTTCTCTCACGGTCACAAGCGTCGGGGTCCCCGCGGATGTCCTCTACCCTCCGGTAGGCGGCAAGTATGGCTGATTGCTGAAAAATCTGATGCAGGAGATCAATGAGATTATCCCGCCTTCTCTTTGAAATCAAGTGCATCAGATACACCGAGTGTACTTTATCCTCGGCGGCGTCCAATGACCCAAGCGGCACACCAGCACAAAATAAAGGGAGAGCCTCCCTGATCGCCAGCACGATCAGCCTCAGAAGAGAAGAGCGACGGGGGAGTAGCCGATGGTTGTACTCGTCAAAGCGGCTCATGATCTCGGCACACTGGGCATCGGTGAACTCTTGGTTCTGACTGCGGCCCAGCGCACGAATATTCCCGTAGGAAATGATCTCGTCAAGACTATACAGATGGGCATCCATGATACCTAAAATAAAAGTCACGAGAATCGTTAGAAAACCCCCATTGCATTAATGGCAGGAAGAACCGCCTAGGGCCAAGAGACCTCAGGAAGCCTCCATGCGAAGAAACTGAGTTCTTCATTGGAATTAAATTCTTAATTAAGAAAAGGGAATTAAATTCCCAGAAACATTTTTGATGGAATTAAATTCCATGGGGTTGAAACGCCATCATCATCTCCCCAAAGATCATCTAAACCCTAAGAGATCTACAGTTTGAGGGTTAAGCGGTTTCATGTTCTTATGGAAAATCTGAAGGAAAAAAGGGTAAAAACCCTTGTTTTGGATTTAAAATCCAGAGAAATGTGAAGGTTCATCGTTGTCCAAGAACATTACCTGAGGAAAAAAGGGTTCTTTTCGAACAGAGTTAAACTCTGAAGATTGTTTCAAGACAGAGAACTAAGCTCTGAAAGCGAGAATTAAATTCTCAAAGAAGAAATTCTCGGAAGAAGAAGATGAGCAAAGTGAAGGCTCCTATGAAGAGACAGAGGTATTTATAAAAGGCAGTGGAAACGTTTCATCTCCCCAGATCCCTAGAGGAATCCAACGGTCACAAGAGATGACAGCGTTGCACTCACGTGCAGACACGTGAGAACAACGCTGTGGGGGCATTTGTTTCCTGATTTAAAATCAGGAAAGCTTCTGGGAAAAGCTTCAAAAAGGGGCCACGTGCTTACACGTGACCAGCAGTCACGTGTTGACACGTGACATACAAAAGCAGCGGAAAAGGGCACATTGGTTCCTTGATCAAGTCAAGGAAAAGGCTTCAGAGGAGGTCACGCGCTCCCACGTGACCAGGGTCACGTGTTGGCACGTGACGTTCAAAGCAGCAGACTCGCTCTCCAATTGAATCAAGGAAAGAGGCGCCAGACAAGGGTCACGTACTGACACGTGACCAGGGGTCACGTGGTAGCACGTGACGGCTAAGCAGCAGAAGAAGGCGGAGTGCGAAAGAAGAAAAAGGCTCGTTCCAAGAGAGTCACGTGTCCACACGTGACCATGGGTCACGTGGTCACACGTGACCGGCTTTCAAAGCCCATTTTGCTAACAGAATTAAATTCTGATAGAGATTCAAATCTTTCCAAAGGAAAGCAATTATCTGGAACCGATCAAATTAAAGATTCAGAGATGATTAAATATCATCTATCTATGGAAAATCTCGAGTTTGGAAAGATTTCCCCTTTAAATCTAACAGAAATTACAAGGGAGAATCCCCGGATCTGAAATCCAATGGTGAATAAAATTCACCTAATAATCCGAAGGTCCAGAACGAATGATGGATGCAAATCAAATCTCTCAATGAAGATTCGTCAAAAACTAATTGATTCGGCTGCTTCTCCTATAAATAGGAGCCAAGAGACACAAAAGGGAGGGACGCAGAAAAAGAAAAAGAAAAAGGAGAGAGCCTTGATACTTTGAGGAATTTGGAGCTTCTGCAAAAAGAAAACCCTAGGTAAGAAAGGGAAGGCTTCCTGAAAGAAGGAGAATTTAATTCTCAACAGAGTTTAACTCTGACAAAATAAAAAACAGAAGAAACATATTTCTTCTCTCTTTGATAGAGGATCTGCAAAGTGCACATCTCCCCTTTAGGTTGAGAATTTAATTCTCAATGGGTGGAGATCCTGCCATGCAGATCCAAAACATGGAGAGGGAATGGAAAAACGAGAATTTAATTCTCACAGAACTATAGGAATTTAATTCCTCTAAGATAAAAGTAGGGCTTGACCCTGTGTTATGGGAATTTAATTCCTTCAGAACAGAGAGGAACATGGTTTAACCCTAATTAAGAACTTAGTTCTGTTGAAACAACGGGAATCCAATTCCCTTAATCATAATTTAACAGGGACTGGAAGTTTAATTCCTTAAAATGCTTTTATTAGGGTTTAACCCTATTTAGTTCTTCACATAAACGAGGAATTTAATTCCTACAGAAGATTCAGGGTTCAATTCTACTCCAGAATATAAGTCTTCAAAAGGAAGTAGGAATTTAATTCCTTTGAAAATTAAAGCTCGAGGAATCTAATTCCAGAAAAAGGATCAACAGATTCTCTAAACATTATATAGGGAGGCAGGGTCACGTGCCACCACATGACCCCCTCAAAAGATCTACAGAAAGCCCTTTGAGGCAGTCCCCCACGTGACCCACGTGACCCTTGACAGAAGCTCTAACACATAGGCATATGAATGCCCGTCACGTGATGGCACGTGATGCTCTGAAAGATGCAATAATCTCAGCAGAATGAATGGAGAAAGGGCGCTCTCACGTATCGCCACGTGACCCCTCTTGCTTTAGTGTTTAACACTAAGTTGGAATTCCTGAATCCAGTGTTAAAACACTGTTGGACTGTAGTGTTCAACACCAATCAAAGAACTTTACTTGCAGTGTTCAACACTGACTACCTTAGTGTTTAACACTAATTTGAAAGCTCTATTGCCGATGTTTGATACTGATCTGTTTTAGTGTTTAACACTAATTTGAAAGCCTTGTTGCTGGTGTTTAACACCAATTATCTTTTAGTGTTAAACACTAACTTGTCAACCTCATTCCCAGTGTTCAACACTGATTGCTCTGAAGTGTTTAACACTAGGCTTTGGCCCAATTGGCTAATGGGATAGAGGCAAAGCCTCTCCCTTAATGGACCCACAAGAAGTCAATATTCCAGAAATGATAGGACTTAGCCCAAGCTGGCCATAAGTCCTCAATTCGTAATTAACTGGGCCAATGGGCTCATAATATAATTAATGGGTCTTGATCCCAAATTGGGCCAAGGACTATTTAATCCATTCCGGTTCTAGGGTACATCTCTTCACTCCTTTGATACTTGGCATTGTAATCCCTCAATGTCTTCAAAGAGGTGACGGGTCCCGACGACCACCCATGATATGGACTGTGGGGTCCTTAAACCCATGTCTAATGCGAAATTCCTGGTTACGTGGAACGTGGATAATGTCACTCTTTGACCCCGCGGAAAACGCCCAGAGCGGAGCCTAGTCCTCGCCGAGCACGGCAGTAAACTCGTGTGAAGCATCTAGTGCAAAATTCCTGGTTACGTGGAACGTGGATAATGTCACTCTTTGACCCCGCGGAAAACGCCCAGAGCGGAGCCTGGTCCTCGCCAAGCACGGCAGTGAACCCGTGTGAAGCATCCAGAGCACATACCGGACTATGGGGTCCTTAAACCCATGGACTATGACGTCCTTAACCTTGACCGAGATGTCTTTAAACTAACAATGGACCGCAATGTCCTTAAACTACCCACGGACCGCAATGTCCTTAAACTACCCATGGACCGCAATGTCCTTAAACTACCCATGGACCGCAATGTCTTTAAACTAGAACAATAGAGCCCCATGTGCTCTTTTGTTGGATCTAAAAGGTCCCGTTTAAGTTGATCTTAGCCTTAAAGATGGCTAACGTATCCTTAAACCTTCAAACAGACTGGACTATGAATTCCCCCAATTAACTCTGGCTCGAGGGTACATCTCTGAACTCCTCTGACATCCGTCGTTGTAATCCTTCAACGTCGTCAGAGAGGTGACGGGTCCCGACGGCCACACATACGATGGACCACTATGTCCCTAAACTGGAATAATAGAGCCCAAATACTCTTTTGTCAGATCTAAACGATCCCGTTAAGTTGATCTTAGTCTCAACGTTAGACTAACGTATCCTTAACAAATGTTTGAGTTGATCTTGGCCTCAAGTATGGCTGATGTATCCTCAAACCGAACCCCCAAACCCAAATCTAAGATAAACACGGATTTGGACTAGTCCACGCCCTACGGGTGACGACATAACTCAGTCTCCGTAAACAATCCACGGGCAATAAAAAAAACGAAATAAACACCCACGACACGAAGTGACCATCTGGAGAAGGAGAAAGTTGTTACCGCGATGCGGTAGCGTAATTAACTGCAGGGGCTTGCGCCTGCAGGGAAGAGCGTCCCCACAATCAAAAATCCCTCAAACGAGGGGGAATCTGACGAAGTCTGCTACATCGGCCGCATCCGTCTAAACCTTCGATACACAGGTGCCATAGATCGACTTGGCATCTTCGGAGAGGTGGACGGATAGCATCAATTAGCATCTGCCCCGAACCTCAGTGCCAAGACATCGCAGTCTTGCGCGCCGCCGTTCGGAGGGGAACAGATTCTGGCACGCCCGGTGGGACCTTTTCCTCTTTCCACTCCACACTTCGTGTGTCGTGATTCGCGAACCAATCGCGGTTCGCTAATGGTTGCCCTTGGGTTTCAAGATACTGAGAATTGGCATCTTGCTTATTGCAGAAAGCAAAGGATCGATGGCTTCTACTTCTGCGAAATTCTCCAACTGCTCAAACTGCAATTGCGACCAACGCTTTGCCTCGCCAGGAGGTATAGCCTACGGACCTCAAGCTGCTTCGTTATTCACAATGCCGGTGGACCAAGTAACTCAAGCCACTACCGGATTGTTCTTTGGGACTATACTCCCACCATCAAGCTTCGCGGCGCCGGTGCTGACAAAGGAAGCTCTCAAGAAGTCGGTCTTTGATCGTATTACCCCTGCCGCGGATCCTCTCGACGAGTCGCCCAACGTCAACGCCTCAGTCTTCTCTAGATTGGGCCGGAAATCCTGCGAACTCATCATAGGGCCTACAATCTCAGAGAAGGCTGCTTCTAAGAAAGTGACCGGTCCTGCTCCTGAAGACATCAAAGCGACTTCCCCTGCCACAAAGTCTGTCTTTTCAAGATCGACGGCTCCAGATCCCGCTCCTGCTATCCAAAAGACGTCGGTCTTTGACAGGCTAACACCAACAACAACCCCCCACCCATACAGGGGGCAAGACAAAACTATTCTTACCGCTGACCCAACGCCGTCCGCTCGACACGCTCGACGTCGCCATTGGCGTCGAGTAAGGAAGGCTGGGGGCAACTCCCCCTCTGGGTTGACTCCATCAGCCCCGGTGGCAGAAGTTAATGCTGCTGTTCCAACTGGGAACAGCTTCGAAATGCTAAATAAGGTGCGAAGAAATTCTCCTACTGCAGTACTGAAGAGGTCTCCTCCCCCGTTAAAAAAGGTTGTGGAAATAGAATCAAAACAGCCCCAATCTCCTCAACGGCTGTCTTCCAAAATCTATAAGGTTTGGCGGCAGGCCCGAGACTCGATCATCGATCCAAACTCCTCCCGCCAGCACAAGAAGCTGAAAATCCAACCGGAGGCTGGTCACCAGGCTGAACCCCGAAAGGCTGTCGGGACGCCCACCTCAACGGCCCCCTCAACCTCCATGGCTCATAAAAGGAGGAGGCCAGAGAAAACCCCCCAACATGCAACGACGGCTAAAAGCACTGAGCCCAGACTGTAAGTCTACGCTAGCGCCCCGGCCGTCTACAGACGCCAAAATGCGGAACAAAAACTTTTAACTGGCGCTATCGTATACTTTAACCCGGATCTGCCATTATTGCTAAACTAACAAACTGTAAAGAGTGTAGAAAGGTTATACCGAACGATCCGAGTCCTTCGTTCATTAACCATCATCCCACGCTCCGTTGCGGCTGCTCCGATCTCGTCGATCTCCGATCTCCTCGTCGAGGTGGCACCACGTCGACGATTCTTTAAACGGGCTCCCGCCTCTGACTCGAGACAACTCGATCGTCAAGTTTGCTAAAAGAGACGACCAAGAATGATGTAGAGAATGAGTAGATGACTTTGTCTCACTTCGTCCAAGTCCGTGGACGATCGGTAAATGAAGTTGCCGATGGAAATGAAATGGAACAAGAAATGAACTATGAAATTTCCATGCATCCAAAACTATACTCTTTTCTTTTTAGCAACCATAATTTTCTCTCATGAGTGAAGTGAGGAGGAGAGGGGGGCCGGCCACTTTTATTGAAGGAGGGAGGTGACCGTAAACAAATATCATGAAGAAATATCCTTAAGCAAACAAAAGGAATTAATGGTAAATGGTGACTCATTAAACACATCATCAAAAACCCATTAATGCACTAATGAGTCATGAAGCCTAGTCATCATCTAGAACCTTTTAGAAGCTTCTAGAAGCATGACTCACTCTCATCCAAGAAAAGATAAATCCGTCTTTAACCGAATGTTAAAAGACGGCTGATAGAAAACTGGAAACTGGCAACTTCCAAAAGTGATCCTGAAACTAATTTCAGGACAACCCCGAAACTGTATAAATATACCCGCATTTGTATTACGACCGAATACAAATGCAACTGAGACAAAGATATTATACCTACTCAATATGATACTCGGATCCGGCTTAAACCAAAGCCGACCAGTATCATCTGCCCGAAAATCGACACGTGCGTAAACGCACGTGCATTTTCCGAACCCTGCCATAAAACCATACGGCCTCTACAACGTTTCGCCCGAACTTGGGAAACTATCTGTGGGGGACTCTAATGACTCGTCAGTACCCTGGCAGTGGGTTTAACCACAAACCGTCAGCGGCACTAGCAATGCGTAACGGCTGCCCATGGACTGACCTCAAGGGATGCCGATGAGCGAACTCATCCGGAAAACCCTACTGAGCCTAACAGTGACAATGTATATACAGTCCGGTCCGTTCGTCTATGAGTATCGCATATCTGCCTAGGGGGCTAGTAACGTCAGACCCCCAAGTGCAGTATAAGTCGTGTCGGAGTGAAGCCCAATAACACCCTGAGATACTACTGGAGTACCTACCAGTAAATCTCCTACCACGGCCGTGGGCTTTGTGTAATGGCTCTCCTAGACACAGCACGATCTTGCCCCCAATACCGGGAGAGACGAATCCCCTGCCGATCCGTTCACGTGCCTCCATATGGCTCGGGGCTGTACCCAAAAACTACCTGTTTGCACGACTCCTTTGAGCCGTGGTAAAGCACAGTGGGAACTCACACGAGACAAATGACGACCTCAGGTCGATGAACTAACCTGTACACATGTCACCAGGGAACTGCTATCTGACGATAGATATAATACTAACTAGCAGATTCCCGGCGAGTCCTGTCCGGTGTACTCATAACCCAATGAGCACCTGTATACATCTTAGGTGATCCAACTGACACCAGTGGCTTGTGAGACCGGCCACCGCCCCTCGTCGGGGTCTCGACTGTACACACTAGTCTACTCCGGAGTATCGATGCCCTGTCTCGAAATTCCCACGACTAGGGACCACAATTAAGGATATGCGTATAAACCACCCAACTCTCACGTATATGATCGCCATCATACTGTTGGTGGTAAAGCAAGATCCTAAGGGCTCTATCAAAGTGTAACATGTAATCAGTCACCTGATCATGTACACGACTGATAAAGGCAAACCAGATAGCATACTATCATCTCGAGTAAGACTGTCATACCGGTATAGGTCCTCCGCAATCATTGCAATCACGTACTTGCGATCCAATAATTGACTATGAGGGCACTATCTCCAACACAGACGCCCTAAGTCTGGGGGCATGATGGTCCATACCGTATACATGGCCTCTGGAAAGGAGGAGAGCCGCACTTCTACAGGCCACCGACCACTTACGCGATCGGTGACTGAAGCTCAGGAGCAGCAACAAAAGCTCCAAGAGATGATGAATGCTATGGCCGCACTTACCGGGCCAAAAGAAAACCCAGAAACGTCCTCAGACGCGCGCCAAGAAGAAGAAACCGACGCTGAATTCCTTCGCCGGATACTGGAGAAAAAGGACAAAGAGGCTGCTGAACAAGCAGCCAACATACAACGTATGGGCCTTCTTTTCCAAGATATGATAGGAATGATGATCCAGCAGGACTTGCCCGCCGAAGATCCCCCAATCGTTCTTGAAGACAACCGAGGAGAAACGTCGAATCCACTGCCGGCCTTCTCAACGGCCAAGGAGGAGGCAATCTCTAAGGCGGACTTGGCTGACTACATAGCCCAGCAAATCCGGGTCCATCATGCGACTGAGGCAGCTGGTCAAGTCGTGAAAACGGGTCGGCCGTATCCAAGCTGGTACGACCAAATCAAATACCCGCAAGGCTATACGATACCAAAATTCCACGTGTACAAGGGGACCGGCAATCCCCATCAACATGTCGCCCAGTTCCGGGCCCTCTGTGGTAACACCGGCGGTGATGATAAACTGTTGCTCCGCCAGGTCGTAGGTAGCTTATCAGAAACAGCGTTCGAATGGTATTCGGAACTCCCGAACGATTCTATCAAAACGTTCGCTGAAATGGAGTTGCTATTCACTCAGCGATTCGCGAGCGCCAGCGAACGCACTCCAATAACTGCTTTGATTAACGCCAGGGTCAAACCAGGCGAAACCTGGGTCCAGTATGCTATACGCTGGCGGAATTTGTGGTCGAGATGCGAACAGCGCATTGAGGAAGCACCCGCAGTGGGCATGTTCGTGGGAACCCTAGACCCCCACGAAACTATCTCCCAGTTTATGATGTTCTTTAAGCCAACCACATTCCAGGCTTTAATCGACAAGTTGGCTCAGATGGACCAGATGGGTCATAGACCACCTCTCCCGAAGTCGGAACCGCGGAATGACAAGGGTAAAGGAAGGGCAACCTTCATCGCGAATGCCCAACAGCAACCTAACGCCCCGAAACCGGCAGATCAACTGGAAGAAAGACGCCGGTATTATAATGAGAAGATGAAACGTCCCTACTCGTTCCCACGAGACAAGACGAAACGGTTATTCGAGCTAGCAGTACGCAACAGACTTATAAACTTGCCGAATCTAAGGCGACCGCCGCAACCCACCGAGGTGAATAACCCTAACTATTGCCCTTACCATCAAACGGTAAGTCATCCGATTGAAGATTGCTTCGTCTTCAAAGGGTGGATTGAAGATCAATACCTCCAGGGAAAGTTTATATTATCCGAAAAGTGGAAGGTGAACCCACCACAACCGCATACTCCTAAAAAAGCAGATACACCGGGGGCAACCTGCTCCTTTATTGAAGAAGCTCCATGGGAGGTCATGCTATCAACTAAAACCAAAAGAATGCTGAGAGACCTTCATGCGTGCCCTGCGATCGAATGGAAGGACCCTCTTGAACCTCAAATTATCGAAGGGATGCTGAAGCACCGCCCAACCGCGAAGACTCGCGATGAGGGCCCAAATACTCACGCCCAGCCGTCAAAATCTTTGAAGAAAAAGAAGAAGAAATCCAAGAAGCCCCTGAAACTTGGAAACGAGCACACGAACTTGCAGAAGCAAATCGACGCGCTGGAAGAATATAATCAAAAGGCGCGAACTCCTGTCACACTGCAAGAGTTCCTCAACCACATCTTTCAAGGGGGAGATGATGAAGAGAGCTCATCGGATGAATCCGAAGAGTATCTGGCGAGTTGTAACGTAATCTCCCACTCGTTTATCGATGATGAGAAAACTCCTAGCACTAAGAAGCTGGAGGCAGAACCTGAGCGTGCATGGCTGACATATGAAATGATCAATGCCTTTCTAGACGAGATTCGTCTAAAAAGTAAAGCGGATCAGGAGCGTGAGATGGCAACGTCAGAAGGAACCAAATGCAGGCGACTGAATGAAAGAGTTGAACTACCCCCGCCAGATCAAAAGGCATCCGAAGTAGACAAGAAGATATTCAAGACGAGGAAAAGGTTTGCCAAAGCCATGTCAATGGGAATGAAGCTACCACCCTCGGAAGGGAATACACGCGATGGGGCGGAGAGGCACCCTAATTATTGCGCATATCATCGGAGAATCTCACACCCCACGGAGGAGTCCGACGCCTTTAAAATATAATGGCAAGGATATGTTACTCGTCAGCAATATTTTAAGCGCATGAAACGCAAGAGCCGTCGGGAGCGAAGAAGTACTGTCGAAGGGCACAACAGAACTACTGGCAACTGTTACATGGTTAACGCCGGGGGGTCACAAGTTCTCACCTTTGGAAGCGACTCTGATGAAGAAATGGCTCTGGGCCCTCTCTTTAAAGAATCCGTTTTAGGGAAAGAGGAGGAATCGGAGGCCTGCGAGAACATCCAGCTGCGCAATCACACACTCCCAGAAAAGAATCTCGGGCCCGTAAGTAGAAAAGATAAGGGAAAGGAAAAGGCCGCTGAAGATATCACTTTAGATGACCAAGTCATGAAAGAACTGGCTGCCAAAGACCCTCCTAGGAGGAGTAAAGTGGACTATAACATTCTCGCGCACCTAAGGAAGCTACCTTCTCAGCTTAACATTCTCGACGCCCTCCTATTATCAAAAGAAGCGTGAGACTCACTAATTAAGGCGTTACAAGAACCTGAGCAATTCCAAGCCTTCCTCGCCACTGAAAAGATGAAGGATGAACTGGAGGAAGTGCATACAGCCGATATCACTTTCGGTGACGAAGACCTCCTTCTCGGGACGTGCGACCATAACCGTCCCTTATATGTTTCCGGATACTGTCATGATATCAAGATAGGCAAGATCCTGGTGGATAATGGATCCTCCGTCAATCTCCTAAATGTTCGGGTGTTGAAGGAAATCTGCATGAGTGTGCAACATCTCGCTCGTGACAAAATTACTATCTCCGGTTTCGATTCACAATCGTCACGGACTCTCGGATCTGTGATACTAACATTACGCTTTGGACTTCTCGTCACAGACATCAAATTCCATGTCATCGACGCCAAGACCTGCTACAACGCCTTGCTCGGTCGTCCTTGGCTACACGAGTACAACATCATCCCTTCTACGCAACACCAGTGTATGAAGTACTTTAAAGATGGTTTCGAGTACACCGTAACAGGAGAGTTAAACCCATTTTCCGTGAACGAAGTCCGCAAATACGAAGACGCGAAGTACTTTTTGCCAGATTTCGAGGATACAGAAAGGTGTCGCAACCCGGAGAACAAAGCCGCCGCCACCATCCCTGTTTTCGGGAGCGATACCGAAGAAGAGGAAGAGATAGTTTATGCGGGGCCATCTCAACGCAACAACCTGGGGACGCCTGCCCCCATGTTGGTCTTCGGAAGTGATTCAGAAGATGAAGTTAATGCCGTGTTCTCCAATCGGCTGTCAATACAAGCACCCCCTGGCGATGACCATAGTTTGCAAATCACCATGGTACCGCGAGAACACTACAAGGATCTCGACACACTTCAAGCTCACAATGTGCAGGACCTGCAAACATTTTATGTCCCTTCCAGGCAAAAGGGTGAGAAGTTAATCCTATTCTACCGATCCTCAGAGTCGAAAATAGAGAAAGAGATCTGGCATGGCGCGGATGCTACATGCGACAGACTCCAACCCATCCGTCTGCCCAGATACTATACAAATGGATTAAAGAAGCTATTGAAGCGCCAAGGAGTACCCTTAAAACAGACTGTTCGGCAGGCTCGGTTCTACAACAAGATTTGGGATGTCCCCGGGACTCAACGCAAATTGCCCAACGGGAAAATGGAAACACTCGGGCTTGGATACGCGAGAGCGGGAAAACGGGAACGGGTCCA
Organism: Agapanthus africanus; assembly: GCA_030015575.1. Taxonomy (NCBI): domain Eukaryota; kingdom Viridiplantae; phylum Streptophyta; class Magnoliopsida; order Asparagales; family Amaryllidaceae; genus Agapanthus; species Agapanthus africanus. Next base: position 419,506,300 of record CM057338.1, on the reverse strand, counting down.
CAGTAACTACGCCATATACACCTTTGATGAAGAAGAGGACGCCCCGTCAGGAGATGCCAACCCCTCATCAAAACCAGACCCTGCAATTGAGGCGCCGAGTCCGTCATCTGAAGAACGAATGGGCAAACCTATCAGGAAGGTGGGTCAGAAAGCTCGGGAAGACCACAACCGCGAAATGGCCATCTACGAGAAGGCCAGGACGCAACGTCTATTTCAACAGGCTGCAAAAGACAAAGATGCTCACCCTTGTCAGTCCGTTGTACGGAAGGCCCGACGCAGAGACGGAAATAAATTAAGAAGCGGGAAGAGGAGCCGACAACAACGATGCAGGATTAGAGGGTTACGGGTACTGCGCGGCTCGGATTCGTCCCTCATGGAAAAGATGAGTCGAGCGTATTCCTTCCCCCGAGACAAGACGGAGAAGTTACTCAAGCTCGCTTTAAAACATCAAATGATCGCGCTTCCAGAGTCTAGACACCATGAGCAAGCTAACAAGGCCTCTCGTTTGAGCTATTGCTCTTATCACCGAGCCATAGGACATCCTACCGAAGACTGCTTCACCTTCAAGATCTGGGTCGAGGACCAGTACCAACGGGGCAGATTCGTTTTATCCAACAGCTGGAGGGTAACGCCGCCACAAAAGCATGAACCCAAGGCCGTAAGAGTAGAACCGGATCCACCTCAGTCCTGGGAGCGGATTCGCACTTGTTATACGATTACGATATTAAAAGAAGAGCGCGAGAACATGGATGACTTTCCCCAGTGCTTTGAGAACAGCGACGACGAGGTGATCTCAGAATTTCCGCCAGCTCCGAGAGAACTGGAAGATGGTATACATACTACGGCGGATAACCTCAGGAAGATTGAGTTGGGATCGGCATATGACCCGCGACCGACATTTGTCAGCGAGCTACTCTCTGAAGAAAGGGTGGCCGCGTTAAAGAACGTGCTTCTACGGCATAAAGACTGCTTCGCGTGGAACTACTCTGAGATGCCAGGATTAGATCCAGAGGTTGCCGTGCATAAATTAGCAATATCCCCGGAAATCAAGCCAGTCAAGCAAGCGCCGAGAAGGATGCGACTCGAGCTTGAGATGAGCATCAACGCCGAAGTCAAGAAGCTGATCGATTCTGGATTTATTCAAGAAGTCCAATATCCCGATTGGATCGCCAATATCGTCCCGGTAATGAAAAAGAATGGGACAGTACGCATATGCGTGGATTTCAGGGATCTCAATAAAGCCTGTCCAAAGGATGATTTCCCAGTACCGGTAACCGAGCTGATGATAGATAACACGTCCACTCACGAGGTTTTCTCCTTTATGGACGGTTCTTCAGGATACAATCAGATAAAGATGCATCCCGAAGACCAGAAGCACACCGCTTTCCGGACCCCTTTGGGTTTATTCTGCTACAGGGTTATGCCCTTTGGTCTAAAGAACGCTGGCACTACCTATCAAAGGGCCATGACAAAGATCTTCGACGACCTCATACATGACGTCGTCGAGTGCTATATCGATGACCTTGTAGTAAAAAGCATGTCATACGAAGAGCATTTAAACCATCTGGAGACTGTATTTCAACGCCTTCGGCAATATAATTTGAAAATGAATCCCCTCAAATGCGCATTTGGAGTCTCCTCGGGCAAATTCTTGGGATTCATCGTTCGACACCGAGGAATTGAAATAGATCCGTCAAAGATTAAAGCGATCATGGAAATGCCTCCGCCAAGAACTCTCAAACATTTGCGGTCTCTCCAAGGGAAGCTCGCATACATCCGGCGATTTATCGCCAATCTTTCTGGCAAATGCCGTCCTTACAGCCACCTGATGAAAAAGGGAACTCCGTTCGTTTGGGATCACAAATGCCAAGGTGCACTAGACGAGATCAAGCAATACCTGCAGAACCCTCCGGTGTTGGCCGCGCCGGTCAAAGGAAAACCCCTCATTCTTTATACAACCGCCCTCGAAGGTTCCTTGGGCGCATTATGGGCGCAAGAGAACGATCAGGGAAAAGAGAGAGCACTCTACTACTTAAGTCGAGTTCTATTGGGGGCAGAAAGCAACTACTCTCCCATTGAGAAACATTGCTTGGCATTGATCTTCGCGATAACAAAGCTCAGGCACTATGCGTTGGCGCATGAAGTCCGTCTCATTTCAAAAGTGGACCCCCTTAAATACTTGATGTCAAAAGCCATATTGACGGGACGACTCGCTAAATGGGCCCTGCTCTTGATGGAGTTCTCGATAACGTATCAACCTCTCCAGGCAGTGAAAGGCCAGGCCATTGCCGATTTCCTCGCTGAGCATCCGATACCGGCCGATTCTCCTCTGAACTGTGATTTGCCGGACGAGCATGCGTTTGATGCGATTGGCGGCGGTAGCACCCGATGGGAACTCTATTTCTATGGAGCGTCCTCCATAAAGAAACAGAAACAAGGTATCCCAATGATCAAATCGGGGATAGGCCTCATCTTTGCAACTCCACAAGGAGGGATAATGCGCTTCGCCTTCTCCTTAACAGAACCGAGGACAAACAATGAAGCTGAATACGAAGCTCTGATAGTAGGCCTCGAAATCGCCATCGACCTGGGAATTGAAGACCTCCTTATATACGGGGATTCTCAACTGGTCGTTAGTCAAGTAAATGGTGATTACCAAACGTGCAAACCGGAGTTGGTGAGGTACGGCGAAAAGGTGCAACAACTATTGATCCAAATTCCCTCCTATACTTTGGAGAATATACTGCGCGCGGAAAACAGTAAAGCAGACGCGTTAGCCAAACTTGCTAAAGAACTGGCGGACGAAAACCTCGATGATGTAAGAATCGTGGTACAAAGCCGTCGAGTGCTTGCCCCGGCAGAAATACCCCCGGAATTATATAAAGTGAAGGGAGCGACTGAGCAGACGACCCTACAAATAAAAGACCATGAGAAGGCCGAGGACTGGAGGGAAGTCTTCATAGACTACTTTAAGTCCCACCGAATGCCCAAAGAAGCGCCCTCAAAACATCAGCTCATGAAACGAGCTCTATCTTTCGCTTTCGTCAACGATACTCTATACAAGAGATCGTTTGATTCTCTATGGCTGAGATGCTTAGGACCTGACGAAGCAGAAAGAGTCATTCAGGAAGTTCACGACGGACTTTGCGGTTCTCACCAAGCAGGCCCAAAGATGAAGTTAAAAATTAAACGGATGGGTTATTATTGGCCCACGATGATCCAGGACTGCCTCGAGTATGCGAAGCAATGCCACTCGTGCCAGATTCATGGAGACTTTATCCACCAACATCCGAATCCACTACACCCAACGGTGGCCAGCTGGCCATTCGAAATGTGGGGGACTGACATAGTCAGCCCCATCGAGCCAGCATCATCCCGGGGACATCGTTTTATCCTGGCGACAACTGATTACTTCTCCAAATGGGCAGAAGCAGTACCACTGAGGGAAGTGAAGACGGAGAATATCCTCCATTTCTTCAAGACGCATGTCATCTATCGGTTTGGAACCCCGCGGCGGATTATCTCTGATAATGGGCCAGCCTACAGAAGCCATAAGATTAGCCGCTTCGCGCAACAGCACAATATAGACTGGAGATATTCTTCAGTTTATAACCCATGAGCTAACGGTATGGCCGAGGCCTTCAATAAGACCTTGACAAAGATCATAAAAAAGACCGTTTCCCGGAATAAGAGAGACTGGCATGAGAGGCTGCAAGAGGCTCTTTCGGCCTATCGAACTACATTCAAGACGGCCACGAACACAACGCCGTACGCGTTGGTATTTGGGACGGAAGCAGTACTCCCCCTCGAGATAGAGTTACCCTCTCTACGAGTGGCAATCCACCACGAGCTGACGGACGAAGAAAATGCTCACCTTCGGCTTGAGGAGCTTGATGCCCTCGACGAAACTCGGCTCATAGCGCAACAACATCTAAAAGCCTACAAAGCGAAGATGACGCGCTCGTACGAGAGATTGACCAGGCCGAGGACATTCCGCCAAGGCGAACTCGTGCTAGTAGTCAAGAGACCTATGATCCCCAATTGTGCCAAGCGGGGAAAATTTAAGCCAAACTACGAAGGCCCTTACATCATAGACAAGGTCTACCAGGGTGGAGCCTATCTACTCATGGACATGCACGGTGAAAGACCTTTCAGGCCAATAAATGGCCGCTTCTTAAAGAAATACTATGCTTGATGAGCCATAGCCTGGGTCAATGATAGATGACGACGACTATGTCCGCTCGCTATCTTCCTAGGCTCAGACTTTACAAGCAGCAGCCGGCCTTCCCATAACAACGGACCGAAACGTCCTTAAACTAACAACGGACCGAAACGTCCTTAAACTAACAACGGACCGGAACGTCCTTAAACTATCGACGGACCGAAACGTCCTTAAACTATCGACGGACCGAAACGTCCTTAAACTAACGATGGACCGAAACGTCCTTAAACTATCGACGGACCGAAATGTCTTTAAACTAACGACAGACCGAAAAGTCCCTAAACTACTACCGCAGCATCCTTAGGCTGACGAGATAAAAAAAAAAGAAGAATAAAAAACGGTGCGTCCACAAGCAAAACGGGCACGGATGAAAACCCGAAAGGGCTCCGTGAGTAAAAACAGCAGGACTACCGGCGAGTGTTTGTGAAAACCCGAAAGGACGCAACCTCGTTAAAAGACACTTATAGGGTCCTCTCGACCTTGTAAGGAGAAACCACCTGCGTGAGATCCTTACGACTCGCAAAGGAGTAACACACTTAGGGATCCTCACGATTCCTAAGGAGAAAATACGCCTACGAGATCCTCACGACTCGTAGGGAGAACTCTCTTGTGGGACCCTCACGGCTCATAAGATTTGAAAGTCTTAAGTTACAGAAACCTAAACCTGTTCTTAAGCAAATCCTCCACAACCTTCGGTATTGCCCTATAAGAGGTTCGATACTAACTCTTGTATACAATCCACGGGCGCGAATAAACATTTCCCCAGCAAAGTCCAACCCTCGTAGGTCCTCTCGATCCATAAGGAGAAAGCCCTCTTGTAGGATCCTTACGACTTACAGAGGAGTACACACTTAGGAATCCTCACGATCCCTAAGGAGAAAATACACCTGCAAGATCCTCACGACTTGTAGGGAGAAATACCTTTGTGAGGCCCTTACGGCTCATGAAGTCAAAAGCCTTGGTCGACAGGACCCTTAACCCTGTTTGCTGAGCCACCTTTGTTCGTCATCGACAAAGGCAAATGATGATTCGCTCCTGGCAACATTCCAGTTGTAGCGGTGCTGATGCCGAAATCGGTGCCTAAAATTTAGGCTCGCAGCGAAAAAGCTAGCAAGCCACACATGCCTACAAAATAGCCGAAATGATGGGGCAACTTGCAAAAAAAAGCAGCAAGTAAAAATGAAGGCATGAAAAATAGCCGAAATGATGGGGCAACTCGCAATAAAAAGCAGCGAGCAGAAAATAAATAAATAGCCGAAATGATTGGGCACCGCGAAAAATAGCTGAAATGATGGGGCAATCGCGACCTTCGCGATATAAAAGCTGAAATGATAGAGCATCGCGGAAAAAGAAATAAAATAAAGGTGAAATCCTCGCCCTACAGGTGATGTTACATCTACCTCTGTATACAATCCAGGGGCGCAAACAAAGAAGGGATCATACTCCTTCCCCAGGTTTCATCATAAGGAGAAGCCAAATCTCGACGGTTCACAGATAGCTTAGAGATCATCTCGACGTCCGTCTCATGGCAGCAGACACAACATCAAGGGAAACGGAACAGCGGCAACCCCCAGTTCCATGGCTCGGCGATACATATCACCAAGAGTCAAACCTCCATCCCGTGAAATGCGGATACAATCAACAAAATTCCTGGTCACGTGGAACACGGATAACGTCACTCTTTGACCCCGTGGAAAACGTCCAGAGCGGAGCCTAGTCCTCGCCGAGCACGGCAGTGAACCCGTGTGAAGCATCTAGTGCAAACTTCCTGGTTATGTGGAACGCGAATAATGTCACTCTTTGACCCCGTGGAAAACGTCCAGAGCGGATCCTGGTCCTCGCAGAGCACGGCAGTGAACCCGTGTGAAGCATCCAGAGCGGAGCCTAGTCCTCGCCTAACGCGGCAATGAACCCGTGTGAAGCATCTAGTGCAAACTTCCTGGTTACGTGGAACGCGGATAATGTCACTCTTTGACCCCGTGGAAAACGTCCAGAGCGGATCCTGGTCCTCGCAGAGCACGGCAGTGAACCCGTATGAAGCATCCAGAGCGGAGCCTAGTCCTCGCCTAACGCGGCAATGAACCCGTGTGAAGCATCTAGTGCAAACTTCCTGGTTACGTGGAACGCGGATAATGTCACTCTTTGACCCCGTGGAAAACGTCCAGAGCGGATCCTGGTCTTCACAGAGCATGGCAGTGAACCCGTGTGAAGCATCCAGAGCGGAGCCTAGTCCTCGCCTAACGCGGCAGTGAACCCGTGTGAAGCATCTAGTGCAAACTTCCTAGTTACGTGGAACACGGATAATGTCACTCTTTGACCCCGTGGAAAACGTCCAGAGCGGATCCTGGTCCTCGCAGAGCACGGCAGTGAACCCGTGTGAAGCATCCAGAGCGGAGCCTAGTCCTCGCCGAGCACGGCAGTGAACCCGTGTGAAGCATCTAGTGCAAAATTCCTGGTTACGTGGAACGCGGATAATGTCACTCTTTGACCCCGTGGAAAACGTCCAGAGCGGATCCTGGTCCTCGCAGAGCACGGCAGTGAACCCGTGTGAAGCATCCATAGCGGAGCCTGGTCCTCGCCAAGCACGGCAGTGAACCCGTGTGAAGCATCCAGAGCAAATACCGGACTGTGGAGTCCTTAAAATCCACGGACTATGACGTCCTTAACCTCGACCGTGATGTCTTAAAACTAACGATCAACCACCCCGATTCCCTATGGATTCTGCCTTGGTTTAAGGGTACATCTCTTCACTCCTTTGATACCTCGTTTCTGCTTTCCAAAAACGCAATGCTCACAAAATTCTATTTTCGATGTACTTGTTCCCCTCCGAACGGCGGCGACGACGTGAGGACATCTTGCCTGAGATTCGGGGTAGATACTATATGGTTTTACCCGTCCACCTCTCCGAAGATGCCAAGTTGATTTATGGCACCGTGTATCGGAGGTTTAGACGGATGCGGCCGATGTAGCAGACTTTATCAGATTCCCCCTCGTTTGAGGGGTTTTTGATTGTGGGGACGCTCTTCCCTGCAGGCGTAAGCCCCTGCAGTTAATTACGCTACCGCATCACGGTAGCCATTTTCTCCTTCTCCAGAATTTCATTTCGTGTCATGTGTGTTTGTTTTGTTTATGGATGCCCGTGGATTGTATACGGAGACTAAGTGATGCCGTCGCCCGTAGGACGTGGATTAGTCCAAATCCGTATTTACTTAGATTTGGGTTTGGTGTTTTAGTTTAAGGATACGTTAACCATATTTAGGCTAAGATCAACTTAAACATTCGTTAAAGATACGTTAGTCTGATTTGAGACTAAGATCAACTTAACGGGATCGTTTGGATCCGACAAAAGAGCGTTTGGACTCTATTGTTCCAGTTTAGGGACACAGTGGTCTATTGTATGCATGGCCATCGGGACCCGTCATCTCTCTGACGTCGTTGAAGGATTACAACGACAGGTGTCAGAGGAGTTCAGAGATGTACCCTTGAACCAAAGTTGATTGGGGGTCTTATAGTCCAATTTGGGACTAAAGTCTGTTTGAATGTTTAAGGATACGTTAGCCATATTTGAGGCTAAGATCAACTTAAACGGGATTGTTTAGATCCGACAAAAGAGCGTTTGGGGGCTCTATTGTTCTAGTTTAGGGACGTAGTGGTCTATAGGTAGTTTAAGGACATCGCGGTCCATTGCCAGTTTAGGGACATGATGGTCCATGTTCCAGTTTAGGGACATGGTGGTCCATTTCCAGTTTAAGGACATGGTGGTCCATCATTTGTGGCCGTCGGGACCCGTCACCTCTCTGACGTCGTTGAAGGATTACAACGATAAGTGTCAGAGGAGTTTGGAGATGTACCCTTGAACCAGATATAAATTGATTTAAGAGAGCAGCAGTGCTCGGTCAATTTAATTTGAGAACTTACGACCATGATTGGGCTAAGTCCAGTTGAAAAAATGTTCAACGCTTTTATTTGTCTTTGGCCTATTAGGCCTGTGCTAGGGCTTTGCCCCTTTTTAAATAATGCATTGCATTTTTTTTATTTTGTTTGAGCTCTGCCCATTTATAAATGAGGCATAACATCAATTTTGTCTGGGCTTTGCCTTTTATTTTTTTTGGGCTCCGCCCTTTTTATAAATGATGCAGAGCATCAATTTTTATTTGGGCTCTGCCCTTTTTATAAATGATGCAGAGCATCAATTTTTATTTGGGCTCTGATGTATTGCATCTGTTTGAAAATAATGCATAGCATTTACTAGGCCGGTTAGGCCTTTTTAATTGGGCTCAGCCCTTCTTTTTAATAATGCAGTGCATCAATCATCTGACAGTGGCCATGTGGCCTGTCAGGCGCTTTGCGCCAACAAATGAGCGCAAGCGCTTGTGGAGGTGACACATGTCATGCAAGCGCAGTGCGCTGCGCTTGCGCTGCTGATACGTGACGTACTCTGGTAAGTTGCGCCAATTTCAGAGAGCAAGGCTCTTTCTTAAAAGCGTATAGCGCAAGTGATTCAGATGCTGACACGTGGCGCTCTCTCGTGGCTTGCGCCAACCCAGGAGCGCAACGGTGCAGTTTTTGCAAGTGCAAGGCACTATTTCAATAATCTTAAGAATCTTTAAGATTCCAGAACCAATGTTTTACAAAAAAGTGCAAAGCACTGTTTGATTTCTTGATCTAATTTAGATCAAAGAAAACAAGTTTTTTTTGTTTTTCTTGTTTCAGAGAACCAGTGGTTCATAAAAAAGTGCAAGGCACTTATTATTATATGAAGATCATTGATCTTGTTCTTAGATCAATGATCTATTAGAAGAAATTCTTCTATTTTATAAAGGTTTTTATTTTTTTTCTTGAAATTTCTTCAGAGTTCTCTCTATTTTGAGGTTCTCAATCTCTCACAATGTTGATGATCTTTGAATTGGGGTCTAGAAGCCTTTATATAGTGCCCATAGATTTGTTAAGTTTGTTAAAGAGATCTTTCTCTGAGTGATTTGGGGAATTTTCCCCACCGTTGGATCTTAGATCCAAGGGCTTCTGTTTTACAGAAGGCAATCTTCTTGTTTTAACAAGAACAGAAAGATTTTTTCTAAAATTTTAATTCTGTTTGGTGCATATGCACCAGCGCTCGATACGTGTCGCGCAGCGCACAGCGCAGCGCGCAGCGTAACTGCGTTTGCGCTGACACGTGTCGCGCAGCGCAGCGTTTGCGCCACTGCGCTTGCACAACTGCACTTGCGCAACTGAGCTGACACGTGTCGCGCAGCGCAGCGTTTGCGCCACTGCGCTTGTACAATTGCACTTGCGCAACTGAGCTGACACGTGTCGCGCAGCGCAGCGCTTGCGCAACTGAAGCGTTGCTTCATTTATTAAAATTTAAATTTTCAAAGGAAAGCTTTGCTCTGATTGGGGGGAATCAGAAGCATTGCTTCATTTTCTGCCTTGGAATTTGAACAGAGCTTTGCTCTGATTGGTGTAAACAAATGCCTCCCACCGTTGCGCTTACGTGGCCCCAAACGTGAGCGTAGTAGTGGCGGAATCCCAACCGTTGGGAAGTTGAAACGGCACTCATTGCCTATAAATAGGACCTTTGGTCCCTCACAGATGATCATCATCTCCAAAAATTTTATTTTCAGAATCTCAGAGCCCTGCTCTTTTGTTTAAACACTTTTAAAAGTTAAAACTTTAGAGAATTTTAGGTAAAAAATTAATTTGGATTAAATTAAATCAATTTTAAGAGTCTTGCTCTCAATAGATCCCTGATCTAGAGAAGACCCATTTAGGGTTTCATTTAGCAGAGCTTTGCTCTAAAGGGGTCTAAAGAGGACTAAGGAGAACCCTATTAGGATTCCATTAATAGAGCTCTGCTCTCTAAAAGATTTTCTTTGGATTTTCTTAATCCATCAATGGAGCTTTGCTCCTTCCAAATTATATAGAAGAACTCTTAAGAGTTTTTCATTGCCTTTGGAAGTTAAAGATGGAATTTTATTTTTTCATAAATTATGTCATCTTTTTAGAGTAAAGCTCTCAATGTTTTTAAGGGATTTTCTTCAAATTCTCCTCATTACTGATTTTGACAGGTGTTACTCCTGTCTGCAGAGCATTGCTCTCGAAGAATTTAACTTCCTGTATTCCTCCCTTTTTTCGCTAATCTTCCATTGATGTTTCCTTCAGGCATTATGGCTGTTCATCTATACAGTCTGCACGAATTCATCACCTACGAGAATATCCACGTACAGGGTCGTCATCAAAACCAGGAGTTTACAGATGCCCAGTGTGCGGAGGTCATGGGTCGTTTGAACGCACGTGTTGGTTGGCTGCTCTCTCGCCGCTCTGCTCTCTTGAAAATCGTGCTGGGAGCAATTTGGAGGGCACTCCTGGGGTTCCACGAGGCCCTACCGTTCAATATGCTGGATAATGCCGAAGATAAGGTGCATTCAGTGTACCTGTCGAGGCTGATCTCGAAGAAACGGCGGGATAGCCTCATCGACATCCTGCATCAAATTTTCCAGCAGACGACGATAGTCGCTGCTTATCGAAGGCTGGGGGGCCTCGCTGAGGATCTTGACACACAGGAGCGCGAGAGGTTGCGCACGAGAATAATCAGAAAGGCCAGAAGAACTCTGAATGGCCTTACTTTTGAATTCCTCAATCCGTGCCCTGGATCTGAGGTTATTCCATTGTAATAATATTTCTCATTTATTGCTTTTATGATTGTAAGAACTTTTGGCAATATTAATGGAAATTTTTTATCCCAGCTTGTCTTTATTTTTCGTTCGGAGTCTTTTGCTTATGAATAACTGAGTGTGTCTCGAATGCTTGATCAAACGCCAATTAGATGTTCTTTCTGTCGCTTTCTTCTTTCTTTTATTATCCGTATGTTACCTTAGTGAACATGGTTGAAAGATAACAGAGTAAGCATCTTGGTTTCTTTAAGAGATAGCGATGGCTTAGGCCGCAGGTTCAGATCTGCCGCCTAAAGACTTTTCAACTTTATGAGCCGTGAGGGTCTCATAGAGACTTTTCTCCCTATGGATCGAGAGGATCTCGTAGGTGGATTTTCTCCTTAGGAATCGTGAGGATTCCTAAGTGTGTTTTCTCTTATAAGTCGTAAGGATCCTATAAGAGAATTTTTCCCTCTTACGAGTCGAGAGGACCCGTAAGCGGTTGTTTCCCTCCTTGTCGAGATTCGACTTTGGAGAGTGAGACCCGTGGATAGTATGCATGAAACCGTTTTGGGCCAACTTGCAGGGTCCCAGTGCTTAGGAAACAGGCTTCTTTTATGCCCACTGCCTAAGGCTTTATCTTACGAGTCGAGCCACAGAATTTCTCGCAAAGACATCAATTTCTTCACAAGTCGAGACGAATCGAACATTTCTCGCAAGGATATCCTAACGTCGCAGTTAACCTCTGCTCTTTACGACAGAAGTCCGTTAGGGTCTGTGGTACTTAGGGTTTTGGCCGTCGTACCGTCGCATAAGCTGATATATTCCTCGATAGGCAATCATGCTGTTCGAGTAGCCCTGCGACTGTCGTGTCTCTGATCCTTTCGGGGGCTGGACAATACGTCTTCAAGCAATCCTTCTTGGCAGTTTGACCGTCGGAAGAGCAAGCGTTAGGAATTTGCCATTCCGCTTTTTACTTGAGGTTAGGCTCATTTTGGTGAGCCCCGATAAGTCATAACCACTCCGCGCTGGTGTGGGATGATCTCCGATAGTTTTTCAAGTTTTATGTGAGTTGCCGTCAAGACTCTGAAGCTAGGAATTTGGCCTTTGCTTCGTTTTCTGGCATCGCGTCTGCTGTATCGAGACGAATGCCGCGGTGGGAACCAGGGATTTTGCCGTGGCTCTGTTTGTCTGATTGTCTCGTCTGAACCCTGCTGGAGGAAGAACACTGGGGTGACATCTCGTCCGCTGTATCGAGACGAATGTCGCGGTTGTCTCTAGGTTGCTGGTGAACCGTCGAGGTTTGGAACTAGGGATTTTGCCGTAACTCCATTTGTTTGATGATGTTGCGTCTGCTGTGTCGAGACGAACGTCGAAGTGGTGACCGTTTCGCACTGGTGTGAGACGATCTCCAGTTGTCTTTCAAGCTTTATATGACTCGCCATTAAGACCTTGAAGTTAGGAATTTGGCCTTCACTTCGTTTGCTTTATCACGTCTGAATCCTGTTGGAGGAAGAGCGCTGTCGTGACATCTCGTCTGCTGTGTCGAGACGAATGCCGAGGTGGAGCTGGGATTTTGCCGTTACTCCGCTTGTTTGACCATGGGGTCTTTCGTTGGCGTTGTATCTGCATCTTGATGGACTGTGAAGGAATGCCGTTGTTAACATCTCGTCTGCTGTATCGAGACGATTGTTGAGATGAAGCTGGGATTTTGCCGTCGCTTCGCTTTGTTTCGACCGTGAGGTCTTTTGTTGGCGTTGTATCTGCATCTTGATGGACTGCGAAGAAACGCCGTTGTTAACATCTCGTCTGCTGTATCGACGATTGTTTAGATGAAGCTGAGATTTTGCTGTCGCTTCGCTTTGTTTTGACCGTGAGGTCTTTTGTTGGCGTTATATCTGCATCTTGATGGACTGCGAAGGAACGCTTTTTGTTGATTCTTAGGCCGTAGATATTGCCGTTAAGATTTGGCTCCGCTTTCTGATGGAGCATTGGGAGGGAAAGGGTGCTTCCTTCTTTGTTTGTGCCTCTGGATTGTAAACAGGGATTGTTGTGCTATCGCCTGTAGGGCAAAAGTTTCATTCATTTATTTTTTTTTTATTATTTTATTTCCGCGATGCTCTATCATTTCAGCTTTATATCGCGAAGGTCGCGATTGCCCAATCATTTCGGCTATTTTTCACGGTGCCCAATCATTTCGGCTATTTATTTTACTTTCACTCGCTGTTTTTTATTGCGAGTTGCCCAATCATTTCGGCTATTTTGCATGCATACACACATTTTTTTACTTGCTAATTTTTATTCGCAACTTGCCCCATCATTTCGGCTATTTTGTATGCGTGTATGGCTCGCTGATTTTTCTATCGTGAGTGTAGAACTTGGAATCTGATGCCAATCTTAGCATCAGTGTCGCTACAACTGGAATATTGTCAGGAGCGAATCATCATTTGCCATGAAAGGACTTGGAATTTGATACTGGTTTAGGCATCAGCATCGCTACAACTGGGATATTGCCAGGAGCGAATCATCATTTGCCTCTGTCGATGTCGAACAAAGGTGGTTTAACGAACAGGGTTAGGATCCCGACTTCATGAGCCGTAAGGGTCTCACAAAGGTATTTCTCCTTACAAGTCGTGAGGATCTCGTAGATGTGTTTTCTCTTTAGGGATCGTGAGGATTCCTAAGTGTATGTTCCCCTGTAAGTCGTAAGGATCTTACAAAAAGGCTTTCTCCTTATCAGTCGAGAGGACTTATAAGGGTTGTTCACCATATGGACATATCCCTAGCTACGGGTGGGACTTGGTTAGAGAAATGTTTATTCGCGCCCATGGATTGTATACAAGGGTCAGTATTGGACCACTTGTAGGGCAAAATCGAAGGTTGTGGAGGTTGCTTAAGCACAGGTTTAGGTCTCCGTAACTTAAGACTTTTAAATCTTATGAGCCGTGAGGGTCCCATAAGAGAGTTCTCCTTACGAGTCGTGAGGATCTCGCAAGTGTATTTTCTCCTTAGGAATCGTGAGGATTCCTAAGTGTGTTGGTCCTTTGTGAGTCGTAAGGATCTCACGCGGGTGGCTTCTCCTTACAAGGTCGAGAGGACCTTGCAAGTGTCTTTTAACGAGGTTGCACCCTTTCGGGTTTTCACAAACACTCACCGGTAGTCCTGCTGTTTTTACTCACGGAGCCCTTTCGGGTTTTCATCCGTGCCCATTTTGCTTATGGACATACTTTTTTTAACGAGGTCGCGCCCTTTCCGGTTTTCACGAACACTCGCCGGTAGCCCTGCTGTTTTTACTCACGGAGCCCTTTCGGGTTTTCATCCGTGCCCATTTCGCTTATGGACATACCGTTTTTTTTTGTTTTTTTTCTAACGAGGTCGCGCCCTTTCGAGTTTTTCACGAACACTCGCCGGTAGCCCTGCTGTTTTTACTCATCGAGCCCTTTCGGGTTTTCATCCGTACCCATTTCGCTTATGGACATACCGTTTTTTTTATTATTATTATTTTTTTATTTTTTATATATATATTTTTTATCTCGTCAGCCTGAGGATGCTGCGGTAGTAGTTTAAAGACGTTTCGGTCGTCAGCTAGTTTTAGGACGTTTCGGTCCGTCGTTAGTTTAGGACGTTTCGGTCCGTCGTTAGTTTAAGGGCGTTTCGGTCCGCCGTCGCTGTGTTTGAGGCGAAATTTTAATTTACTGACTTTTCGGTCTACGGGGCTTTCTCTATAACTGAGCATGATGCCCCCGGCGTATCCATCTTTCTCAGAGCGTGCGGTTGTGGCGGGCTCACCTTCCAGTTTTCGGAAATGGCGAACCTGCCCTGTTGGTATTGGTCTTCGACCCAGTTTTTGAAGACGTAACAGTTTTCGATCGAATGGCCCAATACTTGGTGATAAGGGCAATAATTAAAACTGTTGGCATCGCCTGGCCGCAAAGGACGTTTTAGACTCGGCAGATTGATGAGTCTGTCGCTCACCGCCAGCTCGAACAGTTTCATTGTTTTATCTTGAGGAAATGAGTAAGGACGTTTCAACTTTTCATGGAGGGGTTGCTGCTTGTTATTTCGGCAAACAACCGGTCTAGGACCACTCAACTGCTGTTGAGTATTGGCTGCGAGGGCTGTTTTTCCCTTCTCTTTATCCTTTTTGCTCGATCCTTTGTTTGCGAGGCCGAGATTTTTTCCGAGTAGCGTGCGATTGCACGGCTGAACGTTCTCGCAACTCCTCAATTCTTTCATTTTTGAAATGGATTCCTTGAGGAGAGGGTTGAGGGCAGTTTCTTCGTCAGAGTTGCTTCCAGAGATGATAATTTGCGATCCCTTGGAGTCGGCTATGTGACAGTCGGCGGCGGCTCTTTTGCGCTCATCTATCGCATTTTTCTGATGTTTACGAGCTTCACGCTCTGTCCTGTTGAAGTGTTGCTTTTGAGCGACATACCCTTGCCACCAACACTTAAAGGAATCACAATCTTCGGTAGGATGTATGATCTTCTGATGATATAAGCAGAAGTTAGGATGCATCTCTACTCCTCCGAGAGTATTTTCTTCAGAGGGCGGTAGCTTCATTCCCACTGATAGGGCTTTGACAAACCTTTTCCTCGTTTTGAATTTGTTTTTATCCGCAGTGGATGAATTTTGATTTGACGGGAGTGCCTCGACTCTTTGGTCCAGTCGTCGGTGTTTGGCTCCTTCCAGTTTGGCCGTCTCACGTTCTTGATTGGCTTTAACTTTCAGACGAATCTCATTCAGGAAGGCATCGATCAACTCGTCTGACGGCCGCGGAATTTCTGGTTCAGGATCCGCCCTCGGTTTCTCGGCGCAAGGAGCCTCTTCATCATCCGCCAATGAGTGAGAGATCACATGACAACTCGCTACGTAGTCTTCGGATTCGTCTGATGAGTCTTCTCCATCATTTTCGCCCTCAACAAAAGAACAAGCTGCCCCCATCGTGTCCGTCTTCTTTGGAGTGTGTGGCTGTGGTGGGTTTACCTTCCAGTTTTCAGACAGCGCAAACTTGCCTTGTAGGTACTGATCCTCAATCCATCCTTTAAAGACGAAACAATTCTCGATCGGGTGACTTACCGTTTGGTGGTAAGCGCAATAATCGGGACTATTGAGATCGCCTGGCTGCAACAGACGTTTTGGATTCGGCGGATTGATGAGTCTATTGCGTACTGCCAGCTCAAACAGCCTTCTCGTTTTATTCTGAAGAAACGAGTAAGGACGTCCTAATCTCTCCTCGAGGGATGGGCGTGGACGCGCGTTATTTTGGCAAACGACCGGCTTTGAGTTGCTCGGCTGTTGTTGAGCATTGGCAACGACGATCGCTTTCCCTTTTCCTTTCTCATTTCGAGAATCTGGTTTTGGAGGAGACGGTCCATGGCCAATTTGGTCCATTTGGGCTAATTTGTCGATCAGGGCCTGGAAGGTGGTCGGCCTGAAGAACATCATGAATTGCAAGATGGTCACTTGCGGATCAAGAGTGCCCACGAACATGCCTACCGCAGGTGCCTCTTCTATGCGTTTTTCGTATTTTGACCATAGGTTCCGCCATCGTGTTGCGTATTGGACCCACGTTTCGCCGGGCTTTATCCTGGCATTTATCAGTGCTGTTATCGGGGTGCGTTCACTAGCACTCGCAAATCTTTATGTAAATAGTAACTCCATCTCCGCAAATGTTTTGACAGAGTCGTTAGGTAGCTCCGAATACCATTCAAAGGCTGTTTCCGCTATGCTGCCGACGAATTGGCGAAGTAGCAGTTTGTCGTCGCCTCCAGTGTTGCCGCATAAGGCCCTGAATTGAGCGACATGTTGATGGGGATTCCCTGTCCCTTTGTACACGTGGAATTTAGGGATCATATATCCCGGCTGGTAACTGATTTGGTCATACCAGCTTGGATAGGATCGTCCGGTTCTAACAATTTGCGCAGTCGCTTCATTCACTTGATGAACCCGTATTTGATGAGCTATATAGTCATCCAGCGCGGCCTTGGAAATGGTCTCATCTTTGGCTGCTGAAAAAGCCAGTGGAGGATTAAACGTCTCCCTTCTATCGTCTTCAACAATGATTGGAGGGTCATCAGCTGGAGGGTCCGGCTGTAACATCATCCCTACCATATCTTGGAAGAGGAGCGCCATCTGTTTTATGTTAGCTGCTTGCTCTTCGGCTTCTTTGTCCTTCTTTTCGAGGACTCTACGTAGGAAGTCAGCGTCAGTTTCTTGTTCGTGACGCTGTTCTGATGATACCTCCGAGCTCTCTTTCGGCCCGGTAAGCGCAGCCATTGTAATCATCATTTCCTGAAACTTCTGTTGCTGCTCCTGGGCTTTTGTCACGGATCGAGTGAGCGGTCGGTGACCCGTCAAAGCACGGCTTTCCTCTTTTCCGGAAGCCATATAAACAGTGTGCACCACCATGCCCCCAGACTTGGGGTGTTTGTGCTCAGCGCGTTTTACGGTTCGTCATGTTCACAGGGGCTTTTTGCGGCCTCCTTTTCTTTTGAGTGGTTGGATTTAAGGGAGCCGTCGCAGTGGGCACCCGAGTAGTTGTTGCTTTTTCCGGCCTGACGGAGTAATCCTTCTTCTGCTGAATCTTCATCTTTTTCTGTCGGCGGAGATAGTTTTCATCAATCACCGACTCTTGGACCTGACGCCAGACCTTGTAGACTTTAGAGGACAGCCGTTGAGGGGGCTGCTCTAGCTTCTTCTCTGGAGTATTCTCCACAGGTGAAGGAGTTCGTTTCAGCACCGCAGTAGGAGAGTTTCTGCGCACCGTGTTCAGCAATTCAAAGCTATTCCCGGTTGAAACAGCAGCATCGATCCCCACCGTTGGAGCTGGCGGAGTTATCCCAGAGGGGGAGTTGCCCCCAGCCTTCCTTACTCGGCGCCAGTGGCGACGTCGAGCGTGTCATACGGATGAGATCACCTCCGTCGTTGGATAAGCTTCTTCATGCCCCCTCTGGGCAGCTTTGATGACCTCGCCTGGAGCAGCAACCGGAATGGCCAGCCTTGTAAAAACTAATTTCTTGGAAGGAGAAGCCTTTCCAATGATTTCGTCCGCTTGAGCCGGGATGGCTATCCGCTTTGGGATGGCAACTTCAGGTATCGTAGGCTTGCAGACGTTCTGGCCCAGACTGTTAAAAGCTGAGGTATTGAAGTTGGGCGACCCGTTGAGAGGGGTCGCGGCAGTGGTAAGCCGATCAAAGACCGACTTCTTTGGGGCTTCTTGCAACGTCATTGGGGCATTGAAGCTCATTGGTGGGAGCATGGTCCCAAAGAATAGTCCAGTGGTGGCTTGAGTTACTTGCTCCACTGGCATCTTGAAAAGGGAGGCCGCTTGGGGCCCATAAGTCACTCCTTCAGCAAGGACGGAGTGAGAGTTGCAGTTGCAAGTAGTGCAGTTTGAAGCTATTGATCTTCTGTTTTCTGCACAGAGTAAGACACCAAATCTAAGTACCTTGAATCCACAGGCAACCACAACAAACCGTGATTTTGTTCGCGAACACGACACGCGAAGTGTGGAATGAAAAGAGGAAAAGGTCCCACCGGGCGTGCCAGAATCTGTTCCCCTCCGAACGGCGGCGACGACGTGAGGACGTCTTGCCTGAGATTCGGGGCAGATGCTATATGGTTTTACCCGTCCACCTCTCCGAAGATGCCAAGTTGATTTATGACACCGTGTATCGGAGGTTTAGATGGATGCGGCCGATGTAGCAGACTTCGTCAGATTCCCCCTCGTTTGAGGGGTTTTTGATTGTGGGGACGCTCTTCCCTGCAGGCGCAAGCCCCTGCAGTTAATTACGCTACCGCATCGCGGTAGCCACTTTCTCCTTCTCCAGAATTTCACTTCGTGTCGTGTGTGTTTGTTTTGTTTGTGGATGCCCGTAGATTGTATACGGAGACTAAGTGATGCCGTCGCCCGTAGGACGTGGATTAGTCCAAATCCGTATTTACTTAGATTTGGGTTTGGTGTTTTAGTTTAAGGATACGTTAACCATATTTAGGCTAAGATCAACTTAAACGTTCGTTAAGAATACGTTAGTCTGATTTAAGACTAAGATCAACTTAACGGGATCATTTGGATCCGACAAAAGAGCGTTTGGGCTCTATTGTTCCAGTTTAGGGACATAGTGGTCCATTGTATGCATGGCCATCGGGACCCGTCATCTCTCTGACGTCGTTGAAGGATTACAACGACAGGTGTCAGAGAAGTTCAGAGATGTACCCTTGAACCAAAGTTGATTGGGGGTCTTATAGTCCAATTTGGGACTAAAGTCTGTTTGAATGTTTAAGGATACGTTAGCCATATTTGAGGTTAAGATCAATTTAAACGGGATCGTTTAGATCCGACAAAAGAGCGTTTGGGGCTCTATTGTTCTAGTTTAGGGACGTAGTGGTCCATAGGTAGTTTAAGGACATTGCGGTCCATTGCCAGTTTAGGGACATGATGGTCCATGTTCCAGTTTAGGGACACGGTGGTCCATTTCTAGTTTAGGGACATGGTAGTCCATCATTTGTGGCCGTCGGGACCCGTCACCTTTCTGACGCCGTTGAAGGATTACAACGATATGTGTCAGAGGAGTTCGAAGATGTATCCTTGAACCAGATGTAAATTGATTTAAGAGAGCAGTTGTGCTCGGTCAATTTAATTTGAGAACTTACGGGCATGATTGGGCTAAGTTCAGTTGAAAAAATGTTCAACACTTTTATTTGTCTTTGGCCTATTAGGCCTGTGCTAGGGCTTTGCCCCTTTTTAAATAATGCATTGCATTTTTTTTTATTTTGTTTGGGCTCTGCCCATTTATAAATGAGGCAGAACATCAATTTTTTCTGGGCACTGCCTTTTATTATGTTTGGGCTCTGCCCTTTTTATAAATGATGCAGAGCATCAATTTTTATTTGGGCTCTGATGCATTGCATCTGTTTGAAAATAATGCATAACATTTACTAGGCCTGTTAGGCCTTTTTAATTGGGCTCAGCCCTTCTTTTTAATGATGCAGTGCATCAATCATCTGGCAGTGGCCATGTGGCCTGTCAGGCGCTTTGCGCCAACAAATGAGCGCAAGCGCTTGTGGAGGTGACACGTGTCACGCAAGCGCAGTGCGCTGCGCTTGCGCGGCTGACACGTGGCGTGCTCTGGTGAGTTGCGCCAATTTCAGAGAGCAACGCTCTTTCTTAAAAGCGCATAGCGCAAGTGATTCAGATGCTGACACGCGGCGCTCTCTCGTGGCTTGCGCCAACCCAGGAGCGCAACAGTGCAGTTTTTGCAAGTGCAAGACACTATTTCAATAATCTTGAAAATCTTTAAGATTCCAGAATCAATGGTTCACAAAAAAGTGCAAAGCACTGTTTGATTTCTTGATCTAATTTAGATCAAAGAAAACAAGTTTTTCTTGTTTTTCTTGTTTCAGAGAACCAATGGTTCATAAAAAAGTGCAAGACACTTATTATTATATGAAGATCATTGATCTTGTTCTTAGATCAGTGATCTATTAGAAGAAATTCTTCTATTTTATGAAGGTTTTTATCTTTTTCTTGAAATTTCTTCAGAGTTTTCTCTGTTTTGAGGTTCTCAATCTCTCACAATGTTGATGATTTTTGAATTGGGGTCTAGGGGCCTTTATATAGTGCCCATAGATTTGTTAAGTTTGTTAAAGAGATCTTTCTCTGAGTGATTTGGGGAATTTTCCCCACCGTTGGATCTTTGATCCAAGGCCTTCTGTTTTACAGAAGTCAATCTTGTTTTAACAAGAACAAAAAGATTTTTTCTAAAATTTTAATTCTGTTTGGCGCATATGAACCAGCGCTCGACACGTGTCGCGCAGCGCAGCTGCGCTGACACGTGTCGCGCAGCGCAACTGCGTTTGCGCTGACACGTGTCGCGCAGCGCAGCGTTTGCGCCACTGCGCTGACACGTGTCGCGCAGCGTTTGCGCAACTGAAGCGTTGCTTCATTTATTAAAATTTAAATTTTCAAAGTAGAGCTTTGCTCTGATTTAGGGGAATCAGAAGCGTTGCTACATTTCCCGTCTTGGAATTTGAACAGAGCTTTGCTCTGATTGGGGTAAACAGTACTCTGTCCACATAATAGACCCTGCTTCGACAACTCGGTCATACCTCTCTCACTCATATGCAGGAGCCTTATATGCTATAATTTGGTAACCTCTAAATCTGTCATAGATTTGGATGATTAAATAGCCGTCAATCCGGAAGTTCTTGAACCCTGCAACGAATATAAAGATCCCTTCTTCAAAACAACAGGAGCACATTTTGTTACCTTCAAAACTCTACTTTCAGCGCAAAACTTGTAACCCTTATCGTCGAGTCACCCAATGAGATGAGATTCTTCTTCAAGTCAGATATGTGCCAAACTTCCGCCAATGTTCTCACAACGCTGTCAAAAATCTTGATTTGGATCGTCCCCTTACCAATAGCTCGACACGAATTATTGTTACCCATCAAAACCACTCCACCATCAATGGACTCATAGACGGTGAACAAATCTCCATTGGAACATATGTGGTAGGAACAACCTGAATCCATGATTCATTCGTTCTTGGATCGATGCGTGTTTTCAAGAACCACAAGATCTCTCTCCTTTTGATATACTAGTTTCGGCTGAAAACTCCTTCTGTTTGTCTTCCTGCTTTAGCTTGTTCTGCAATTTGTAGCAATCGACCTTAAAATACCACTTCTTTTTACAACAGTTGTAGGTTAAGTTCTTATTCTTGGACTTCGATCTTGACTCTCTTGCTACCTTCCGGATCTCTCTTCTTCGCTCACTCTCGAACAAATAAGCCTGAAAATTGACCATCACTTTCGTTAGAAGTTAACTCCTTATCGATCTTCTCCTTGTTCATCTAATTTTCTTTAACATCCTTGATCGAGATTGTATCTCGTCCATAGACCATGGTGTCACGAAAGTGCTTATAAGAGAATGGCAACGAACATAACAATAGAAGAGCTTGATTTTCATCATCAATCTTAATATCAATCTTACCCAGATCCGAAATGATCGAATTAAACTCACCGATGTGAGATTTAATTTAAGAGCCTTCTGACATACGAATTGTGTAGAGACGCTGCTTCAATAGGAGTCGATTTGTGAGAGACTTCCTTAAATATAAGTCTTCTAACTTCATCTATGAATTAGCCGCTGTCTTTTCTATCAAAACTTCTTGCAAAACTTCGTTCGACAGACACAACCGGATAGCCGCATAGGCCTTTTCATCCAACTCCTCCCAGGCTTCCTTCGTCATGGTGGAAGGCTTTGTATCCTTTCTAAGAATCGCCTTTCTCAAATTGTTTTGAGTCAATACGGCAATCATACAGATTTGCCATAAACTAAAACTTATATTTTCATCAAACTTCTCAATATCGAATTTCATGATTGTCGGAGACATGATACGGGATCAAAACTAAAACACGATGCGTGCTAACGAACCCTAAAACTTCAAAATCGTGGTTTAAGAAGATGGGGAAGAGGACACAAGTGTCGTTACACACCGTTAACCTAGATCACAGTATTGAAGATATGATGGTTCAATCAAAAGATCTTAAACAACAATAGCTTTGATACCAGTTTGTTGCGGCAAGACGATCACGAAGATATGCAAACGATAGAGAAGAAAACATAAATCAAATCACATGCAAATTGAAAATAAAAGTACTGACCAAAAGGCGAATGCGAAAATTTTATTAATCACCAAAATAAGGAATACAAACGGTGGATGAATCACAAATCCCTCTCAAAATCCTAACTCCCACAAATAACAAAAAGGTTATCTCAAAATATCATAAAAGCTATCTAAAAGGCATCAATCTCTAGGGTTACAAAATACTACGGTATATATAGTATTCTAGAGATATGATCAAAATAACTAATTTCTCAACTAACAAATATCCGGCCCATGACGATGGTAGACGTCTAATGAGGGAAGTGCAGACGTCTACCCAAAAGTCTTCAGAATTAACAGAGCGTTCCCAGACGTCTAAAGAAGGATCTTTCTTCAGACGTCTGGTCTCGAGGCTTTGAAAGTACAGAACGCTCACAGACGTGTTATGAGTTCTATGCAAACGTCTGCCCAATGTATGCAAAACATACAGAGCGTCGACAGACATATGAAGTTTTAGCTAAATACTTATGTCTCCTTACTTACAGATAAAAATGAATCTTGAACAACTCCGAGATTGCGCTGAATCAAGGGGAAAACGTGATAGGGATGGGAATCGGAGACATACACAATAAGGATCTTATCAGTAGGATTTGGAAACAGATCGTACCAACTTTTTAGCCTTTGGATTTTCTTTGAGATTTGTGCAAACAATAATGAAGAAAAATTCTCATTTATTCAAACATTGCCAAAATTGTTTGCATACATCCCAATATGGATCCAAAAGTAAAAAAGTTAGTAGGATTTGTTTCTAAATCTTACCGACAATATCAGAGCCACTCTCAATTACATGATATATGTTTTTAAGAAAGTAATAATTAGGCTTTACATGCACGGGTTATGTTCTCTGAATCAGTTGTTTTTCCCCGTATTGGAACTAATAACCGCTGCATCAATGACCGGGATCGGATGACTGGTATACTAGTATAACTAAATATTAAAATGAATATAATATATTTTAAAAAAAAGTATTGTGACTAACACTATAAAATATATATTCCTGCAAAAATAATTTTAAATAAATTAAGATGGTATAGAATGCTGGAATACCAGTTGGTGTTGTCTGGTCTACCCTAACATGACCGGTACCAGTAAAAACAGCCAGTATACCGCCAGTTTACCAGTTTCTTCGAACGATGCTGCAGGCAGGAAGCTGCAACATCTGAGATCAGACCCCACAGTGGCGGCATATTGATTTGCCTATATATATCATACTTGTTTGTAATGCACTTGTAATGGTTATATGGTACACATATATACAAGCTTTTATTTGGAAGACCGTCTACTTTTCCTTGTCAGGTGTATATACATGACATATCGTTTCAGGCATTCCAATTCTACGCACTAGGCCGGCCGTGTAAGGTCGTTTGCAGTGTGGATACAGAAACGGCCGTTCACTCGAACAATAATAATAAAAAAGCAGATGAAGCTATTGATATAAAAATGCACCCAGTCTCATCATTGGCTGAGCAGGAAAACCATCGCAGATGTTGTGGAATCGCTCACGGGACCATTTTTAGGCGAGGGTGGATTCACAGCTGCAATTTCATTTCTTGTATGGATTGGAATCCAAGCAAATTTTGAGCTGTTGGATATGCAAAAGGTTTGCGAAGCAAGCAAGAACAACATGTTTCTCGCAGACCAAACTTATTTTGATGTGTTAGAGAAATTGATAGGATATAAATTTCGACATCAAAGCCTTCTTATGCAAGCATTTGTACACTCATCCTTCGACAATCACTCTGAAGCATGTTACCAGGTTAGATTTTCATATTTTAAACAATATTCTCTTTGGAAAACATTAAATATTTACATTCAAAATTAAAACCTATGCACAAGGTTATATATGGCAAATAACAAGTTATCTATCTAAAAAAAAATCAGTACGATTCTAATTACTATTTTCTTAAACAGAGACTAGAGTTTCTTAGAGACGCAGCATTAGAATACTTGATTACATTATACCTCTCCTCTGCTTATCCAGAAATGAATCCTGGTCAAATAACAGACATGAGATCATCGGTCGTTAACAATAAATCTTTTGCATGCGTAGCAGTTGGAAGATCATTCCATTTATATCTTAAGCATTCTTCTTGTGCTCTCACCGAAGCAATAAACAAGTTTTCGAGATTCGTGCAATTGCCTGACTCAGAAAGGGATTTTACTGAGGAGCCGGCATGTCCAAAGGTATTTCTTAAATAAATGTTCCAATTAAATTGACATATTAACTCTTCGTAGTCGTAGAACGATTGGTACTTAGTGCTAAAAGAGAATCATGAAGTTGGAATCTTAGTCTCATGAGTTTTTTTTTTATTAATTTATAAAAAGGGTTAAAGTGGGATCATAAATCATGATGATAGAGTTTATCCTTTCAGGTAAACTACTTGAACCATTTGCTTTTCCCAGTTTTTGCACAGAACACCGTTGAACTATGCTAAATTTGAATATTACCACTGGGGTGGCTTTTAATGCAACTTTGGGATGGTGCTTTATGTAATTTTTATTACGCATTTTAAGCGTTTAATGGTGCTTGGTGTAAATTTGAAAGGTTAATGGTGTTTGAAAAATGTGAAAGTTCAATGATGTTTTTTTGCAATTTTCCCTATCCTTTTTTGGCTGTGGCTTCGGATTCTTGGTTCTTACATCTATTTCCCTCACATATTTGAAGATATACTCTAGATCTTTGTTTGCACACTCAGATACTTGGTGGCATAGTTGAATCTTGCATCGGTGCTATACTTGTAGACACCAGATTCAACCTAAACATCTTATGAGCATAAGACGAAAATACAAAGGAGTTAGCAATGCCTGAAAAAATGGAAAAATACACAAGTCTAAACAGGTCGTCTAAAAACTCCTAACTTACCCGTAACTGAGCGGGGCTGAGCCCAACCCAACTGAGAGCCTGCTCAGACAACAACACATTGGTCCGGGGGAGGGGATCCCGCTCCGACACCACCACCGCGTCGGGATCATTCGACCGTTTCACCCGCGGGTAGTTGGCCCTGTACCACTGGATGGGCACAGGCCAATCCTCATCCTCGGGTGGCCCGACAAACAGAAACTTCTTCTTCCATTCGTGGATAGAAGAAGGTACTACGACGACCCGGCAGCACCTCCTCAGTGTTTTCTAAAAGAAATGTATATCCAGCTCGGCTCGCCCTTGCGAGTGCCGAGGTGATTTTTGTAGCAGAGAGAGGATATGAGAAGGCTCGAAAGGGATCGTCCATAATTTCAACCGGATCAGGAACCCGAGGAGAATCCTTCAAGAGTTCGGCACTAACTGGTCCGGGGCCAACTCAAAACAATTCAACGCCGCACTCACCTCGGGGGAGAAGGGCAGGCGCATCCCGACCCAAAAGGCTTCCAGGTACAAAGCAATCTCCTTACCCCGTACTTGGTCTGCCATCTCCTCCTCCCCGACCAGACGAAGCGAGTAGCCGGGAGGAATGTGGAAGTGAGCCCGGATGGTGGCAAGCTCATCCGCATGCCTCAGCATGGATGATGCGTCACAAACACCCCTGACCTGCGCTCAGGGGACCACCCCCGTCACACGACCTCGGGAAGCATGTCTAACCCTAACCTCCCGAGGGGACTCCGACTCAGACGAAGAAGAGGAAGAAGACTCCTTAGACTCTACCCAGGCTATTTCTACAGACTCCTCGGTAGAAGACATCTAACATGATCAAAAAGATGATCCTCAGAAGAGAAAACGCAAGGATCCCGACCTAAAAGGAAGAGCGCCGAGCTAACACGCGAAGGGACGAGGAAATTATGGCGAAGTATGGACCCTGAAAAGGATCTCACCTCTATTTATAGCAGCCGGCATACGCATCCTACGACGCCGATCGTCTCCCGCCAAAACAGCGCTTCAAAATCAACGGCCGACAACATTCCACCTGTCGCACTCACATTGGGCGCGTCCCATCAGGCGCGAAGGACACCGGCGGCACGTCACGTCAGCCAACGAGTGCCAGACACGTGGACCGGCGCTTCGACGAACGTACGCACGAATCGGCGCTTCCTCTTTAATGCGAGATCTCTCCCCTGATCCGCTGGCGTCATCAAGAAAATACAACTAATTGCCCGGGAATACGCACCGACGATATCTTCAAATAAAAGCTTACCCCGGATGACCGGTCAAACCACTCTAGACCCGATCCATGAATGGGTCGAGACGAGAGTGGAGGACTAATGATAATGCTCAATACCGACGATTCCCCAGATCATGACACATGGCAGACGACGTGTCCCAGAGCTTACAAGAAAGGATCAAGAACGGTACGTTGGAAGCATATCCTGGACCTCCGACCCGAGGATGTTCCCAACCTTTGGTGGCCTTTCAGACCACTCCCATACTCGCCTTACAAACAACCGTCGGCTCGACTTCGAGCCTTCCCACGCACTGAGTTCCCTCAACCCCTAGCTCGCCTCTGAGCTATCACAAAACTAAGCTCGCTCGGCCTTCCGCTCGTTCCCGAGCCTAACTTCCTCGGTCTCATCGACCGATCCACAGCACTGATCACAGGCGTCTCCGCCACGGCTCCGCGAATCTCGCCTCGCGAGATATCCGTCGCCCATGATCCTGCGTTCCACGCCATCGCGTTCCCCCGTTAACGAGCATATCTCGCCATTAATGGGGTATCCCGCCTTTCACGCGGGCGTAATGCCAGGGGTGTAACGGCCGGCGTGAATCTCATGCCCGCCTGCCCATGGCTGCCACTATATAAACCCCTCACAGACGACTCAGGTAAGCAAATTTTACCCCCAATAGGCCGTTACACTGTCAAAATACCCCGTCTAACTTGATCGTCGGAGGGTCCTCGGTGGCACAACCATCCCGGGACTTTCTTGCAGGTAGCTCGGCCTCAGCCACTTCAAGCCCATTGAGATCCACACGCTCCAGGAGGCAACCTCCTAACCCAATCTCAGCCGTTCGTCTCCACTTGCTGCAGATTAACGGAAGGTAACATCTGAAGGAGATCCATCAGTTTCTAAATGGGATCCGATTCTTGATTTTTGCAGTTTGAAACTACAGCTGCCGAGGTGCTTTCTCTCAGATCGAAGGTTGCTAATGAGACAGGCCACATGGAGGAGCCGGAGACTGGAGATATGCAAATTTTTCTATCTTCGAAAGAGAATTCAGTTTCCATGCGATCTATTGGGGTCAGTTCTCTAATTTTTCTGTTATGACACTTATGTTTGTTTCTAATTGCTCCGTGATTTAAATTGCTGGGATTTTTAGGCAGAGTACATGTCGAGGCTTGTGAAAATTGCTGGGATTACGATAGCTGCTTCAAGAGTGAAAGCGAAGGCAACTTATGTGTGACTTTAATGTGCAAGAATTGTAAGAGTATCAAGACAGTAGCTTGCCGGCCTGGGCTTGGAGGTGCAATTGTTCCGAGATCTTGTGACCATGTTGGAACATCCTTATAACAAAAACAAACCATTTCAATTCACTTCTCCACAAGAAATAAACATCATATGGAATTGTAGAATACATACAATAAAGCTATTGTTACGGGCACGAGGTTGACAGTTATGGGAATTTTTAGTGTTTTCCAAGCTTCTGCCACGTAAGGAGCTTTTATGATTTGCTAACTTCTCCACTCTCATTTACATATGGATGTTTCTATTTAAATATCTTGTCCACTTATATTTTCTTTGATATGAGAAGTAACCTTTTGGAAATGGGGTAGACTGCCTACTGTCATCACGGTGCACAAAATGTAGAGTTCTTGAAATTGAATTGGTATAATGATCAAATCAAAATCTTCAGGTTGCACATCCAATTTAGTAGAAGCCTTCTATTGAATGAATTCAGATATTTGTCATCCTCTAATACCATTCCACATATCAGTATTGTTAAAAAAACATTCAATCTCCATTTCCACAAGGCAGTTAAATTCACAGGACCTTGCGATCATCTTTCCAATGAAATGTTGGTTGATTTTGTTTACTATGGGTATCTAATGTTTATGTTATTATTGCTATTATTTGTGCAGGCAACCTTATATTAGAGTTGTAGGGTTAGAGCAAAATCGGGAAACAAATACCAGTGGTCCGTCCACCTTCACATTAGACGAGGTAAAGTCTTGCATGATGCAAAGAAAAGAAAAAAGAAACAGACCACGATGATTTCAATGTTCTAATTGGAAGACTGATGGTTGATGTTGTGCAGGAGCTGGAATTCAAAGAATTTTCTCAAAGACCGGATGCTTATGAGAAAATATGCTCCATGATTGCTCCATCAATATATGGCCATGCTGATGTCAAGAAAGCTATAGCTTGCCTGCTATTTGGGGGATCGAAAAAGGTATGCAACCCATTGCTTTCAATTTTATGCTATAAGTTAAAGGAATACTCATTGTGTGTTTTCCCCTCTCAATCTCTGTATTTATAGAGGTTACCTGGTGGCGCGCGTTTAAGAGGGGATATCCATGTCTTGCTATTGGGTGATCCGTCCACTGCAAAATCACAGGTCGGTGAATCTAATACTCACTGTTTGCAGAATGCATACAGTATAGTGGTGATGTTTCTGTATGCAGAAATTGTAAATAGAACTAGTGCATCCTTGATTAAATTTAAGGTAGACTCAGGAAATATCATGATTAAATTAATTGTAGACTTTCGTTAGCTATATTATATTTGAAATCAGTTCTCCATCAGTGTAAGTTGAAAATTTTCAGCTAGTGTTTCTGAGTTGATTGGGCGGTTCAGGGAGCCTCATACATTTTGAAACTTGTTGACTGCCATACCAAAAAATTGTGAACTTTACAATCCTTGTTTATCTAGTCTTTGTTTAGACTAACCACGTCGTTTAAGCTCATTCAGTTGACATACGGACCTTTTATGAAGTGTAATATATGCAATAGTTTTGATCCAATATTTTTTTTCATTAAAGTTTCTCAAGTTTGTGGAAAAGACGGCTCCAGTGGCAGTTTATACCTCAGGAAAAGGTTCATCTGCTGCTGGCCTGACTGCTTCAGTGATTCGTGACAGCAGTTCAGTGAGTTTCTGAACCTAAATTGCTATCAATGAAGTGATATTATTAGCTATTAATGCCCAAGCCTGAGATTTTTAAAAATTATTCGTTTCAGCGGGAATTTTATCTGGAAGGTGGCGCCATGGTTTTGGCAGATGGAGGAGTCGTATGTATTGATGAATTTGATAAAATGAGACCTGAAGACAGGCAAGGAAAAATTTGAACTGCTAGAGATTTGTGTCTAGTAATACACTTGTTAATTAACAATCTTTTTTGCAGAGTTGCGATTCATGAAGAAATGGAGCAACAAACTATTTCAATTGCGAAAGCAGGAATAACTACTGTGCTCAACTCAAGAACATCTGTACTTGCAGCTGCTAACCCTCCATCTGGACGCTATGACGATCTTAAGGTTGAGAGCTAAGAGTTGTTATTTAATGTAAATTTTAAAGATTGAATAATTGCTAAATAGATTTTATGCTTTCAGACTGCACAGGATAATATTGATTTGCAGACTACAATTTTGTCCAGATTCGATTTGATTTTCATTGTGAAAGATGTACGAATGTATGATCAGGACAAGGTATATATATCGAACAAGTTATGATCCTGGCTTAATCATTTCTATGGTATATAATTTTTTTGATTTTGCATGCAGAGAATTGCTAGCCATATTATTAAAGTCCACGCCAGTGGAGCTGCAGCCTCCAAAAACACGGATTCTTTTGAAAGCGAAAACTGGCAAAAATGGTACATTTTACTGTTTTTTAGGACACTGGATAGTGCCAATAAGACCACAGCCAAATATAAAATTTCTTAGAAAATACGAGGAGAGTTTGAAAATAGAAAAAACAAAGTTCAAGATATACAATAAGTATCTTCAAGCGTGAAATTTCAACCATGAAAGTAAAGTAACTATGTATCAGGTTCACCAACAAGCTCTTTATCATGTAACAGCAGCAGAACTAGGATATCTTATTGAAAAAACCTTCCGTCCTTTGTGTATTGAAACATACTACTGTTCTAGTTATAGGAATATTGTATCATAAGGAATTTCTGTCGAATATAATTCCTGGTTTCCTTTTGTTTTCAGATACATTGAATATTGCCGGGTCAGCTGTCGACCATGATTATCTGAAAAAGCTGCTGAAATGCTACAGAATAAATATGTAGAGATCAGACAGGTATTATTATTGTTAATATCACTTCATGTTAATAGCCTTGAACTAAATGTCAGTTTAATGTCTTGCTCTATTTGGTGTTGTAGAGAATGAGGCAGCAGGCTTATGAAACTGGGAGGTCGGCTGCAGTTCCTATTACAGTGAGGCAGCTCGAAGCTATAATAAGGCTAAGTGAGTCTCTTGCAAAGATGAGGCTGTAAGTATTCATATGAGAAATTTGAAAACCAAATATTTTGTGCTGCCGAATTTCTCAGTCCCTTTTAGCTTGGCTTGGAGAAGTTCAACTTAATATTTGGTTTCAATTTTGGATACTATAATATATAGTAGTTTTTCTCCAGAAAAGAAAACCTTCATTGCAATATTCGTGTTTTGGTGCGGTTGCAAGGACTAAAGACAGTTTCATAGCAACTTAGGTCGTAATCCCATCCATGCAAATATATTTTCTCAAACATTATTAAGAAAGTATGGTTGTGCAGATGCTTAGGCTTCGGCACTGAAAAAGGCTATCGATCTGCATGGATACTGGATTTTGTATATAAAAATATTGCTGAATTTCACCAAACTATTAAAAACAATATCTTTTTTCACTGAATTAAAAAATATTTTTAAATTACAAGTAACCACCAAAAACTTTCATATTAACCCTACCCATTTTTTCACTCACTAATCTATTATAACAGTGTAAATTATTGACGCCGTTATACTAGTTTAGTAAAATGAGTATAATTTACTAAAAATGGTTACTGTTAGTATGGAGCTTTTTGTGTTTTTGGTAATTTATAATATTTTGGTAGTTTAGTGCAAAATGAGTATATTCACTAGTTTACCAACAGCGGCAACAACTGAGCCTTTTATACCAAAGCACATGTGTTATTCACTAGTCTACCAGAACAGTGTAAATTGTTGATGCCATTTTACTAGTTTAGTAACATATGAGTATAATTTACTGAAAAATGGTTACTGTTGGTATGAAGCTTTTTGTGTTTTCGGTAGTTTATAAAGTTTTGTTAGTTTAGTGCAAAATGAGTATAATTTTTGGCAGTTTTAGTAGAATTAAGCCTAAAATTATTTCCCTCGACTCTTCTCAAAGCTTCAAAATTGTGGTGCAGTGGCAGGGACTTTAAGGGATAGAATTGTCAACTTCTGCCCAAGAAAATATCATTTGAATGCAAATTGACAAATCTTGAATCTCAGGACCCTTGTTGCGACGCAAGAGCATGTCGAAGAGGCATTTAGATTGTTTAACGTTTCCACATTGGATGCTGTGCGATCAGGAATCAATGAGCACTTGAATTTGACCCCTGAAATTGCAAATGAGATCAAGGTTGAGCCAAACCTCTTCCCTCTATAATCGTTTAAATGTATATGTGAAGTAAGCTAATTGTCTTTAAAATTTCATTTTTTCTTTCATCAGCAAGCTGAAACACACATAAAGAGAAGAATGGGCATTGGGAGTCACATATCAGAACGGCGATTAATCGACGACTTGACTAGAATGGGCTTAAACGAGTCTATTGTGAGGATCATATGCTAATTCACTTTTATGCTTCTCTTTAAATATGATAGTGATCATTAACATATGTTGACATAATTTGCATTTTTCAGATAATGAGAGCTTTACTGATTATGCATCAGAGAGATGAAGTTGAATACAAGCGAGAAAGACATGTTATCGTCCGCAAAGCTTGAAGCATAGTCTGTTCTCTTTAAATATGATATGATAGTTTCCAAGGTAAATCATAATAAATACACTAAACTATCCTGGTTTTTCTCGAAATACCATTATATTTTGTAGGGGAAAAAAGTTTACAGTTTAAACTATGGTTCCTATACTCTCAAAAGCAGGTAACCGAATAAAACAAGCATAAGGTATTTTAGTGAGAAATCGTGATAGTTAAAGGTATTTTAGTGTAAGTTTCCGGTTTATGCTTTTATGTCGTCTCCCTTGAGGGTGGAGTACTCCCCAAGCCTAAGATTCAACCAAAACCCTTTCCCTTCTTCGCTTCCTCATTCTCCTCCAATTTTTCGCCATGTCGGTAAGTCTCTCTCCAGACCCAGTCCCCAACCCTAACCCTAACCCTAATTTCACTTTCTAATCTAATTTCGAATCTCTCTAATGGCTTCGATCTCTCAATCTCTCGCAGATCTTCGAG
This sequence comes from Agapanthus africanus, assembly GCA_030015575.1. Taxonomy (NCBI): domain Eukaryota; kingdom Viridiplantae; phylum Streptophyta; class Magnoliopsida; order Asparagales; family Amaryllidaceae; genus Agapanthus; species Agapanthus africanus. The sequence goes on along the minus strand of CM057338.1, from coordinate 419,473,443 downwards.
TACAACGGCAGCGCCGTGGTGGCGATGGTGGGAAAGAACTGCTTCGCGATCGCCAGCGACCGCCGCCTCGGAGTCAACCTCCAGACCATCGCCACCGATTTCAAGAGGATCTTCCAGATCCACGACAAGCTCTACATCGGCCTCTCCGGCCTCGCCACCGACGCCCAAACGCTGTAACGAGCTATACCAAGCCCTAGCTTTTTGTTTAGGTTGGTTTGTTGATTTTGTTTTCTGATTTGGGGGCTTTTGAATATTTTTTGTGAGGGGTTGAAGGTACCAGCGGCTGGTGTTTAGGCATAAGCTGTATAAGCTTAGAGAGGAGAGGGATATGAAGCCGGAGACTTTCGCTAGCCTTGTTTCGGCGATCCTTTATGAGAAAAGGTTTGGAATTTGTTCAAAAATTGAATATTTTGGCATCTGTTTATATGATTGTATATTTATCAATATTAACTTTGTGAAGGTAGGTTTGTATGTAATACTCTTTAAGTCACCTGAACTGCTGTTGGTTTTATTGAAGGATTGAAGGTTTGGTTTTGTTGTTTGGTGTCATTGGAGGCTCTATTGTTAATAGTCGTAGTTTGCTAAGTTTTGTAAGGGTTAACGTAGGCTCCAAAGTTTGGGGCTTCTATAGAAGCATGTGCTGATACTATAGAAGTTAATTCTGTAGATACATTTGTCAGTTTAGGTGAATTAGAGTCTTGCGTTGTAAAGGGAAATCGTTCTATGATCGTGTGTTTACCTGTCCATGCTAATTTTTTCCCCTGTCATGTCGAAAATCCATTCACCAGATTGAAACAAGAACAATTCAAAATGGTTGCTTTGTTTTTCTAGTGAGGTAATCTGGTCTTTGACTCTTTGATGCTGTTCTATGAATGCTTTAATGTACTAATTCTATTTAACCATTTCGATAATACAAAAAATTACATGTACAATGCATTGGAAATGAGGGGCATATTATTAGCCTGCGACTGTGAGAGAACTTTAATACTATATAATAATAATACATACATTAGTCTGCAATATCCAGTCCTTTTAGGCCTTGTTTGGGTATAGAGTTAGGTAAACTAGAGTTTTTTTTAAAGCGGAGGTAGAGGGGATGCAAACTATGGTATGCAAGCACCAAACACCATTTTCAAATAAACAATGGTTATGATTGTAGAGATGTGTTTGGGAAAATGGAGTTTACTAAACTTAGATCACATTGGAGTTTAGATAACCGTGGTTATCTAAACTCCAAAATAGATGCCAAACATGGCAAAGTTAGCATTTTGGATTTAAGTGTTGCTAAATTAATGAAACTCCAGTTTAGAAAACTTTACTCCATTCCCAAATAGGCCCTTGGGCCCTTACTTGGTTTAGACAGTAACTCATGGCAAATAGTTGTACTATATAGGCACTTCTTCATAGTTTTTCTTAGTGAAGAATCTTTATCATGTTGGAGATTTGTGGGTTCTCATGAACTAGGAATAAAAGGATCCCATAGCTTGCAATTTCTTGCTCCATCTGGCTACAAAAAATGCTTGGATGATGTTAAAGTTGAATCCATATCAATGTCATGTATCCTTATCTTTTAGTTTCTAAACTTTCCACTGGAGGATAATTTTTCTTACAATTAAGCACCTTAGGCAGGAGAGTCACAGCTCATGTTAGTCTGTTGGGAAGAAGTATAATATGTAACTGGTTGAAATCAGTACCAGACTATGAAAAGGAGTGATACTTAAAAGAATACTAATGGACTCGACCACACTATTTAAGCTTCAGCATTGGCTCAAAAATTCCGTATGTATTGTTGATAGGGTATCAACCAATAAATTATGGGAGATCAGATAGCTTATTAACATATAGACTGAACCTTAACTAGAACAAAGGAGTGAGCTGTTTCTGGATAATCAAATCAATCAAAGATCTACTGGGCATTTTGGTTTGACCTGAATTATACTAGAATGGACCTATTGATTCTAATAGAAAACCCCTTCCATCCTTTGAAATTTTAAATAAAGTGATGATATGTGTGCAAGCATGGTTATATGTGTGTCACTGTACACACGGCCATAGTTAATGAATTAATGAAACATGTCTTGGCTGCTCAGGTCAGGCTAAAAGCTCTAAGATCTTATGTTTGAAAACCAGTAGAACTACAAGCTATAGATTGTTTTTTGGGTTCCCTACCTGCATAGGGTTTGACTTGATTCATCATTCATCATAGTTGATTTTTATTTGCAATCACAGTATCAGAACACCTTGAAAAAAATATAGTTTCTGCTTGATGGCAGTGTTGTGTTTACATATTCTGTTAGTAACTTCAAGGATTTATTTGAGACGTTTGACTAAGTTGGATTTAATTTTTTTTTAATGTGTGTATCTGACCTAATATAAAAATTATTACTACTGACAAACAATTCTTTTCATAGGTTTGGCCCTTATTTTTGTCAACCAGTTATTGCTGGGTTAGGAGATGATGATGCACCGTTCATCTGTACCATGGATTGCCTTGGCGCCAAGTATGAATACTCCTACCTTTTTTATTAAGTGATGAGATTGATATGATGTTGAATGTGTATCGATAGTTTTAATGTAGACTTTATGGTGTTTCATGTTATGTACCGCCACCTTACTCAAATCTCTGCATTCTTAGTGCTTGAAGAACCACTCTTGATGCAAATAATTGTTATTTAGGATGCTTTGATTTTTTAATAGAGTATACTTGTGAGTTCCTGAATATTTTTATTGCATGTTCTATGATAGTGGTAGTTGACACGTGAACTGTTCTTGATTTTATAGATTCCAATCTCTTGTAGCCAACGAGGGTTTAAACAGCATTTTTATTTCTAAGTTCTCTGCAGACCAACTTTATTTTGAAAATTCTAGGAGTTTTAAAGTTTAATATTTTTCTGTCGATTGATTACTAAAAATTAACACTGGAAGTTGATTTGCATCAATATACATATTAGATCCTCTCCAATTGTAGTATTTGACTCCTTGATTGGAGAACTCTTTCCCCACATTAAACCCTTACAGATTCATTTTGGAAACCGTTAGAAGTCCATGCCCCAAAGGGACAAAGCTTAGCTTTTTTAGGCTTTTGTTTTTGGGATCTAGCAACAGTTTTGCAGTGTTGTACATAACGGACATCTGCAGCCATTATACAGTTATAGGTCAGCATAGCCAAGGAACATATAATAAAATCTACTTCAGGTAGGAGACACCCTACTGAGAAATAGCAACATACTTATAGCTATGATGTATATGAAGTTGCACCAAAAATTAAAAAGCTGGCATAACTTTTGCACTTAATTTTGCCAAAAGTATTAAAGCTTAATGTCAGAATTCGCTGTACTTCGCCAGTTTGCCAGATTAACTATCTTATAACGACCTATTCCTTAGCATTTCTGTGCTTTTTTCGTTGTACTTGTATGCTCATTTAGTTATATTCTTATATGCAGGGAACTTGCCAAGGACTTTGTGGTTTCTGGTACAGCATCTGAATCTCTTTATGGAGCTTGTGAGTCCATGTTCAAGCCCAACATGGTTGGTGGATTTTCCTAGCTGCAACAGTTGATTATTGTTTATTGGTTCTACTTTTTTTTTAGTTTAGCTGTACAATTGAGTTCCTTTCATACTCTTCCTAAAGAGAAAAATCTACTACCCTCGACTTTCAATAGCAATGCCATGCGATTTGGTACTGGAACAGTGATCTCCAGTTTAATGGTTAAACAGATGGACATGTTTTTCCCCCATGGAAGCAGGGGCGGAGTCACGTTGTGGGTTGAGGGGGCACGTGCCCCCTCTCAACTTTTGCCAAAAATTCCCCCGTTGATCATCCTGAATCCCACCAGTTTCCACCCTCCTTTTTGATGATACAAATACTCCCACAATGGTTAATCCTCCATTCCGGCCCCACCCACATACATTTGACCAATTAAACTAATAAAATATAATTTTTTAGATAGCACACCCCCAAATCTTCTTTATTAATCAAAGTTTGATATTATACCCAAAATTTTGTTTGATATGATACCCAAAATTCTTATTTATTTTTAGAATACACCTCTTGATCTATGTATATTTAAATTACACCCTCAAATTCCAATGGTATGTTAAAAGACATCCACTAGATATTATCGTTTGAGAAGAAATTATGAAAAGGTAAAACTAAAAACTTCTATTGTGATGTTATAAAAGCATGAATTTGCATGGTTGTATTAAAGGGTTAATGTTGAAGTAAATTAAAACGGAATGTTTTGAACAAGTTTAAAGATTTAAGGATGATTTTTATGGAAGAATTTAGGGTGAGATGTAGCAAAAAAAAATAAAAAATAGAAAAAGAACTTTTTTGAATCTCAACGATACACAAGAATAAGACTAATAATAAAACACAATCTTCTTTTTTCTCTATATTCTTTTCTCTAAGTTCAACCCCATCTTCAACCAACTTGGTTTGAAATGTCAATAGCCTCAAGTTTGTATCGTGGTCTTTAATGTTATTTGCCTAGAGTTCTTTTTTGGGTCTTAGGATCAACTAATTGTGCCCTCTCTAACCAAAGTTCCTGGGTCCGCCACCGCATGGAAATCCTTGTTTGGTTAGTCAAACTTCCTTCGACACGGAAAGATAATAAAATAAACTTTCAGGGAAGAATGATATAGTTCTAATTAAATGTGGTGTTCTAATTAACTCCTAGGACTTGAAATGTTTGTGGTTAAATTAATTTGCATGGTTGCATTCTCTTTATATGCATGCCAATCAGAATAACTTCTATAAATCATGAACAGAGAGATGTAAATAATGAAACCAACACAAGTGCTTGCCTTCACATGAAAAATTCTGTGATAAGCTTTGGATGAAAATCCCAGTTGCCAAAGCATGACCTGTCTTGTGTGTATTGCATAATGTAGAAAAATAATAAAGCATAGGTTATTCTTATTTATTTTCTTTCTCATGGTAAAATGCTCTTGGTATATTGAAATATTTTATGATTTTTATTATATCAATGAAAATTTTCTCATCATTGCTAGGAACCGGATGAATTATTTGAGACCATCTCTCAAGCACTATTGTCATCTGTTGATCGCGATTGTCTGAGTGGTTGGGGAGGACATGTGTTACTTGTGTAAGTACAACCTTTTGTTTACTTTTTTCTTTTTTGTATCAGCATTCTCAGACTTATTTCATTTGATCAGTATCTTGTATATCAATAGGTAAATTTATACTATTTCCTGCAATATATATTATGAAAAGGAAGAGATTTTGCTTTGAAGTATTACTTTCAGAGGAAACTGCCACGTTTGGTACAAATAGTTTGGTTTTCTAGAAGGCATCTCCTTTGCAACCTAGGGACATTGAACAAAATTTATTGAGTAATTCTGACACTTCACTTTTGAGTACGGTCAATGTTATGGAATGCGATTTTATGTGCTTGAGAACCGCATAGCGCACAAGCGAATTATGTGTTCGTATATGCGAATTGCACTGTTTAAATTAATAAAACCCAACTGTATATAAATGATAAAAACAAATGAGAAAAATACTAAACATGGCTACAAAATATTAGTGTCCCTAATTTCAATGTTATGAATATTGATAAACTACAAGTCATTAACTTACTTCAAATATGCAAAAAGACAATGATATCATGATAACAATACAATCCTAAGAACAAGAACGCATCTAACTTATGCGTAAATCCATGCAATTTTATTATAGATTCATAAAAGAATACTAAATTGATTTCTAAGAATGAAAAATCAAAATGAAAATGATTCGAGGACCATAAATTTATCAATCATCACAAGCAGGAATAGTTAAAAATAATAATTAAATCATTATCATCACCAACTAGCAAAACAAATATTTAATTAAAGTTGATTTCATCCAACGATTCAAGTAATCATCTGTCGGTGTCATCAAATGTTTAGAAGAATGCTTTTTTTATTCATTCTCCGAGTCCACCTTCTCGTCACCTTTTATCCTTCATTTCATCGCTGTCTTCAACCTCATTATGATGCCTCTAAAGGTTTTATAGTTGCCCTTAAGTCATTAAGTTTAGATATGAGTTTAACAAAAATCCAAAACCCGCTTCATAACCCAATGCTATTCTTAAGTAGATAGGTGGCTGCATAACAATTTTTTATTTGCCAAAGCATACTTTTTTACCGCATATACAAAAAATACGCCTTGAACGCATGAAGAAAGCTGTCTCATGCGCCTAGTGGCCACTTATGCGACCGCATAGAAGGCATTTTATAACACTGAGTATGGTGATGGTGTTTAGTGTTATCTTTTCAACTTTTCTCCAAAAAAAATGAGTTCCTACTGTAAACTCATATGACGATCGTCTCCTATATCATGGAAATAATCCCTGGCTTTCCTAAAATAACTTCTCCTTTTTAACTCTTTTGCTTTATATTTTAGATTGTCATTGAGTTGCCATCACCAATCAGAGGAAGATTCTAGACCTTTGAGCGCTATACCATTTCCTGTCCTCTGTAGTGTCTGGAGCTTTGCAAAAGCATCTTTTGTTTTTCCCTTTCTACCATTCATCTGGCACCAAGCGAAATTGTCTTACTTGGCAACATATTTTCTCTTTTCATGCAAGTTTGTTTTGAATTTGGATGACTATTGGTACAAAGCTATTTCTTCCCAAAGTTCTATCTTGATTGATTGTTTGCAATTAAAATATTATTTGCTGTAAGATCCCTTTCGGTTATGAGGGGTTGAATATTTCATAGGCAGTCAAAACGTTTTGCCCGAGTAAAAAATTACTTTTCTTTTTGTGGTAGAGCACTTTACTTTAATTTTCTAATTTGTACACCAATATGGCTGAAGGATCTTTACTGCAGTCAACATTTTTACCCGATTTAAAAGTTGCGTCTTCTTTTTGTAGTAGACCACTTTACATTAATTTTCTAATTTGAACACTGACATGGCTATAGGATCCTCACTGATTGCTCAAACTACTAATTATCTGATATTACTTAATGGAAGATGAAATGGCTACCACTGTTTGCGCAAATTACTATTTAATTATTAAGTTTTGGTTATTTGGTGTGTCACGGTAACTTGGATGTAATTATTTGAATGAATTTGTGTTTTGTTACCAAACGACTTCTCATTAAATTATTTGAATGAATTTGTGTTTTGTTACCAAATGACTTCTCATTAAGTCCCTTTATCAAATATTCTTCATAATATATTCACCCCTTATATTCTGCAGGACACCAACTGAAGTGCAGGAGAGAACTTTGAAGGGAAGGATGGATTAAAACTCAAGTGTGAAACAATGGCTGCTGCTGCTTTTCTTTTAGATGAATGTGAGATGAGAACTAAATTTTATAATTCATGTATCTCATCTAGAAGAACTTTATTTCAGCTTTAAGAAGCGGTTTAATTGATGCAAGAATATGAATATCAATTCTGTTTTGTTTCAGCACTCATTTTTTTCTGTAGGTTTATCTATAAGAAAAGGTATGTGTGCTTATTTTTTAAATTGGATGTAGTAGCATCTTATAGCATATATGCATGTTCATTGAGTTTAGCCCAGATCGCAAAATGTTTGTCCTTGTTATGTTCTATCTGAGATGACTGTTTTCAGTTACTTGGTTGAACTTAAAACTCAGTTTCTTGATTGGAACACTTGATATACGGTCCTATGAAATATTTTTATCTTATCAATCTGTCAATATATATATATATATATATATATATATCATCCATCGATGCATAGGCTAGGCTGAAGGTCTTTAAATTCCTTTCATGTCCATGTATTTGAGGGTATGGCGATCAACTTGAACGGATCGGATCGTTAAAATATGTCGTAGATCGGGAGTTTCCGTTTATAAAAATACGGACCGGTTTGCAATCGTTAAAATATGTTGTAGATCGGGAGTCCTTAGGTTGCATTGCAGCATATTGGCTATATCAATGAATGATCTCGAGTTGCTGCTGTCGTCGTCTTGATATGGACCGTTCATTATATGAGAATAATGAAGAACATGTATCAATTAATCTTCTTGCTTCAACTTGGAAGGGCAGCTGGTTCCCAAATAAAGGAGCAAAGAGGCATGAGCCTATATATGTTCATCTCTTGCTCCCCTTTCCTTTTGTGAAATACCCTACAAAGGACCCAATGCTCCTGCTAAAAGTAGAGCCAAATGAAGATATCATACAAGAATATAAGTGATGTATTCTAAAATATATATAAGTAGAAACAATAATTATATGAAAGATGTTAAAAGGATTGCATGTATTTTAAATGTAAACCTCTCTAAGTTTTGCAAATTTATCCATAAAAAACAGTAGAATTTTCACTTCTAAAGGTGCGGTATAGATGGCAGGGCATGATAATCTTAATGAAAAAGGTATATGCAACCAATACAAACATGACAGGACATAAAAGCTATTTATTTAGTTAGGGGTTCGGGTATTCCCACATGAACCCAACTCAACTTTAAAGTCAAAAGGAAAAATTTTGTGACATAATTGTTACTCCAAGGTGTATTTTCCAAACTTTTGTAGGCGACAAGACTTTGTCCCAAACTTTTGTTGGGAACTATATGAGTATGAACTTCCATTCCGCTAAGTGTTTTCTCCTCTATTTGATTTAACTACATGCTCCATCCATCCATCTCTATTTAGGCCTACTACTTCTTCTTATTGTTGTATTAATTTAACTTATCAGCCTTCACTGGCACCAAGGTTTTAAATATCAAATAACGGTGAATTTCGAAATCGTATCGGATAGTTGTTTCCTATATCGTTGCCGATATATCGTCCGATATGGTCGGATATTGATATCGGTAAAATATGTTGGTTTTATCATATCTAAGGACTCCCGAAAAGATATATTAGCCGATATGCCTGAAATTTGATTCAGCATTCATTGCACATTTTCACAAATCCGCTTTATCGATTCCCTCTAATTTTATTTTATTAGAGATACATTTTACTTGGAGACGCAATCAATCACAATCATGATGCATATGCAACAAGAATAATGCTTTTGTTCAAATCGTCGGAGCACATGCTTGTTTGTACAGATATTTCAGCCAATTTTGAAAACATTAATAACAATAATATTTCTAAAGACATAAAGTATCAAAATTCCCAAATTCTCACCTTTGCCATGAAATCGGAGGGGGAAATCCTCTCCTTTGAAGCACCTATCGAGCATGTCCTTGGCCCCGTGGCATACCTTCAGCTGCATATTATGCCAACCGCGTCCATTTTCTACCCCATCAAACTAAATAACTTCAGCCCCGCCCATTTTCTACAAACGTTTAGGAATTATTCTGATAGCCATGTTCGCGAGGGGGAGAAGAAAAAAGGATGTTATACCGTGGTTCGAAAATATTAGGTTGTTGAAATATTCCGATAAAAAACTTCGTATGTTGTGCCCACGATATCTCCTTTTAGAATAATAAGGACATGTTATCTGAAAAAAGTGCACGCAATCAAAGCATAATGAAGCAGGTTTAGCGTAAAAGCCAGCAGTTTAGAATATACTGTTCAAATTAAGCAAAAACTTTAAAAGCATATGGTAAAAGATTATGCACGTGTGTGCGCAATCGATGCTCGTCTTTGTAACCATGCAGAATTTCTGTTGTTCTTTTGGTTATTTTTAATAATAGCTTATGAGACGGCCTCTACAAAGAGTTCTGCTCTTACAGTCAAAAAAAATATGGTAAAAGATTATAGCTTACGTGGGCATCAATGGCGGTGCAAGAAATATGGGGAGTCATTGCATGGTTAAGCATCGCCATATGTGATCCTTTAGCACAGGCTGTAGGTACCACAAATCACCGCTGTAACCTGAAAGGAAAAAATAAAAACCGATCATTTTTCACACTAAATCTTAGGTTCAGAAAAATATTCATTTTCCTTTTTCTTTTAATAATTGTCCCCTTATTTGAAGTTTATATGACACATATCATGTGATTGGGATCCTCTGCTAATTTTTTTAATATTAATATCAAACCTCAAAATCCCATTACCAAGCTCAACAGATTTCAACCCAATTCATATAATTATGAATGCCCGTGGATTGATCGATGTTAGGCAAAAGGCTCTTATGAATGTCCATGGATTAATCGATCGTGTTCACCTTGCTACAGAGATCAGGACTAACCTTGAGATCGATGCTGTGGAAGTCGCGTAGGGATCGAGACTCGGTTCTTTTACAAGTCGATTTCTTAGAGAAACTCAATCAAAGGGAAGACGACAACTCTCGAGCAAAGGGATTTTGATTTTTGAGGTTGGAGAGGTGAGGGCGTAGCTCGCCTGTGCTAGGGTTTTCTCCCTGTTCTAGGGTTTGTGCCTTTTTTTGGAGATAAAAATTGCGGACGAGAATTGAAATATTTGAGGTGAAGATTTTTAACAGAAAAAACACCGAACAAAAATTAATTTGAATTTGTCTTGGCGCCGTTTGGTTGCTGAATTGTGAAATTTGGATTCGTACAATTGAAAAAAATCTGGAGTAGCTAATTTTGTGTTTGATTGGTATTGAATTTCTTGTATTGGATTTATAGATCCTTGTAATTCTTATTTGGCTGGAAAAAAGTAAATAGGATTTGGTTTTGAGGATTAAAGAGAGATAGAGAGGAAATTTTTAACTAAAATACACGCTAGAGCCACCAAATAGTGAGAAATCCTCAAGAATATTTTCATTATTAAAGGATTTTGGGATCCATCTTTTTTGTGTGTCCCATCACACAGTCTATACAAATCTATGTTTGTAATCCAAACCAACCAAACACAAACTTTGTGAATCCTAAGATTCTCAAGTCCAAAACTCAAGAATCCTACAAAATCCTTCAACCAAACATGCCCTTATAGGAGTATAAATAAGCATACATAGATAGACATAGATATAGACAGAATATTTCTTAGAATATTCTATTATCTGGTTTGGATTTTAGTGGAAAGATTAATATATTTAGCTTTTATTTAATTCTCTTATTATGTTTGGGTTATGGAAAAAATTATTGTTTTCTATTCAATATTTATCACTCTTTTATTCCATATAATGAGATGTCGACCTTTCGTTTTTAAAACATTTGCTATTTTTAAATATCATGTAAAATAATAAAATTTTGAAGGAAACGAAAAAATTTGGACGGTCCTTTTGCTCTTGTTTTGCATGTGCTTTTGAAATTTTCATATGCTATAAGCATATATAATATTGGAGAAAAGGAAGAATGCTGAAAACTTTTAGATTTTCTTATACCATAATATGTAAAATATAGAAAAACGAAAAGAAAAATTAAAAATATTGAGACGGTTGAAAATTTCGTGATTTTCTTGTGCATATAGCAAACAAAAAATATAGGAAAACCAGAGGAAGCAGAAAATTCTCGAGGTTTTTAAAGATATTATGATTGTCATATGTCAAGCAAATTATTGGAATTTTTTTTGATATCTTTGAAATTTTCATGTGCTGCACGTGTAAAATACTGGAAATTCGACGACGACAAAAAAAATTGGGAATTTTTAAAATTTCGTGATTTTCGTAGTCACATGTAGCTTCAGTTGCTCAGATCGGATTTTTCTGTTCTGTTAAGTTTTTCTTAGCAATTGGCGATCTTTTCTTCTTTTACTTAGGTTTTTGTTTTCTTGATATCTGGACGTTCTCCAAAAGTATGACCAAGTGCAATACTAAGAACTGAATAAGACAAAAAATTCTGTGATTGTTGAGCTAAAAAATTACATCTCGGTTGACCAAGTCAAAATCAAAGTCAATCTCAAGCCAAGTGGGCCCAAACTCAGGTCAAAAGGACCGGCCCCATGACAAAAGGAATGAAGCAATAAATTGGTGTTTCCCCCAATCAGAGCAAACCTCTGTTTGAAATTCGAATTTCAAAATTGAAGCAACGCTTCAGATCCAGCGCCAGGTGCGTTGCGCCCTAGGCAGTGCACCATATGTGCGCTAGCGCTAGACGCGCCACGTGTCAAACACGGGTGCGCTAGCACAGGCTGCGCTGCGCTCTGAGCAGCGCACCACGTGCAAAGCACGGGTGCGCCAGCGCTGGAATTAAAAAACTCCCCACCGTTAGATCAAAAGATCTAATAATAATGATAAACCATTAATTAATCAGAATTAAATTCTGTTATGGAAAGATTTTCCAATCTTGTTAAAAAAACAAGAAGATTGCCTTCTGTAAAACAGAAGCCCTAGGATCAAAGATCCAATGGTAGGAAATATCCCCAAATCAATTAGAGAAAGATCTCTTTAACTGATTCAACAAATCAGCTTGCCCTATATAAAGGCCCCAAGACTTCAAGTCTGATATATAGAACCCCCCATAAACTTTGAAAAAAACTCAAAAGAAAGAGAGCAAGCTCTTGCAAGAAGATATTCCTTTAAGGTAAAGATGATGGGTGATGAACACAGAGATGAAGTCATCTCTTAAAAAGAAGAATTCTTTTCTTCTCACAGATCATAGATCTATAAGACAAAAAGTCTTTCACAAAAGAGATCAAAGATCTCATCATAAAATAAAAGAAGAACATAATTCTTCTCACAGATCATGGATCTATAAAGGCAAAGCCTTTCATTAAAATAAGAGATTGAAAATCTCTTCCTGCAAAATAAGAACCGTTGTTCTTAAATCTCGAGACAAAGTCTCCTTTAAAAGAACATAAATTTGTTCCCAGATCATAAAATTGATCAAATGCGCTTTGCGCTCTTAAAATGCACCTTGCGCTCTTGAATAGCGCTTCTGCGCTTCCTGGACAGGCGCTCGGCGCCAAATGCGCTATGTGTCAACCACGTATGCGCCAATTACCAATTTTCGCTTTGCGCTTCTGAAATAGCGCACTGCGCTCATGGGCTAGCGCTCAGCGCCAAGCGCACCACGTGTCACTCACGTGTGCGCCACTAAACTGAAAGCGCAATGCGCTCATAAATTGGCATCATTTGGCGCTTAGCGCCAAGCGCGACACGTGTCCTCTTTGTGTGCGCTACTCGGCAGAAGCGCATTGCGCTCTTTAACTGGTGCAAAGCGCCAAGCGCGACACGTGTCCTTCATGCGTGCGCTACTTGGCAGAAGCGCATTGCGTTCTTTAACTGGCGCAAAGCGCCTGGCGCGCCACGTGTTGCGCTGACAGAACATAAATTGTTCTTTAATAAGCCAGAGCTCTGATGAATGCTCTGCATTCAATACAAGACAAAAATTTGTCAAGATATAATGCTCAGCATTATTAAAAGAGCCAAGCCCAAATAAAGGCTCAACAGCCCAAAATAAAATGTTAAACATCTATTGGACTTAGCCCAATATTGGCCATAAGTCCTCAACTTATATTAATTGAGCCCACCTGCTCATAAATATTTCAACAGATCTTAGTTCCAAATTGGACTACAGATCTTTCAACCAACTCACACCGGTTCGAGGGTACATCTCTTTACTCCTCTGATATCTGTCGTTGTAATCCTTCAACGTCTTCAGAGAGGTGACGGGTCCCGACAACCACACATTTCACGGACTGTGGGGTCCTTAAACTCATGGACTATGATGTCCTTAAACTTTATAGACTATGACGTCTTTAAAACTATGGACTGTGGGGTCCTTAAACTCATGGACTACGATGTCCTTAACCTTGGACCGAGATGTCCTTAAACTAACATTGGACCGAGATGTCCTTAAACTAATAATGGACCGTAATGTCCTTAAACTAATCGACCGCAATGTCCCTAAACTAAATAATAGAGCCCAATTGCTCTTTTGTTGGATCTAAACGATCCTGTTAAGTTGATCTTAGTCTAAAATTAGACTAACATGTCCTTAACATACGTTTAAGTTGATCTTAGTCGCAAATAAGGCTAATGTATCCTTAAACTCACCCCAAACCCAAATCTAAGAAGATACGGATTTGGACTAATCCACGCCCTACGGGCGACAACATAAATTAGTCTCCGTATACAATCCACGGGCAGCCAAAAACAAAACAAACACCCACGACACGAAGTGACCATCTGGAGAAGGAGAAAGTGGTTACCGCGATGCGGTAGCGTAATTAACTGCAGGGGCTTGCACCTGCAGGGAAGAGCATCCCCACAATCAAAAACCCCTCAAACGAGGGGGAATCTGACGAAGTCTGCTACATCGGCCGCATCCGTTTAAACCTTCGATACATGGTGCCATAAATCAACTTGGCATCTTCGGAGAGGTGGAAGGATAGCACCAATTAGTATCTGCCCCGAAATTCAGGCAAGACGTTCACATCGGCTTCCCGCGTCTTTCGGCGGAGAACAGATTCTGGCACGCCCGGTAGGATATTTTCCTCTTTCCACTCCACACTTCGTGTGTCGTTTTCACGAACAAATCGCGGTTTGATATGGTTGCCCTTGGGTTCGAGGTACTGAGATTTGGTGTCTTACTCCGTGCAGAAAACGAAATATCAATGGTGTCTACTTGCACGAAGTGTTCCAGCTGCAACTGCAACTTCCGTTCCACCTCATCTGGAGGTGTAGCTGACGGGCCCCAGGTGGCCTCCCTGTTCACAATGCCGGTAGAGCAGGTAACGCATGCTACTACCGGGTTGTTTTTCGGGACCATGCTCCCACCAGTAAGCGTTAACATCCCGCTGCCGCAAGAAGCGCAAAAGAAGTCGGTCTTTGATCGGCTCACTACCATCACGGCCCCTCTCAACGGGTTATCCAATGTCAAGCCAGCAGCATCAGTTTTTGATAGGCTGAGCCTGAATTCCAATGGGCCCGTCAAGAAACCCACGATACCTGAAGCGGCCATCCTAAAGCGGATAGCCATTCCTACTCTCGAGGTCACTAAAGAAGCTTCTCCCGTCAAAGGATCAGTCTTTACGAGGCTGGCTACTCCGGCTCCCGTTCCTACTCAAAGGTCTATCTTTGACAGATTGGATACTGCTGCTCAACGGACGTCGGTCTTCAAGAGGCTGGTACCAGCAGCGCCTCACCAGAACAGGGGGCATGACGAAGTCACCTCTAAAGCTGAAACAATCCCAACGGCTCGACACGCTCGACGTCTCCACTGGCGCCGAGTAAGGAAGGCTGGGGGCAACTCCCCTTCTGGGCTAACTCCACCAGCCCCAACGGTGGAAGTTAATGCTGCTGTTCCAACTGGGAACAGCTTCGAGCTGCTTAACAGGGTGCGCAGGAATTCACCCACCGCCGTACTGAAAAGATCTCCTCCACCCGTGGAGAATGTTACAGAAACGAAGCCGGAGCAGTCCCCTCAGCGGCTGTCCTCCAAAATTTACAAAGTCTGGCGACAGGTTCAGGACTCAGTAATTGATCAAGATTTCTCTCGCCGAAAGAAAAAGGTGAAGGTTCAGCAGGAAGAGAACCGTCCTGTCAAGCCACAAAAGACGACAGCTACCTAGGTGCCCGCTGCAACGGCCTCCTCGACTTCAACTGCTCAAAAGAGAAGGAGGCCAAAGAAAGCCCCTGTGAACGTGGCAAACCGTAAAAGCGCTGAATCTAAACACCCCAAGTCTGGGGGCATGATGGTACATACCGTTTATATGGCTTCCGGAAAAGAGGAAAGCCGTGCTTCTACGGGTCATTGACCGCTTACCCGGTCAATAACAAGGGCTCAAGAACAACAACAACAGAAGCTTCAGGAGATGCTGACTGCAATGGCCGCACTCACTGGGCCAAAAGAAAATCCAGAGACCTCGGAGCAGCATCAGGAACAAGAAACTGACACCGAGTTCCTCCGAAGAATGCTCGAGAGGAAAGAAAAAGAGGTTGCGGAACATGCAGCCAATATAAAATGAATAGCTCTCTTGTTCCAAGACATTGCTGGGATGATGTTACAGCCAGAACCTCCAGTTGAAGACCCCCCGATCATCATTGAAGACGACAGAGGGGAGACATCGAACCCTCCTCCGGCTCTTTCAGTAGCCAAAGAAGAAACCATCTTCAAGACCGCTCTGGATGACTACATTGCTCAGCAAATACGAGCTTACCAGGCGAATGAAGCGGCCGGACAAGTTGTTAAAACCGGGCGACCATATCCAGGCTGGTATGACCAAATAAAGTACCCACCGAGATATACGATCCCTAAATTTCATGTATACAAAGGGACGGGCAATCCCCACTAGCATGTCGCCCAGTTCAGGGCTCTATGTGGCAACACCGGAGGTGATGATAAATTGCTACTTCGCTAATTCGTCGGCAGCTTGTCGGAGACGGCATTCGAGTGGTATTCTGAACTTCCAAACGACTCCGTCAAGACTTTCACAGAAATGGAGCTATTATTCACCCAGCGATTCGCGAGTGCTAGTGAACGCACCCCAATAACGGCATTGATCAATGCCAGGGTGAAGCTAGGTGAAACGTGGGTTCAATACGCAATACGATGGCGGAATCTGTGGTCGAAATGTGAACAGCGCATCGAAGAAGCGCCGGCGGTGGGCATGTTCGTGGGCACTCTGGACCCTCATGCAACTATTTCCCAATTCATGATGTTCTTCAAGCCGACCACGTTCCAAGCCTTGATCGACAAACTGGCCCAAATGGACCAGATGGGTCATAGACCGTCTCCTCCAAAGCCGGAGCCGCGGAACGAGAAGGGAAAGGGGAAAGCGACTGTCGTCGCTAACGCTCAACAGCAGCCCAGTGGTCTGAGACCAGTTGATCGCCAAAATGATAGAACTCGATCTCTTAGAGATAAAATGAGACGCCCTTACTCGTTCTCTCGAGACAAGACGAAAAGGTTATTCGATCTAGCACTGTGCAATAGGCTCATCACTCTGCCGGAGCCAAGACGCCCAGCGCAACCAGGCGACATTAGCAATCCTAACTATTGCCCTTATCACCGAATGTTGGGTCATCCGATCGAAGATTGTTACATCTTCAAAAGCTGGATAGATGATCGGTACCAACAGGGCAAATTCGTATTATCCGAGAATTGGAAGGTGAACCTGTCTCAGCCGCATGCTCTCAAGAAGACGGATACACCGGGGGCATCGTGTTCTTTCATAGAAGAAGCTCTATGGGAGGTCGCTCTTTCAGCCAAAACTAAAAGAATGCTGAAAGATCTCCACACATGTCCGGCAATTAGGTGGAAGAATCCACTGGAACCTGAGATCATTGAGGGGATGCCGAAGCCGTGCCCAACTCCAAAAATTGGTGGTGATAACCAAAGCACTCACACCCAGCCGTCAAAGTCTTCGAAGAAGAAGAAGGAGACCAAAAAGCCCATGAAGCTTGGTGACAAGCGCACAGACCTGCAAAAACATATTGACGCGTTGGAAGAATATAATCAAAAAGCGCGAACTCCAATTACACTCCAAGAATTTCTCAGCCACGTCCTTGAGGGCAGAGATGACGACAATGAAGGAGACTCATCGGATGAATCTGAAGGTTATGTAGCAAGCTGCCATGTGATCTCTCACTCGTCGATAGACGATGAAGAAGCTCCTTACACAAAGAAACTGGGGGCAAATCCTGAACCAGAACTTCTAGGATCATCAGACGAAACGATTGATGCATTCCTGAACGAAGCTCTTCTTAAAAGCAAAACTGCTCGAGAGCGTGAAATGGCCATATTTGAGAAAGCCAAATGCC
Source organism: Agapanthus africanus (assembly GCA_030015575.1). Classification (NCBI taxonomy): domain Eukaryota; kingdom Viridiplantae; phylum Streptophyta; class Magnoliopsida; order Asparagales; family Amaryllidaceae; genus Agapanthus; species Agapanthus africanus. The sequence goes on along the minus strand of CM057338.1, from coordinate 419,455,903 downwards.
GGCGACTGGACGAAAGGGTTGAAACACCCCCGCCGGATCAAAGTACATCCGTTGCAAATAAAAACAGGTTCAAGACGAGGAAAAGGTTCGCTAAAGACATATCAATGGGAATGAAGCTGCCACCCTTTTAAGGAAACATTCTTGGTGAAGCGGCAACACATCCTAACTACTGCTTATATCATCGAAAGATTGCACACCCCACCGAAGAGTGCGACGCTTTTAAAAGATGGTGGCAGGGATATGTTGCTCACCGACAACATTTCAAGCAAATAAAACGCAAAACTCGTCGAGAGCAAAGAAGTACGACCGAGGAGCGTAAAAGAACTACCGGCAACTGTCGCATGGTCAACGCCGGGGGATCGCAAGTTCTCACCTTCGGTAGCGACTCTGACGAAGAAATGACTCTTAGCCCTCTCTTTAAAGAGTCCACCTTGGGAAAAGAGGAAGAACCGAAGATCTGTGAAAATATTCAGCTGCGCAATCGTACGCTGCCTGAAAAGAATCTTGGGCCCTCGAACAGTGGGTCAAATAGAAAAGATAAGGGAAAAGAAAAAGTCCCTGAGGATATCATTCTTGATGACCAAGCCATCGAAAAGCTGACAGCCAAGGACCCGCCAAAGAAAAGTAGGGTGGACTACAACGTTCTGGCACACTTGAGAAAGCTACCTTCGCAGTTAAGCATTCTCGACGCCCTTCTGCTATCCAAAGAAGCAAGAGATTCTTTGATCAAGGCATTACAAGAGCCCGAGCAATTCCAACATTTTCTCGCCGAAGAAAAGATGAAGGACGAGCTGGAAGAAGTACGCACAACCGATATCACCTTCGGCGATGAAGATCTCCTCCTTGGGACATGCGAGCACAACCGTCCTCTATATGTCTCCGGATACTGTCATGATATCAAGATAGGAAAAATCCTGGTTGACAATGGTTCCTCCGTTAACCTCCTTAACGTAAGGGTGCTAAAGGAGATCTGCATGAGTGTTCAGCACCTCGCTCGTGATAAAATCACCATCTCCGGGTTTGACTCCCAGTCATCACGGACGCTCGGGTCTGTAATATTGACATTACGCTTTGGGCTGCTCATCACGGACATCAAGTTTCATGTCATTGACGCCAAGACACGCTACAATGCTTTGCTCGGCCGACCCTGGTTACATGAGTACAACATCATCTCTTCTACACAACATCAGTGTATGAAGTATTTCAAAGATGGTCTCGAGTACACTGTGACAGGGGAACTAAACCCGTTCTCCGTGAACGAAGTCCGCAAATATGAGGATGCCAAATACTTCCTGCCTGATTTTGAAGACACAGAAAGATGTCGTAAACCGGAGGACAAGAACAAAGCTATCACCACTATTCCGGTCTTCGGGAGTGACACCGAGGAGGAAGAAGAAATAGTTTATTCAGGGCCGCCCCAATGCAACAAGCCGGGACCGTCCACTCCTATGTTGATCTTCGGCAGCGACTCGGAAGATGAGGTCAATGTCGTATTCTCTGCCCGGCCATCAATACAAACCTTCGCTGATGAAGATCAAAGTTTGCAAGTTGCCATGGTTCCGCCCAAGCATCATAAAGAACTGGACGCGCTTGATACCTACAGTGTGGAAGAACTGCAGACATTCTACGTCCCTCCCACGCGAAAAGGTGAAAAGGCGATCCTATTCTACAGATCCGGGGAAACCAAAGTGGAGAAAGAAATCTGGCATGGCGCGGATTCTACACTTGACAGGCTCCAGCCTATCCGTTTGCCCAGATATTACACAGACGGACTAAAGAGACTCTTGAGACGCCAAGGTGTACCCCTTAAGCAAACTGCGCGACAAGCACGGTTCTATAACATGATCTGGAACGTTCCCGGAACTCAACGAAAGTTACCCAACGGGAGAATGGAAACGACCGGGCTTGGGTATGTTCAATCCAAGAAACGGGAGCTACTCCGCGACTGCTACGTCATACATGACTTTGATGAAGAAGGAGATGCTCTGTGGGAAGATGCTAACCCTGAACCAGAGCGAACTCCCGCCGTGAAAATGCTCAGTCCGTCGTTCGAAGAACAAATGGACAAGCTTATAAGGGAAGCATGTCAAAAGGTTCGAGACGACCATAATCGCGAAATGACCATCTACGAGAAAGCCAGGACGCAACGCCTCCTTCAGCAGGCTGTGAAAAATGAAAATGCTCCTCCTTGTCAATCCGTTGTACAAAAGGCCCGAAGAAGAGGCAAAAATAAACCAAAGAACGGGAAAGGCGTTCGACAGCGACAAAGCGGGTCCAAGAAGCCACGTGATCGGAAATCGAGCAACCGGGATTCGTCTCTTAAAAGAAGATGGGTCGAGCATACTCTTTTGCCCAAGACAAGACAAAGAAGATACTTGATCTTGCTATAAAATATCAAATGATTATACTCCCGGAGTCCAAGCACCCCGAGCAAGCAGGAGAAGTCTCCCATCCGGACTATTGCTCCTATCACAGGGCAATAGGACATCCTCTCGAAGACTGTTTCACATTTAAAGACTAGGTAGAAGACCAGTATCAGCAAGGCAGGTTCGCTCTATCCAGCATCTGGAGGGTAACCCCACCGCAGAAGCATGAACCCAAAGCCATGAGAGTAGAGCCGGATCAACATTGGTCTTGGAAGCGATCCCGTACTTGTCATATGATAACGCCGTCAGAAGAAGAGCCCGAGAATATGGATGACCTCCCCTGATGCTTCGAAAACGATGATGACGAGGTAATCTCAGAATTTCCACCTGCGCCAAAAGAGCTGGAGGATGGGATACATACTACTGCAGATAACCTCAAGAAAATTGATTTGGGGACGGCAAGTGACCCGCGGCCGACGTTCGTCAGTGACTTGTTGTCTGAAAAAATGGTGGCTACGCTAAAGGACGTGCTCATGCAGCATAAAGATTGCTTTGCATGGAACTATTCAGAGATGCCAGGATTAGATCTAGAGATTGCTGTGCACAAATTGGCGATATCCCCGGACGTCAAGCCGATCAAACAGGCACCGAGAAGATGTGGCTCGAGCTTGAGATGAGCATCAACGCCGAGGTCAAAAAGCTAATCGACTACGGCTTCATCCAGGAGGTCCAATATCCTGACTGGATCGCCAACATCGTCCCAGTTATGAAGAAAAATGGGACGGTGCACATCTGCGTGGACTTTTGGGACCTCAATAAAGCTTGCCCGAAGGATGATTTTCCCGTACCGGTTACCGAGCTGATGATAGACAATACGTTAACTCATGAAGTTTTCTCCTTCATGGACGGCTCGTCAGGATACAATCAGATAAAAATGCATCCCGAGGACCAAAAGCACACCACTTTCCGGACCTCTTTGGGCATATTCTGCTACAAGGTGATGCCCTTCGGTCTAAAGAACGCCGGCGCCACCTATCAGAGGGCTATGACGAAAATTTTCGACGACCTCATACATGAAATCGTCGAATGCTATATCGATGACCTCGTAGTTAAAAGCAAATCATACGAGGAACATTTAGAGCATCTGAAGATCGTGTTTCAGCGCCTCCGGTAATACAACTTGAAGATGAACCCTCTCAAGTGCGCGTTCGGAGTTTCCTCGGGCAAATTCCTAGGATTCATCGTTCGACGCCGAGGCATCGAGATAGATCCGTCAAAAATCAAGGCGATTATAGAAATGCCTCCGCTAAGGACTCTCAAGCAATTGCGGTCTCTCCAAGGGAAGCTCGCGTATATCCGGCGATTTATAGCCAATCTCTCAAGTAAGTGTCGTCCGTACAGTCACCTGATGAAGAAGGGAACACCTTTTGTCTGGGATCGCAAATGCCAAAACGCACTGGATGAAATCAAGCAATACCTGCAGAATCCGCCAGTACTGGCCGCTCCCGTTAAAGGAAAACCTCTCGTCCTGTACACAATAGCCCTTGAAGGTTCTTTAGGCGCGCTGTGGGCACAAGAAAACGACCAAGGGAAGGAGAGAGCCCTATATTATCTGAGTTGAGTTCTCCTGGGGGCAGAAAGCAATTACTCTCCCATTGAAAAACACTGCCTGGCGTTGATCTTCGCAATAACGAAGCCCAGACACTATGCATTGGCACATGAGGTCCATCTCATATCAAAGGTGGATCCCCTCAAATATTTGATGTCAAAGGCCATATTGACAGGACGACTTGCTAAGTGGGCCTTGCTCTTGATGGAGATTTCGATAATTTATCGGCCTCTTAAGGCAGTGAAAGGCCAGGCCATCGCCGATTTCCTCGCTGAGCATCCGATACCTGCCGACTCTTCCTTGAACTGCGAATTGCCAGACGAACATGCGTTTGACATGATCGACGGGGAAAGAAGAGAGAGTGATACCCGGTGGGAACTCTATTTTGATGGAGCATCTTCCATGAAGAAGCGCAAACAAAGCACCCCTATAATCAAAGCAGGGGTAGGCCTCATCTTCGTGAATCCACAAGGAGGGATAATGCGCTTCGCCTTCTCCTTGACAGAGCCGAGAAAGAACAATGAGGCCGAATATGAAGCTTTGATAGCAGGTCTCGAGATCGCTATCGACATGGGAATTGAAAACCTCCTCATATACGGAGACTCCCAACTGGTCGTTAGTCAAGTAAACGGAGACTATCAAACGTGCAAACCGGAGCTGGTAAAGTACGGTGAGAGAGTACAACAGTTGCTGACTCAAATTCCTTCCTACACCTTGGAAAGCATACCGCGTGCGGAAAATAGCAAAGCGGATGCATTAGCCAAGCTCGCTAAAGAACTGGCTGACGAAAACCTCGATGACGTGAGGATCGTTGTGCAAAGCCGTCGGGTTCTTGCACAGACAGAAATATCTCCAGAGTCGTCCGAAGAAAAGAGGGCGACCTAGCAAATGACTCTGCAAATAAAAGACCAGGAAAAGGTTACGGATTGAAGAGAAGACTTTATAGGCTACTTCAAATCCCGTCGAACACCTGAAGATGTATCCTCAAGACATCAGCTTATGAAACGAGCTCTGTCTTTTTTTGCTTTCGTTAATGATACTTTGTATAAGAGATCATTTGATTCTCTGTGGTTGAGATGCCTGGGACCAGACGAGGCAAAGAGAGTCGTCCAAGAAACTCATGACGGACTATGCGGTTCTCACCAAGCCGGGCCGAAGATGAAACTGAAGATCAAACGGATGGGTTATTATTGGCCCACGATGATCCAAGACTGCCTCGAATACGCGTAGCAGTGCCACGCGTGCCAGATTCACGGAGACTTTATCCATCATTATCCAAATCCATTACATCCAACAGTGGCTAGCTGGCCGTTCGAAATGTGGGGGACTGACATAATCGGCCCCATCGAACCAGTATCGTCCAGAGGACATCGATTCATTTTGGCGACAACTGATTACTTCTCCAAATGGGCAGAAGCAGTACCACTGATGGAAGTGAAGACGGAGAATATCTTCCATTTCTTCAAGACGCACTTCATTTATCGGTTTGGAACTCCACGACGGATTATTTCCGATAACGGGCCAGCCTATAGAAGCCACAAGATTAGCCGCTTTGCACAACAGCATAATATAGACTGGAGATATTCTTCAGTCTATAATCCCCGAGCTAACGGTCTAGCTGAGGCTTTTAACAAGACCTTGACGAAGATCATAAAAAATACGGTGTCGCGAAATAAGAAGGACTGGCATGAACGACTGCATGAAGCTCTCTGGGCGTATCGAACTACGTTCAAAACGGCCACTAACACAACACCGTATGCATTGGTATTTGGTACGGAGGCGGTACTCCCCCTCGAGATAGAGCTACCCTCTCTGCGAGTGGCAGTTCATTATGAGCTAACGGACAAAGGGAATGCTCACCTTCGGCTTGAGGAACTCGATGCCCTTGATGAAACCCGGCTCATAGCGCAACAAAATCTGGAGGCTTATAAAGCAAAGATGACACGTTCATATGAGAGATTGACTAGGCCGAGGACATTCCGCCAAGGCGAACTCGTGCTAGTGGTCAAAAGACCTATGATCCCCAATCGTGCCAAACGGGGGAAATTCGAGCCGAACTATGAAGGCCCGTATATCATAGACAAGGTCTATCAGGGTGGGGCCTATCTACTCATGGACATGCATGGCGAAAGGCCCTTCAGGCCAATAAATGGTCGCTTCCTGAAAAACTACTACGCTTGACAAGTCACGGCCTAGGTCAATGATAGATGACGACGACTATGTCCGCTCGCTATTTTCCTAAGCCCAAACTCTATAAGTAGTGGCCGGCTAATGGACCGAAACGTCCTTAAAACTAACAATGGACCGAAACGTTCTTAAACTAACAATGGACCACTATGTCCTAAAACTAGCTGCTGACCGAGACGTCAATAAACTACTGTAGACTGTAGCATCCCGAGGCTGGTACAAAAAAGAAAAAGAAAAGAATAAAAAAAAGAAGAAAAAGAAAAAACGGTATGTCCATAAGCGAAAAGGGCACGGTTGAAAACCCGAAAGGGCTCCGTGAGTAAAAACAGCAGGGCTACCGGCGAGTTTTGTGAAAACCCGAAAGGGCACAATCTCGTTAAAAGACACTTGCAAGGTCCTCTCGACCTTGTGAGGAGAAACCACCTGCGTGAGATCCTTACGACTCACAAGGGAGCAACACACTTAGGGATCCCCACGATTCCTAGGGAGAAATTACACTTGCGAGATCCTCACGACTTGTAAGAAGAACCTTCTTATGGGACCCTCACGGCTCATAAGATTCAAAAGTCTTAAGCTACAGGGATCTGAACCTGTTCTTAAGCGGCCACCACAACCTCCAACACTGCCCTACAAGCGGTTTAGTATTGACCCTTGTATACAATCCACGGGCGCGAATAAACATTTCCCTAACAAAGTCCCATCCGTGACTAGGGATATGTTTGCATAGTGAACAGCCCTTGTAAGTCCTCTCGACTTATAAGGAGAAAGCCCTCTTGTAGGATCCTTACGACTTACGAGAAGCCATACACTTAGGAGTCCTCACGATTCCTAAGGAGAAAACGCATTTACGAGATTCTCACGACTCGCAGGGAGAAATACCTTTATGAGACCCTTACGGCTCATGAAGTCAAAAGCCTTAGTCGACAGGATCCTAACCCTGTTCGCTAAGCCACCTTTGTTCGACATCGACGGGGGCAAATGATGATTCGCTCCTGGCAATATCCCAGTTGTAGCGGTGCTGATGCCGAAATCGGTGTCTAATTCCAAGCTTGCATCAAGAAGCCAGCGAGCCACACATGCATACGAAATAACCGAAATGATGGGGCAACTTGCAACAAAATCAGCAAGTAAAAATGTATGCATGCAAAATAGCCAAAATGATTGGGCAACTCGCAATAAAAAGCAGCGAGTAAAAATAAAATAAATAGCCGAAATGATTGGGCACCGCGAAAAATAGCCGAAATGATTGGGCAATCGCGACCTTCGCGATATAAAAGCTGAAACGATAGAGCATCGCGGAAAGAAATAAAGAAAAATGAAATTTATGCCCTACAGGTGATATCACATCAATCCCTGTATACAATTCAGGGGAGCAAACAAAGAAGGAATCACACCTTCCCTCCCCAGGCTCCATCAGAAAACGAAGCCAAATCTCGACGGTTCAGGGATAGCCCAGAGATCATTAACAGCGTTCCTCTCCATTCCGGCAGGATTCAGACTGCAATCAACCCTGGAGCTACGGCAAAGCCCCTACTCCAAATCTCGATGGTTCCCAGACAACCTGGAGACTACTTCGATATTCGTCTCATTACAACAGACGCAACATCATCCACATGACCCCATCATGGAAATACGTCATCTACATGACCCCGTCGCAGAAATACGTCATCCGCATGACCCCGTTTCGGAAATACGTCATCTACATGACCCCGTCTTGGAAATACGTCATCTACCTGACCCCGTCTCGGAAATACGTCATACACATGACCCCGTCTCGGAAATACGTCATCCACATGACCCCGTCGCGGAAACACGTCATCCACATGACCCCGTCGCGGAAACACGTCATCCACATGACCCCGTCGCGGAAACACATCATCCACATGACCCCGTGCGGAAATACGTCATCCACATGACCCCGTTTCGGAAATACGTCATCTACATGACCCCGTCTCGGAAATACGTCATCTACATGACCCCGTCTCGGAAATACGTCATCCACATGACCCCGTTGCGGAAATACGTCATCCACATGACCTCGTCGTGGAAATACATCATCCACATAACCCTGTCGTGGAAATACGTCATCTACATGACCCCATCGTGGAAATACGTCATCCACATGACCTTGTTTCGGAAATACGTCATCTACATGACCCCGTCTTGGAAATATGTCATCTACCTGACCCCGTCTCGGAAATACGTCATCCGCATGACCCCGTCGTGGAAATATGACATCCACATGACCCCGTTTCGGAAATACGTCATCTACATGACCCCGCCTCGGAAATACGTCATCCACATAACCCCGTAGCGGAAATACGTAATCCACATGACCCCGTCGCGGAAACACGTCATCCACATGACCCCATGCGGAAATACGTCATCCAACGACTCCGTGGAACACAACCAAAGTTAACCTTGACCCCGTGGAAAACGCCCGGAGCAACTTCTGACGCCGTGAAATGCGGATAACGTCAATCTCATTAAACACTTACGTGTCCTCTCGACTCATAAGGAAGAAAACTCTCTTATAAGATCCTTACGACTTATAAGGGAAAATGCGCTTAGGAATCCTCACGATTCCTAAGGAGAAAATACACCTACGAGATCCTCTCGACTCGTAGGGAGAAACGTCTTTATGGGGCCCTCACGGCTCATGAAGTTAAAAATTCTTAGGTAGCAGATCTGAACCTGCTTCCTAAGCCATCACTACCTCTCAAAGAATTCAAAACAGAATGCTCTCTATCATCTACAGTCTACGCTTACTAAGGTAACAAGCCGGCAACAAAGAAAAGAGAAGAAAGCAGTGATAGAACAAAAAATATATATGTATCTTTTATTCATGAATTCAATAGAGTAGAAGTTGAATCGTATGAAAGAACAAAAAGAATAAAAAAATGGATACATGTTATTCAAATATTACAAGTGTTTAATTGATACAAAGGCAGCTACTGAGAAGGAGGCATTTTCAATAAGTCAGCCAGTTGCTTGCGCACTCCTCTCAACTCCTTTTCAAGGTCAGCCGCCGCAGCCAGCTCCGCTTCGATTCGAGCCCGTTGCTGCAAGCACGATGAAACCTTCTCATCGATTTCCCATTGGGCAGCTTCGCGACTCTGCGTAACCCTCTCAATGAAGTCGAGTTTCCGCCTCAATGCCAGCTCGTCCGAAATACATCGCTGCAAATTGTCAAAGATAGCTCTCAGTTGCGCGACGTTCGCTTCGACCCGAACATGCAATTAGACAGACTCAGCGGAAGTCGCCTTACGTTCCTTTTGCTTGAGGATCGCTTCTTAATCGAAATGACGAAGGAAAATGGCACTTTGCTCAACCCACGCAGCCCGCTGGGAGTTCACGGCCAGATTCTCAGGAGCAGGACGCCTAAGCTCAAGCTCATGCAGGCAGGCCTCAATCTTCCTGTAGTGATTAACCCAAGACTCGATGACACCTTCATTATGGAAGTTCACAAGCGTCGCCAGCATTGGATTAACCTCGGCAGCAAAATCTGCAGCGAATGTAGGGGCCTCCGCGTCAAGCTCATCGACGTATTCGCTCAACATACGAATGGACGTCTAAAAAAGGGCCCTGCCAGCATTATGATGCGAGACTCAAACGGAGCTAGAGTCGACGTGATTGCTGCAAAATAAATCATAGTCAGATGTCGGTTCAAGAAATAAAGAAAATAAACGAACAATAGAGTCTACTATACCGGCTGCAACAGGGGGCAGAGCTGGGAGTACTGGTGGCGCAACGATACCCTCGTCCCCTCCTTCAATTTGTAAGGCTACAAGCAATGCAAAGAAGAATTAGCAATAACGTGACTGCACGTTTAAGAAAGGACGTCGATTAGAAAAGATACTCACCGACACCAGCGGGCAGACTAATCTCTGACTGGAAAGAGAAGCGTGGGTGTAGCACCTGATACAGGTGATCAAAAAGGACTCCTGCAAGGATGCAGTAATGCAATGCCAGTACATAAATTATACAGCCTAGAGATAAAACTGATGGGTCACAAATCCGCACCTTCCAACATCTGAGATGGTTCGGGAGAAGGTAGAGGAGTGGTCACCGTCAAAACGGTAACTGATGACGCTACCTCGGGTAGCGCAACCTCAACGCTCGCCATGCCTGCATTAGAAATGAGATAAATACTATCAGGAAAGATTGAAAGGGATTGCAGAATAAAAAGAAAAGCGATGACCCAAAATCTACATGGTGAGTCGCCGGTCGGAACCGCGACAAGGGCGTCACTTGATACAGCGACTGCTTCACCCTCCTCCATCGGAATGGTTTCGCCGCCCATACTTCATCCCCCGACTCCACGAGAATCGTCGTGACACTCGCAGCGCCCGGCAGCGGCAGGGAGCCACAAGGGGAAAGAGCGACGATTGGAGCAGTGCCTGACTCTTGAGAAAGAGTGACTACCTCGGGCTCGGTGGCTGTAGCCATCTCACCCATCGCTACCTCGAGCTCGGCAATTGTAGCCATCTCGCCTACCGCTGCCTCGGGTTCGGCGATCGTGGCTATCTCCTCTACTGCTACCCCAGGCTCAGTAGTTGCCGCCACTTCTTCGGCAAGACTCGGCCCTGCAGGATAGGATATATGAGAACCTGAAAGTTAAAATTTTGACAAAAGAACCCAATGTCACGTTACCTTAAGTTGGTCTTCCGATTGCTCCCCGAGCGGCACGTGCTGCCCGTCTATGGGCGGTGGAAAAGGCAGCCGGGGCATCCTCTGAAGGAGTAGGGGTAGGGGTAGCAGTGCTCGAACCCGCACCCCCGGCCAAGGCGGCACTACGCTCCCTTACTGCGCGCATTCTACGCTTCATGTCCGCTCGGGCCGTCAGAGCGGATCTTCTAGAAGCCTCCATCAATAGGACGCCATCATCTGCGCCAAGGGTTACCTCTGGAGCCATAATGGCATTCATCATCGGTCGTTTGAGTAAGGCCTCTTTCGGCAGTGCTGAGGAGGCCGGGGCTTCAATGGCTGGCCCGGGAAGCATCTCCGCATCACCTTGCGGGGTTGGTATTGTAGTCCCTGCGATAAGATAGAGAAGGGGTCAGATTTTCCATAAGAAAGGAGAATGAAGATGCAATGAGCCGAGAAATACCAATGCCCAGCAAAGCGCGAGTCCTCTCCTCCTCCTCAAAGGTCCTAAGGGAAGCCGCTAGAGCCTCTTCAGTGGAAAAGCCTGTTACAGAAGGAAAAATGTCAGTCAAAACATGATAATAAAAATATAATGCAATAACAGAAGTTACGGCTTATACTTACTTGATTGCGCGAGGATGGCCATTCCCGCTTTGTGGCTTGCTGATCGCACAGAAGCTGCAAAGGCGGCCTCGAGATCAGTATCGTCCGGCGCTATGAATAGACCTTCGTTGGTCCCATATTCGCTCAGGCCCTCGCTGTAAGGATCATGAGGTTCCTGGTCGAGTACAGCCTCTATAGAGAGGATCGACTTCTTCTTCCTCTTCTGCGAGCGAGCTCCAGTCCCAGCCAGCACAAGCTTACGCTTGGTGGGCACTTTGGGGCGACGAGTCCCGATATCTGAACCCACGCCAGACTCAGGAGAAGCTACATTCACCGTCTTCACGGGAGCACGGGGCACCGGTAGTACATTCACCGTCTCCACGGGAGCACGGGGCACCGGTAACTCAGGCCTGTCGTGCGGGACTTCAATCACGGCAGCTTCTCTTAGCGGAGGGAGGATAATGGTCCGTCGCTTCAAAGGGACGTTCCGATCACCAGCAGGGGGTGCACCCTTGCGGTCAAGCAGCGGTCGCTTCTCCTCCCTGATAACAGCTCCCATTGAATGTTGGTACCAGGCCACGTGTACATTAAGGGCCTTCAGGACACAACTCGGTTCGCTGATAAAGAAGTGAGACCCCGTGTTCAAGCGCATGAAATGATGCAGCGCGCTCCGCATTCCCTCTTCGGTGGCAGCAGGTTCTACCAGGAAAGCCTCCAGCGGGACTCCCTGATTGTAACTCAGCCGCTGGGAAAAACGATGTGGGTTGTATCTCATGAATAGCGCCGCATCATTTTGCCTGAATACAAGAAAGCCCAGCCTGATGGAGTACGAATGAAGAATCTCCCGGGCTTTCAACACGGAGGCCCCGTCTTTAAAAATGTCTTGCAATGATAGCACCGCCTTTGAAATTTCCTGGCCGATGGTCAAGACTTTGTCTGTGAAAGACATCCCATCTCCAACCATGGGTGGACGGAGGAGCAAGCCCCTAGCTTCCCGTGGTGATGGACTCACGATGGAGGCGTTAACCAGCCGCATTATCCGTGGGAACTTGCATCTGTCGTAAAAAGAAGGTCTGTTGTGGATGCCAAAGACCTCAAGCACGTGCAGCTCCATCCATGAAGTGAAGTAATGCATCGGGAAGTTGGCAGGATGCACCCCTAGTTCAGTGGTATCCGCTGCTAAGCTAAGACCGTGATATAGGTAGGCTAATCCGGCGATCCCAATGGCCACTTGTATTCCGGCAACCATGCGATGCGCGGGGTAGAAGACGGAAGGCCTCATGTAACGAGGATGCATAGGAAGCGCGAACCAGCTTAGCTATAAACTGAGGAACCCGAGAAAGAACGCTTCCTCATCAATGCCCGGAGTGGCGATTTCTGACAGAGGGACGATCGCGACGTCAGGAAGAAAGAAACCCTTTTGATCAGCTTCCAGTATCGGCCGACGGTCCAAGACAAAGCCGAAGGGATCATCAAGTTTAGCAAACTTTTCGCCTTGTCGCGACAAAATTTCCGGGCGAAGAAAACGCGCAATGAAGTCCGCAAAGCTGACCCCTCGGCCTCCGGATTCAAGGAAGAGGCTCTCATACATGTTCAACACTTTTATCAGACTTGGGAACTAGTGCTGAATGGCGTTTTCTGGGGTGAGGCCCATCACCACTGGCTTGGTGGCAAAAACATATTCATCCGGAGGAGGAAGCTCCTCGTAGTGCTCCCCCCTAACTGGTAAACCAGAATCCTCGGCGAATTCTTCCAAGGATGGAGACCTCTCTATCCAATTGGAGGAAGGTATGGGTCAGGATGTTCCACTGCTCCAAAAACGCCTTGATCCACCACGTGGGAGGTGCGGAATACTGGAACAAGGAAGCGTAGACCGCAGGGTATAAGCCAAGCTTTAGCAGCTGCGATTTCTTTGCCGATAAGATATATCGGGCCCACTGCAAGTACCCGGCCGGATGACAGGGAGTTAGCCCGATGTTGTAGGGCTGTCCCCAAGGGTGCGAATCGCCTTGACATATGCGCCGCCCTAGGGTGTCCAAAGCCGCCGACGGCTGCACGGGTACTGCGGCAATCGAAGGCTGTAAGAGACCCTCCGAAGTCCAATTAACCACCTCCACGGCATAGTTCACCGGGGGTGCATCTGCATACGGGATCGCTGAGATAGGCTCCGAAGGCGTCGCACAAGAAAAACTCCGGCGGCCTCTGATGATCTGATCATACCATCTACCCTATAGGTGAAGATTCTTGTATTCCGGATCGTTGTCTTTAATCAGTGCGAGAACCTCTCGGTCTACAGGCGCCTCAGGGAACCCTCCCTCTGAACGGACAAACGGAAAGGAAGTGTCAAAAGACATGTCGCCTGCGCAAAAAAGGACAGAAGTCAACTGTCAGTGCTATAATTTAATTTTAAATTCTGATACTTGGTACTTTAAAATTTATACCACACTGCAATGCGGTGGAGATGGACCAAAGGGGGCTCACAAAATCTAGATGACAATTCATTAATTAATAATTAATAAAACAACCTCATCATTTGATGAGACTGTTAATTAAGTGAGGAGATCCTCAAGAAAATTCTCGTTAAATGAGAGATCCCTCGGGAAGAGGAGTAAATCTCCCTTTGAGAGCAATGCTCTGTGACAGAGTGACACTTGTCAAACTCTGATCATGAGGGAATAAAAATTTCTCAAGAGCCTTGCTCTGAAAAAATTGATGATAGAAAAACCCATCAGAAAAAAATTAAAATCAATTTTTTTTTATGAATTAAAAATTCTAAGATCTTCAAGATCTATGAATAAACTCTAAGAGCTCTTTATGAGCGAAGCTCTGTTCATGGGTTAAGAAACTCTGAAACAAGATCTCTTTAGATCTATGGGTTCAAGAGAGCAAAGCTCTGTTAATGAAACCCCAAAAGGGTTTTCTTTAGATCAAAGATCTATGAAGAGCAAGGCTCTGTTAATGGGTAAAATCCTAGTTTATTAAAAGATTTAATCTTTACCTAAGTTTTGACTCTTAAAATCTCTTAAGATGAAGAGCTATACTCTGAATAAAAATTCTCAAAGAAGAAGATGAACAGAATCATCTAAAGAACCAAAGGTCCTATTTATAGGCATTAAAACGCCTCTTCAACTTCTGAGTTGATCCAAGGGCGCAGATACTGCCCCTGCTACACTCACGTGTGGGCCACGTGAGCGCAATGGTGGGGGGGCATTTGTTTTCCCCAATCAGAGCAAAGCTCTGTTTGAAATTCGAATTTCAAAAATTGAAGCAACGCTTCAGATCCAGCGCCAGGTGCGCTGCGCCCTAGGCAGTGCACCATGTGTGCGCTAGCGCTAGGCGCGCTGCACGCCACGTGTCAAACACGGGTGCGCTAGCGCAGGCTGCGCTGCGCTCTGAGCAGCGCACCACGTGCAAAGTATGGGTGCGCTAGCGCAACGTGCGCTGCGCTCTGAGCAGCGCACCACGTGCAAAGCACGGGTGCGCCAGCACTGGAATTAAAAAACTCCCCACTGTTAGATCAAAAGATCTAATAATAATGATAAACCATTAATTAATCAGAATTAAATTCTGTTATGGAAAGATTTTCCAATCTTGTTAAAAAAACAAGAAGATTGCCTTCTGTAAAACAGAAGCCCTAGGATCAAAAATCCAACGGTGGGAAATATCCCCAAATCAATCAGAGAAAGATCTCTTTAACTGATTCAACAAATCATCTTGCCCTATATAAATGCCCCAAGACTTCAAGTCTGATATATAGAACCCCCCCCCCCTAAATTTTGAAAAAAAACTCAAAAGAAAGAGAACAAGCTCTTGCAAGAAGATATTCCTTCAAGGTAAAGATGATGGGTGATAAACACAGAGATGAAGTCATCTCTTAAAAAGTAGAATTCTTTTCTTCTCACAGATCATTGATCTACAAGACAAAAAGTCTTTCACAAAAGAGATCAAAGATCTTATCATAAAATAAAAGAAGAACATAATTCTTCTCACAGATCATGGATCTATAAAGGCAAATCCTTTCATTAAAATAAGAGATTGAAAATCTCTTCCTGCAAAATAAGAACCGTTGTTCTTAAATCTCGAGAGAAAGTCTTCTTTAAAAGAACATAAATTTGTTCCCAGATCATAAAATTGATCAAATGCGCTTTGCGCTCTTGAAATGCACCTTGCGCTCTTGAATAGCGCTTCTGCGCTTCCTGGACAGGCGCTCGGCGCCAAATGCGCCATGTGTCAACCACGTATGCGCCAATTAACAATTTGCGCTTTGCACTTCTGAAATAGCGCACTGCGCTCATGGGCTAGCGCTCAGCGCCAAGCGCACCACGTGTCACTCACGTGTGCGCCACTAAACTGAAAGCGCAATGCGCTCATAAATTGGCATCATCTGGCGCTTAGCGCCAAGCGTGACACGTGTCCTCTATGTGTGCGCTACTCGGCAGAAGCGCATTGCGCTCTTTAACTGGTGCAAAGCGCCAAGCGCGACACATGTCCTTCATGCGTGCGCTACTTGGCAGAAGCGCATTGTGCTCTTTAACTGGCACAAAGCGCCTGGCGCGCCACGTGTTGCGCTGACAGAACATAAATTGTTCTTTAATAAGCCAGAGCTCTGATGAATGCTCTGCATTCAATACAAGACAAAAATTTGTCAAGATATAATGCTCAACATTATTAAAAGAGCCAAGCCTAAATAAAGGCTCAACAGCCCAAAATAAAATGTTAAACATCTATTGGACTTAGCCCAATATTGACCATAAGTCCTCAACTTATATTAATTGAGCCCACCTGCTCATAAATATTTCAACAGATCTTAGTTCCAAATTGGACTACAGATCTTCCAACCAACTCACACCGGTTCGAGGGCACATCTCTTTACTCCTATGATATCTGTCGTTGTAATCCTTCAACGTCTTCAGAAAGATGACGGGTCCCGACAACTACACATTTCACGGACTGTGGGGTCCTTAAACTCATGGACTAGATGTCCTTAAACTTTATAGACTATGACGTCTTTAAAACTACGGACTGTGGGGTCCTTAAACTCATGGACTACGATGTCTTTAACCTTGGACCGAGATATCCTTAAACTATCATTGGACCGAGATGTCCTTAAACTAACAATGGACCGTAATGTTCTTAAACTAATCGACCGCAATGTCCCTAAACTAAACAATAGAGCCTAATTGCTCTTTTGTTGGATCTAAACGATCATGTTAAGTTGATCTTAGTCTAAAATTATACTAACGTATCCTTAACATACGTTTAAGTTGATCTTAGTCGCAAATAAGGCTAATGTATCCTTAAACCCACCCAAAACTCAAATTTAAGAAGATACGGATTTGGACTAATTCACGCCCTACGGGCGACAACATAAATTAGTCTCCGTATACAATCCATGGGCAGCCAAAAACAAAACAAACACCCACGACACGAAGTGACCATCTGGAGAAGGAGAAAGTGATTACCGCGATGCGGTAGCGTAATTAACTGCAGGGGCTTGCGCATGCAGGGAAGAGCGTCCTCACAATCAAAAACCCCTCAAATGAGGGGGAATCTGACGAAGTCTGCTATATTGGCCGCATCCGTTTAAATCTTCGATACATGGTGCCATAAATCAACTTGGCATCTTCGGAGAGGTGGATGGATAGCACCAATTAGCATCTATCCCGAAATTCAGACAAGACGTCCACAGCGGCTTCCCGCGTCTTTCGGCGGGGAACAATTGGTATAATGTAATTCTTTATATATATATATATATATATATATATATATATATATATAGAGAGAGAGAGAGAGAGAGAGAGAGAAATAAATGTATGTAAAATAGGTAAAAAGCCAAAATTTTGTAAACCCAATAGCTTATGTGCAAAAAGAGATAAGCATATAAGGTATAGGATGGTACAAGTGCCATTTGGCAAAGCTCAAGAGTCTATATGTAAAGTGTGTAGCCTATAAAGACAAATATGATGAAAAAATCAAACACAACTTTTAATTCTCTCAAATTCTAGGGTTTGTGTTTCCTTCTCCTTTCTCAAGTTTCTAAACCTTCTTTTTTTTAAAAAATTAAATCAAGGGTCCAATCTCTCTTTTTCCAAAAAAAGAAACTGTTTTCACCATAAAACCCATAAAGGGGAACTCAGATCTTTCATAAAATCCCCAAAAGGGGAGATTTTTGAGTTTCACCCCTCTTTTTCTTTAAGATCCAGCCAACGGAAAGGAGGAAGAAGGAGACTCTTTTCCAAAATTCCCATTTCGGGAAGATCCAAGGCTCAAAAGAAGATCCAGGGCTAAAGGGGGGAAGAAAGGGGTCCCCTTTGACCATCTTCAAAGATTTCTAGAAGTTTAACTCTATTCAAGATCTGTTGGAGTTTAAGTGTATAAATAAAGCCCTTTTTAGGAGTTTAACCCCAAATCTACACATAACCCCTGTTAGGAGTTCAACTCTAAAGCCCCTTGGGAGCTCAACTCCCAGCCCAGGGGCTAAGCCCTTTTTCCGTTGGTGTTTTCAACGGTCGCGTGCTGCGCACGTGACCCGCGGGCGCTCAGTGCTCACGTGCGCCTCACGGGATCCGCGGGCGCTCAGCGCTCAGCGGTCGCGTTCAAGGCACGTGATCCGCGGACGCCCAGCGGTCGCGTGCCGCTCACGGGACCCGCTGGCGCCCACATGCCATGCACACGTCTTTAAGACGCTCCTCACCCCTCATTTTCCATGCACTCCACACCCAAAACACGTCCCCCGTTGGAAAACAATTTCTAATGGGACGCTGCCCCGCATCCCGCAAGGGGGCTACTAGCTCCCTTGACCCCCAGCTCGTTATCTGGGCAGCGGGACCCCCGTAAACTTTGCGAGGCCCCCGATATATCCAAAACCCTTTCAAAACACAACACATGTACACGGCACATTGAGTTCGCATGACCAGTTTGACCCGTCAATCGAAGATTCTCTCGCTCCAAAATGAGGGATAATTAACGGCAGCTTAGTCCGCGGCTGCCGGAGATTCGGATTCCCATGATCAATAAACCCCGGCCTAGCTTAGGCAGAAGAAATCTGCATACGCCTGACAAGCGCGTGCGTAATTCTATTTTAATAGGGTGACGAAAAACACGCTACAGTGATTTTTGTGTCCCGGCTAGCAAAACATTAAAAAAGTTAAGAAATGTGATTCTTTTTTTTTTTTGAGATTTAAGAAAATCTTGCGATATACATTTGTATAGCAGGCAAAATGTTGAAGAAGTCAAAGAAAACATTAAAATATTGGTATTTTTAAAAATATTATAATTTTTATGTCCATATAGCAAGCAAATGATAAAAACCGAAGAAAACATAATATTTTAAGATTTTTAAAAAAAAATCATAATTTTCCTATGCCAAAGAATAAAAAATTTGTAAAAATGAAGAACATTAAAAAAAATCAAGATTTTTAAAATTGAAATAGAAAAACTTAGATATTTTTGAAAAATTCACAATCTGTTTATATTATAGTAAGCAAAATATTGATAAGCTATAAAACAGAAAATAATAAAAATTTTGAAATTTTTGGGATTTTGGTGTGTTTATACATAGTATTAAAAATTTAAAGAAAACATAAAAAATTTAATTTTAGAAAAAGTCCTACCGGACATAACAGTATCTGTAGAGTGTTTTTCGTTACCCTATTGAGATAGGAATGCGCACGCTGGACAGGGATGTACAGATTCGCCCTGCCTGCGGTAGGCTGGGGTTTATTGATTGTGGGGATCCGAATCTCCGTCAGCCCCGGACTAAGCTGACGTTAATTACCAATCACTTTTGGAGCGAGTGAACTTCCGATTGATGGATAAAAATGGTCATGCGAACTCAATGTGCAGTATGTATGTTGTGTTTGGGAACAAGTTTGATGATGCTTTAGGTATATTATGAGCTTCACAGAGTTTTTATAGGGGGCCCGCTACCCGGATAACGGGCCGAGGGTCAAAAGGGCTAGTAGCCCTCTTGCGGGGTGCGTGATAGCGTCCCGTTAAAATTTTTTTCTAACGGGAGAGATGATGACTGTATATATGTCAAGTGCGCACTTAGCAAGATACGTACCTGTCAAAACACGCACCTAGCAAGGGACGCACCCGACAAGTGCGCTGTTGGATATAGTGCCCTCTAAGTCAATTATTGGATCGCAAGTACGTGATTGCAATGATTGAGGGATGACCTATACCGATAAAACAGTCTTACTCGAGATGATAGTATGCTATCTAGTTTGTCTTTATCATTATGATGGAGCCCATAGGATTCTTGTTTGATTACCAGCAGTATGATGGCGATCATATATGTGGGAGCTGGGGTCTATAAGCGCATCCTTAAAGTGTCCCTAGTCGTGGGAGTTTCGAGACAGGACATCGATACTCCAGAGTAGACTAGTGTATACAGTCGAGACCCCGACGAGGGGCGGTGGCCGGTCTCACAAGCCACTGGTGTCAGTTGGATCACCTAAGATGTATACAGGTGCTCATTAGGTTATGAGTACACCGGACATGACTCGCCGGGAACATGCTAGTTGGTATTATACATATCGTCAGATAGCAGTTCCCTGGTGACATGTGTACAGGTTAGTTCATCGACCTGAGGTCGTCATTTGTCTCGTGTGAGTTCTCACTGTGCTTTGATTTATACCCTACCACGGGTCAAAGGAGTCGTGCAAACAGGTATATTTTGGGTACAGTCCCGAGCCACATTGGAGGCAAGTGAGCGGATCTTCGGGGATTCATCTCTCCCGGTATTGGGGGTGAGATCGCGCTGTGTTTAGGAGAGCCATTACACGAAATCCCTGGCCAGGGTAATCGAGATATACTGGTAGGTATACTAGCAGAATCTCAGGGTGTTCTGGGCTGCTCTCTGACACGACTTATATCGCTGTTTGGGGTCTGACGTTTACCGGCCCCCTAGGCCGTATATGCGATACTCATAGACGAATGTTCCGGACTGTACGGTTATTGTCACTGTCAGGCTCACTAGGGTTTATAGATGAGTTCGCTCGTCAGCTTCCCTTCCAATCAATACATAGGCAAAACGTTACGTACAGCTTGTACCTCTGACGTGCTAGGGGTTATACCCAGTGTCGGTGTGTTGATGAGTCATTAGAGTCCCCCACCGACACTTTCCCAAGTTCGGGTGAAACGTTGTAGATGTCGTATGGTATTATGGCAAGGTTCGGAAAAAGCACATGCGTTTTCGCACGTGTTATTTTTCGGGCAGATAATACTGGTAGGCTTTGGTTTAAGCCGGATCCCAGTATTATACAGTGTAGATATAATATCTTTGTCTCAGTTGCATTTGTATTCGGTCGTAATACAAATGCGGGTATGTTTATACCGATACGGGGTTATCCTGAAATTCATTTCGGGATGATTTTTGGAAGTTGCCAGTTTCCAGTTTTCTATCAGCCGTATTTTGACATTCGGTTAAATACGGATTTTTCTTTTCGTCTTCCGAGTGAGTCATGCTTCTAGAAGGTTCTAGAAGTGATGACAAGGCTTGTGACTCACTTGGGTCATTAATGGTTCGTTAATGATAAAGGATGACTAGGTTAATTGTGATAGGTTTGCACTTAATGCATTTTGATGATTCATTCTTTCTTTAATGACTTGATAAGGTTGAAATCTTATGGTCACCACTTGATGCTCCTACCATCACCTCCTTCCTCTCATATATTTGGCCGACCACTCATTGTGAGTGGGTGAGATTTTTGATTCATTTCATTTTGTGCAAAAGACTATGATAATTAAGTGTATGGAAATTTCATAACCAAATTTCCATTCACCCGATTCCAATTGGCAACTTCTTTTAACCGTTCGTCCATAGTCTTGGACGTAACGAGACAAAGTATTCTACTCATTCTCTACTTCATCTTGGTCGTCTCTTTTGGCAAACTTGACTATCGAGTTGCCTCGGTTCAGAGGCGGGAGCCCGTTTAAAGATCCATCGACGTGGTGCCACCTGGACGATGAGAACGGAGATCAAGCAAGTCCGGATCAGTTGCAACATAGCATGGGATGATGGTTGAAGACCGAAGGACTCGGATCATTCGGTATAACAATTCTACCCTCTTTACAACTTGTTAGTTTAGTTTTAATGGACGATTCGGGATAAAGTACGCGATAGCGCCAGTCGTAATAGTTTTGTTCCGCATATTGGCGTCTGTTAGACGGCCGGGGCGCTGCTGCGGACTTACAGTGGTATCAGAGCCTCACCATTAAGCTATACTAACTTGTGCTAACGCGTTTAAAAGATCGATCGAACGGAATTTCCGAAATCACAATTTTCTGTACATGATGTTTCTGTCGATTTTTAAACTGTTCTAAAATTCATTTTGAGCATTTCAGAAAATCATGCAGGGTTTTTGAAGAATACTGTGCAAATTTGGGCACGTGATCCCATTAAATCACCGCGGAACCGCGGTCAAACCTAGGGTTTGACCGTGCTTCCGCGGCGGTTTAGTGGGATTGGTGCACCAAATTTTTCCAGGGGCTTCTTCACAGGGAAATGTGGTTTCTGGTACTGTTATTTTGGGCCCATATTTTATTACTGTACACCAGATGCTTGTGAGGCCCACTTCGGAAAATTTAGTCGATCGAATTTTTAAACTTGTTAGTTTTCAGTACTTTCATTATATCTCCGACCGGGAATGTCATTTGATCGGTAAACCACGTCTGATTGCTATAGTTCTTTCAGACGGGTTTGCGAACATGACATTCGCGTTGATGTTCTGTGTTGTGCTGTAAAGTTGCGGATTTGTCGTGGTGGATAGCAGTGTGCAATGATAGAGCTGTTTAAATTTATTTGTACATTTGATATTGCGGGACGAGCGTCCAACATGTGGACTGCCGTCACTGCCTGTTTGTATATTATTCTTTTGGGGCACGACTAGGTTGCGGTCGATATACCTGTTGTACAATTTTTATTTCTGTACTAGGTTTACCCCGCGGTGGGGTGCACGAATAGCCGGGTTCTGGAGGGAAACGGGTCCGTATCTCATGGCTTTGAGAGGCAGAGGGGCCTCACTCTTGAATTGGCAGGCTATTCGCCGCACTCGTAGGGGGTACAGGTTGACCCAAGGAGGGGTGCTCAATTTACCGGATTCCGTGAAGTGCCGGGTGTTCCATTCACTATGTCGTGGGGACCACCTCGCTTCAGGTTTTGGCGGGTAACTTGCCGCACCCGTAGGGGTCTAGGTTTTATTGCACAGGCTATCCACACGACCATGGGAACATCGGGTTTCAGTAGCGGCTCTGTGAAACTCGGGGATCCCAGATTATCTGTATTGTTCTGTGATGCTTATTACTTATCTGTAATGTTGCATATTATCACGCCTGGAGCGATTACTGTATATTAGTATATATACTATTAGATGTTGTATATATTTTACACCCGCGCTAGTCCAGTCCCCGCTTTGTCGTTAGTTAAGTAACCTAACGGGTGATGACGGGACCCAGTGACGAATACGGATGGCATATACGTACATTTTATTTTCGTTCTTTTCTGGTGTGATTGATTGATGGGACTGTATTGATTCTTATCAATGCGAGATAAAACAAACCTATATTTGATGTTGTTGGAACAAATTTTAAAAATTATTACAAAGACGTTTCCTTTTGTTTTGCATAGCGGTATTCAGTTGGAATATCCTGCACCTCATTCCACGAGGAAAGAGCCGAGATCCCTTCACCGGGAGTGACCTCTTTAACAAAAGGTTTTCGCTACTACATATTTTTATAAAGCTATCAGGTTCCTTCAACGAGATCAAGTTCATTACGTTAAAGGTTTTTCGCCAAAAACCAGCCGTAATCCTCCGTCGTTTCTTATGGATGGTCAGTAGTATTCAAGCTATGTTTGTTGGCCTACGTCAAGACATAGTGTTTGGTAGTTGCTGGGTATTCATTTGTTGCATAGATAGATGCATTAGTTTAAGTCAGACGTACACCTTGTTGGCCTACGTCAAGGGCTTGTACGATGACTTAAGTTGATCAGGACAACGACGAGTAGAACTTGACATGTTGCTTATGATTTGTTGGCCTACGTCAAGGTCATAAGAGCATGGGATAAAAATTACATCGGGAGTTTCAAACATACAAGAAACTTGCCAGACTTGCGCATACCTTCTGGAGTGTGTTAACTTGAGTGGCTTCCATCAAGTTATCATGCGATGATAGTTGGATCCCGATTCTCACTGATGAGTTGGTTTACTCTTCGGGTGACCCCGACTAATTCTTCTTTCAGGTTTGGAGGAGAATTTGAGAAAACAGTCGGAGGTTTCCTAATTAGATAAAATGATAACCATTCTGATTTAGGCTAGAGTGCACGCAGAGTGTTTCTTCTCTCTCTCTCTCTTTGGCAGCGACTTTTGACCGACCCCAGACTATAACTCAGTGACCAAAGTTGACCGAACCTTCTTAACATACTGGCTTTTAGATTGTCTATAGTTGCATAAGTCATTGCTGCTCTTTCTTTTACCCTTTGTATTTCTCAGAACACCCCGTATTACTACGGACATCCACTTTCATTGGATAGATCCATCGTATGGTTATATACGAACTCAAAGGGACTTCTTCGAGGATGGATCCAGGTTCAGGAGAAATAGAACTGGTTTATTCAGTTGACTTTTATTATCACCTTCTCTCAGGTTGCGAGGGCTCCTTGGTTTAGGAGAGTACACCTATTATGCTTACTGGATATTCTTATTCTAAACCATAGGCTGGTGCCGAACGGTAGGGAATGAAGAAAACCAATTAAGCCTAAGTAGGGTGTGCAAAAGGTAATATGTAAAGACAAGATAAAGGAATTAGAAAGAGGGCAAAGTAAATTGCGACTATTCATATTCACGACCAAACCACGTATTTCATAACCACTCCTACTTCACCTTTGATTTCTCCTGAACAACCCGTATCACTACGAACATCCAATTCCATTGGATAAATCCATCGTATGGTTATATACGAACTCGAAGGATATTTTTTCGAGGATGGATTCAGGTTCAGGACAAACAGGAATAAGGTTTATTCAGTTGTCTTTTCTCATCACCTTCTCTCAAGTTACGAGTACTCCTAGGTTTAGGAGAGTACACCTATTATGCTTACTGGATAGTCTTCTTCCAAACCATAGGCTGGTGCCGAACGGTAGGGAAGGAAGAAAACCATTTAGCCTAAATGACGGTGTACAGAAGTTAACGACTAAAGACAAATAAAGGGAATTGGAAAGATGGCAGGGAAATATATGGTTAAAGTCATGATTTGGATTATGGAAGAGGCATTACTAAATAATACCAAGATACCCCTACGAAACATATTTATGTTTAATATTCACTGTGCATTGTTAATTGAAAACTGATTTCCCGATTGGATACTTACTCCAGGGTATGTATTTACCAGGTTTCATTCTCACATCTGTATGAGAATACAGATGTTGAGTGGGAGCAAGTTATTGGAAATTAGATGATCATCCTCATTATATCGGAATTCGTTGAAATTGGTGATATTTGAGGAAATCGCCTGGGTACATTTTTTCAACCTACGATGCACATGTTTTGAGTTATTCAAACTCAGCAGACTTATACAGAGTTGTGTATGTTGTCCAGTGTCCGTCAGGACAAAGGGGTTGGTCCTCGTACTATATTCTGTTTACTTGCAACTTCTCTAGTTTTTTGACAAGTGTTTCGTAGAAATACAATGTCTAAGTTTTGAGAAGTTGTGGGTATAGGAATAAAGTAGAGAACCAAGTGTCACAAGTATCGGAATTCTTCAAAGAAATCGAAGATGTAGATTCTTGTGATTGGTATTCAGTTGATAGTAATGGTTTTGAGAAACTAGTTTCTCTTTCAGGTTACTCATAATTGGATGTATTCCTAAGTTAAGTAATGCTGATTAACCTTTCTCCATTAAGATGATATGCACTGGAGACAGCTGCATAATTTGAATCCGGTTCCAATTAAATAAGTGCCAAAGTTTCTATATTGGATATAGAACGATTCATATCTTAACGATGTTAAGGTAAGGGGAGTTGTCCAGCTTATGCTTAAAACCAGACACTGGATAACTCAATGCACGTTTCTGTAATGGCAGTTTGTGGGTTGGCCCTAGCTTCGACGAGGGTTGATTTTCTACCATCTGAAAGATCAATAGTGATATTGTTCTTGACTCGCCACAGTTTTATTAAAATGGATTTTTCAGAAAACAGAAGTGGGAGTATGGTAGAACTGGAAGTGATTCCAGAACCGCAAACGATTACGGAAAGTTTAATAGGACCTATATATTCAATCAGGTGTGATATTCCAATAGCTACTCCGCAGATATGGTGGGTAACCTCAAACACCCGAGAGGTACTCCGGTAGCCTCAAGGACGGTGACAGGGAGGTTCTTGTTTACCCAGACTTGACACTACTGTTGTTCCAGACTATGATACACGGCAGGAGGATATGTATAGCGTCGTTCTAAACTAGTTTTAGAAATGTACGTATATATTATTCTGCCAGAGGGTTGTCGTAGTCAGTGGGAGCAGCGGAAGCATAGTGGACAAGTAGCTAGTGTCTATTTATAGACTTGAGCAGAAATAGCGGAGATAGATCATCTATTTTTGATGTGACAGTCATAGGTTTGACTTCATCAGAATAGGGGATGGATCTGTTAAGAAGGTAGTAGGGTGTGATGTCCTGGTATTTGGATGACATACACAGAGTAGGAAGTAAAATTCCTATACTACGATAGGTTATACTGTGGTCGTCACACAGTTGTTTCTCCACAAAGGATAAGGATATAATATCAGACATTCTGGATGCAAGATCTATGGTTTTAGATCTAGATTTGGATAGTTTCCCAATGTGGGTTCTTTGACAGTATTCTAATAGTATTTTACAATAGATGACTCCTGGCATGGTGGTGTACCTGCAGGTAATGGAGTCACCCTCTCTAAAGGTGTCTTACAGACTAAAGGGGAGAGGGATGTACATGATTGGCAGATCATTTGCTTAGGCAATTGAGTCAATCGTGAGATGTCAAGTACAACACCAGATGTTGTTATTGCACTAGATGTGATAAGTTTATATTAATCCAATCCTGGAGAAATATTAGGAAGCAGTTATAGAACATAAGTAAATATTCTACGGATTTGATGACAGCAGCCTCCTTCGGGAGATAGTTATTATTCCAGGCTTCACAAGTGACATGGATGACAGAGTGATTGTCAGAGTTATAGTTTTCCCTCTGACAAGGGACAGTATTTTGGACAGGTGGTCCAAGAGGATACTGTGGGAGGCATGGTGCTGGATACTGATTAGGTTCAGTGATCACTACAGTCTGAGAAGTTTGGATTTGGAGTTCATTTATGAACTAGGTCCCATCAGATATCCAGACATATTCTAAGATAGATATTACTCAATTCGGGAGATGGTTTTCTCCGCGAAGCTGAGATATAGAGAGATACAGAAAGAAACACCGGAGCGGATCCACTCACTGAGGCTATTTCTCGAACACAATAGTTTTGCAAACGAGCTTTGTGAAACTGATTAGTAGAGGAGTTGGATGTTCGGTATCACACGAGCTGTGAGTACACGACATCGCAATAATTAGCCTTAAGTGCAAGTGGGAGATTGTTGGATACAGTGCCCTCTAAGTCAATTATTGGATCGCAAGTACGTGATTGCAATGATTGAGGGAGGACCTATACCGATAAAACAGTCTTACTCGAGATGATAGTATGCTATCTGGTTTGTCTTTATCATCATGATGGAGCCCATAGGATTCTTGTTTGACTACCAGCTGTATGATGGCGATCATATATGTGGGAGCTGGGGTCTATAAGCGCATCCTTAAAGTGTCCCTAGTCGTGGGAGTTTCGAGACAGGGCATCGATACTCCAGAGTAGACTAGTGTATACAGTCGAGACCCCGACAAGGGGCAGTGGCCGGTCTCACAAGCCACTGGTGTCAGTTGGATCACCTAAGATGTATACAGGTGCTCATTAGGTTATGAGTACATCGGACAGGACTCGCCGGGAATATGCTAGTTGGTATTATACATATCGTCAGATAGCAGTTCCCTGGTGACATGTGTACAGGTTAGTTCACCGACCTGAGGTCGTCATTTGTCTCGTGTGAGTTCCCACTGTGCTTTGATTTATACCCTACCATGGATCAAAGGAGTCGTACAAACAGGTATATTTTGGGTACAGTCCCGAGCCACATTGGAGGCAAGTGAGCGGATCTTCGGGGATTCGTCTCTCCCGGTATTGGGGGTGAGATCGCGCTGTGTTTAGGAGAGCCATTACACGAAATCCCTGGCCAGGGTAATCGAGATATACTGGTAGGTATACCAGTAGAATCTCAGGGTGTTCTGGGCTGCTCTCTGACACGACTTATATCGCTGTTTGGGGTCTGACGTTTACCGGCCCCCCAGGCCGTATATGCGATACTCATAGACGAATGTTCCGGACTGTACGGTTATTGTCACTGTCAGGCTCACTAGGGTTTATAGATGAGTTCGCTCGTCAGCTTCCCTTCCAATCAATACATAGGCAAAACGTTACGTACAGCTTGTTCCTCTGACGTGCTAGGGGTTATACCCAGTGCCAGTGTATTGATGAGTCATTAGAGTCCCCCACCGACACTTTCCCAAGTTCGGGTGAAACGTTGCAGATGTCGTATGGTATTAAGGCAAGGTTCGGAAAAAGCACGTGCGTTTTCGCACGTGTTATTTTTCGGGCAGATAATACTGGTAGGCTTTGGTTTAAGCCGGATCCCAGTATTATACAGAATATAATATCTTTGTCTCGGTTGCATTTGTATTCGGTTGTAATACAAATGCGGGTATGTTTATACCGATACGGGGTTATCCTGAAATTCGTTTCGGGATGATTTTTGGAAGTTGCCAGTTTCCAGTTTTCTATCAGCCTATTTTGACATTCGGTTAAATACGGATTTTTCTTTTCGTCTTCCGAGTGAGTCATGCTTCTAGAAGGTTCTAGAAGTGATGACAAGGCTTGTGACTCACTTGGGTCATTAATGGTTCATTAATGATAAAGGATGACTAGGTTAATTGTGATAGGTTTGCACTTAATGCATTTTGATGATTCATTCTTTCTTTAATGACTTGATAAGGTTGAAAGCTTATGGTCACCACTTGATGCTCCTACCATCACCTCCCTCCTCTCATATATTTGGCCGGACACTCATTGTGAGTGGGTGAGATTTTTGATTCATTTCATTTTGTGCAAAAGACTTATGATAATTAAGTGTATGGAAATTTCATAACCAAATTTCCATTCACCCGATTCCAATTGGCAACTTCTTTTAACCGTTCGTCCATAGTCTTGGACGTAACGAGACAAAGTATTCTACTCATTCTCTACTTCATCTTGATCGTCTCTTTTGGCAAACTTGACTATCGAGTTGCCTCGGTTCAGAGGCGGGAGCCCGTTTAAAGATCCGTCGACGTGGTGCCACCTGGATGATGAGAACGGAGATCAAGCAAGTCCGGATCAGTTGCAACATAGCGTGGGATGATGGTTGAAGACCGAAGGACTCGGATCATTCGGTATAACAATTCTACCCTCTTTACAACTTGTTAGTTTAGTTTTAATGGACGATCCGGGATAAAGTACGCGATAGCGCCAGTCGTAATAGTTTTGTTCCGCATATTAGCGTCTCTTAGACGGCCGGGGCGCTGCCGCGGACTTACATGCGCACCTTCCGAGACGCGCACCTAGAAAGGGCACGCCTAGCAAGAGTGCACATGGCAGTGCGCACCTGCCAAGACGCGCACCTAACAAGGTGCAAGGGAATGAAAGGGGCCAAAGGGTCCTGAATGGGCCAAAAGGTCCAGTAAGGTGCACACTTAGAGAAGTGCACACCTAGCGAGGTGCGCACCTGTGCCGGTGCGCACTTGACTCGATATGCACCCAACGGGGTGTGCACCTAGCATAGTGCAAGTCGGGTCGAAATCCAATGAAACAACAGTCCAAAAACACCAAGATTTTGAGTTTTGAAGATAAAAAAGGGCTCTTTTCCCTTTTTTTAAGACCTCCTGACGTGCATACTTTGAAAAAAAGAAAGGAGGAGGAAGAAGAAAACTTACACAATAAAGAGTGGCTCAAGACTAAAATTTTGGTTTTTTCAGAGGAATCAAGATTAAGATTTTTTATTGTCCTGCTCTAATCACCATGGGGAGCTTTGTATAAGCTTACATCTTTTACATTTAGTTTCATGGGTTGTACAAAAATTAGCTTATTGCCTATTAAAAACAAAAATTACATTTAGTTTTTCTTTTCTTTGGCCGGCCCCCTCTTCATGCTTGGGCTTGACTTGGGCTCGGGTTTGGGCTTGGGCGCACTTGGCTTTTGATTTTGATTTTTAAGTTTGGAAACGGGGTGTAAATTTTTACCCTAACAATTGTACAACCGCAGAACTACTATTTATTATGCCACCGATATCAAAAAATATTTCACTATCACCTATACGAAATTATAAAAGCATAAACATCTGGAATAAACTAATAACTAACTAATATAACCACTACACCGATTAATGAAAATCTAATGACACAAGAATTTTCGCAGAATACAAAACTGATTCTTCTGCTTACCAAATTATAATTATAGTCACTACTTACTCACTCAAATTGCCCACATGTATATAGAGTATATCTGTTTCAAGCTTTTAATTCATGATATAAATCTAATAGGCTCAACTCAAGATAAATCTAAAAAATGATAGAAAGTAATTAAGATAAAGATATATACAGAGCTCACAAAGACAACACGCGATGAGCAACACTCAAAAGCCATCATTAACACTATTAAATAGATTACAAATGGTTGTACTGTTAGCATAAAAATTCTTGTTTACTATGCATGTGATTTTATCAGACCCATCCCCAACACAGACGGTATTGTTCGCTTTGCCGAAATCGCCGACCAAGGGCCACTTCCCAAAGGCCACCCATCCCAGAATTTCTCTGGCTCGAGCATGCTTAATTATGGAGTTCTCAAGGTTCTGTAATGCCGGTTCACTTAAAAGATGCCTCTGTGTTATAGAAGTGGTATCATTTCATTTATAATTCCGGATCTTCTCTCTTTCGGAATGTATTCCAAAGATTTCCTATTTTTCTACAGTGGGTCCCACAGACTCCAGAGATGGCCCCCACCTCCTTGGCATAGCACTCTGTTCCATGAGTAAGAACCGGGTCCCGACATCCTCCCATCTTTGAACAATGGTTTGTTCTCGAACCACAGACCTATTATTGAGGGACTAGCCCTGATACCATTCTTTTATGACCCGCCCCAAATACAGACGGTATTATCCGCTCTGGTAGAAACCACACGGTTTTGTCCTTCTAGATGAACCGGACCCGACCAGAGGCCACTTCCCAGGAGGTCATCCATCCCAGAATTTCCCTTGCTCAAACATGCTTAACTATGAAGTTCTCAAGCTCCTGTAGTGCCGGTTTACTTAAAAAGTGCCTCTGTGTTATAGGAGTAGTATCGTTTCATTTATAGTTCCGGATCTGCCCTCTTTCGGAATGTATTCCGAAGATTCCCCAATGTTCTATAGTGGGTCACACGGTCAAGAGGTGGCCCCCACGGATTCAAGAGGTGGCTGTTCAGACCATAATATTGCATTTATCATTCCCCTATTCTTATCCTTTTTATAAATAAACAGGTACTCTTGACGCACGTTTGTTGCATATTACAGGATACAGGTTTCTGGAGCAAATACAGTGAAAAAGACACAAGACAACAGAAAAGGGACTTTTGACCAACAATTAGACGAATCCTAGTCAAGCCCAGTTCACATAGGTGCAAGGCAACGAATGTCAAAGTGAAACGGTTAAAAAGCCCAATACAAGTCTTCACTGAAGATCTGGAGAAGAGTGAGAAGCCAACAGAGAAAAAGAAGTATAAAACTAAGAAGCCCAGACAACCACAAAAGGACCCCAGAAGTTTGGAAGCCCAAGACCACCAATGGGCCGCGGATCCGCGGCCCAAGCCATCAATTGCCGCGGATCCGCGGCCGTATAATGCCCGTGTCGGCGCAAAGATTTTGTGTTGTTGCGTCGGTGCGGGTGTTGGGATTTTTCGTGGGCAAATCTGTAATTGCGCATGTGCGAGAGTCTGTAACCCTAGGTTTCCTATTTTCCTATAAATTGTAATCTTAGATCTGAAAAATGTATGCCTCTTTTCAATCAATAAAATTCAGAGTTTCTGAGAGGAAAATTCAGATCTGTTCTTCTTGTTTGGAGGGAGCCGTCAACCTAGTAAGTATTTTATTTATGTTTCTTTTAGTTATAATGTCTTCTCATCCCCTAATGAGCGAGTAGTCTCCTCGCTTGTTAGGGTTAGCCTTAGGGAAAGGGTTGAGAGATGAGATCTCTCACCCCTTTCAATGCCACTTTAACCTAATGAATTAGAACTCCACGCATACGAGCACAACCGCTCCCTGCGGCATCCTACCCATCGAGGTAACGATGAACCGTAGTATAAAGGGCCGGTTGCACGCGTTTTCCGTGGGGGTTAGGATGATTATCAACAAAGGAAGGATACGAATCTAGAGGAAGAAACATCTTCCCAAAAGATTCGTATCCACTTTATTGATAATTAACTTAACACCTAATAGATCTAAAAAAAAAATGGTATTGAAAGCGGTGATGAAAAATATTAATCTCCAAAACTTCCCCTAAGCCTAACCCTAGCAAGATTCTTAATTAGATTAATTAGATCCAGTTTTCATAGATTTTTATAAACCAACCAAAACTACAATTTGAATCAACTAGTTAAAACACATAAAAGGAATTTACCCGTCTCTGTGGATCGACCCGTACTCACCGGCTAGCTGCAAAGCGACGCCGTTCTTGATTGCGGTAAACTATATTTTTGATCGTAAAAATATCTATAATCAAATGGCGCCGTTGCCGGGGACGGCGTAATCTTTCTTTTTGTGAATTTTCGGGTTGATATAAATTTTAAAAATTATAAAAATCTGAAAATATAAAAAAAAAATATTAAAAAATAATCAAATTTGATCTGTTTGAAGGGTGTATCTTTTGGATCTTGCAGGAACAGCGAAGAATCAAGGATCTGGAATTTTACAGAGGGCAAATCAAAATTTGGTACATAAGAACAGAGAGGAATTGAAAGTACAGAACCACAGAAATTTTTCCAGAGCACGATCCCACCAGAAGACCGCGTTTCCGCAGCATTTTGGACCTCCCGCCGCGTTTCCGCGCTCTCTGTGCCACGTCAGCGCACCAAATTTTTTCTGGTTTGATTTCTCTCTCTCCCCTCTGCAACCTCCCATATATTTCTCTGTACAAACTTTCTGCAGGATTTCTTTGCGTAAAGAGTCTTTCTCCCCCTTCTCGATAACAGATCTTCTGCAGGTTTCTTTGCGCCGCGCTAAAAAATATTGATTGCAAGTGAAATTGTATTGTTTTGCATAATTTAATCGGACTCTAAGGGGCTAATTGACCAAACTCAGATTGGGTGGGGATTTCATCACCCTTCCCAGGACCCCAGAAAACACCTAAAGCATTTTGCATCGACCACAATTAATTAAAAAAAGATTAGACTCAGACCTAAGGACAGCAAGCTCAATAGGAAAAGGACTAGGGTAGGCATCAGCCGTTTATCCTAACCGACTCTGCGGTG
The DNA here is from genome assembly GCA_030015575.1 of Agapanthus africanus. Lineage (NCBI taxonomy): Eukaryota > Viridiplantae > Streptophyta > Magnoliopsida > Asparagales > Amaryllidaceae > Agapanthus > Agapanthus africanus. Next base: position 419,422,836 of record CM057338.1, on the reverse strand, counting down.
TCTAGGCTAGTGGTTATTAATTAGGCCCACTGTAGCGGTGGTTCCTTCCCACTTACCTGGCCGTATTTGTCCGTGAAGAGGCGGTTTGAGGTCCTATTTCTAGTCCTAGTTAGGAGCTGTCTAGCAGACCTAGGCAACCCTAGATCTAGGCCTGATTGTGCATGTGTGGTTGATACATTTTGTGTCACGAGTCCCGTCTCTAAAACCTTTTTGCAAAACTCTCACATAAAAAAAAAATATCATATAAAGAAAAATCTTTTCAAAACTTGCAACTTGCCGGTAAGAAAACTTGCACCTCACTTCCACCATTTTCCCTTCATAGACGTTATCTTACCCTCACATTCTGTTTTTCTATTTCTTCTGACTGCACTACCCTTTAGTGTATGTCATCTTGGACTAGGGATACTAACGCCCGATTAGTCCGTGTTTCGTTGGTACCGATCAACGAACCCTTCGACGAACCCTTCGTCGACATTCCGTCCACTTCCTTACCTCCACATTCAAATTCTTCTTTCGAAGGTATGTCGGGATTCAACCCCAACGATACCTTACAGACGGGAATGATTCCACCTCCGCCAGGTGCGAATAACCCGAATCTTCCGCCTGTTGTAGCGCCCGCACGAGTCGCGCTCCAGGATCTCTTCTACCCCGTCCGCACTTCTTTACCTACATGTCTTTCACCCCCACCGGCAAATTGGGACAACTTTGAAATAAAACCACACTTCATCAATATGCTGCCTAAATTTCATGGTTTGGAATCCGAAGATGCATATATTTTCATTAATAAATTCCAAAACATTTGCAGCATGATGAAGACAACCCAATTAAGTGATGACGCAATAAGGCTAAGGGTCATTCCTTTTACCTTATGTGACCTAGCCGAGAAGTGGCTATATAGCACCGCATCACACTCCATTAGAAATTGGGACGAGTTTGTGAGAGCTTTTCTAAAAAAGTTCTATCCTCATCATAAAATTGCTAGAATCCGAAACGAGATTATACAATTTTCACAGCTTCCGTCCGAACCATTCTGGAAGTGCTTCGAGAGATTTAAAGACCAACTTGTTCAATGCCCTCATCATGGGATAGAAAATTGGCAACTTTGCCAAACATTATACGAGGGATTGAACGCAGCAACGAAGCAGTTGTTAGAAACAATATGTCAAGGTCATTTTCTCTCCAAGTCTAGCGACGAAGCTTGGCAGTTTCTTGAGGACCTAAGTGAGCAAACAATTCAGTGGGAGAGTACCAAGACCACATCATCTTCTTCAGTTGGTCAATCTAGGGCAGGCATACATCAAATAGATATGTCGATATCTATAAAGGCCGAGATGGCCTCACTTATGAAAAGCTAGAAGCCATTGAGACAAAAATTTCATCGTCTTCTCCTGCCCCTACTCTACCCACACGAACTGTTTGTGCTTGTTGTTCTAATCCATCACATCTCACCGAAGAGTGCCCTTATAATGCACCTATTCAAGGACAGGATCAAGTCAATGCTGCATTCCAGCAAAGACAAAGAAATGATCCGTACTTTTCGACATACAATCAGGGGTGGAGGAGTCACCCAAATTTCGCTTGGAACCAAAATCAACAAGTCCAAGGAAATAACAATTTTCAAAGACCTCCTCCTCCACAACAACAACAAGCACCTTTACAAACTCAAAACCAGCAACCTTTCCAACAACAACCTTATACAAATCAAACGAACAACTTGGTTCAACCAAATGATGATAAGGTTATCTCGCTCGAAAAAAGTCTAGATGCATTTCTTAAGCAAACTACAGAATCCGCAGCAAGATTTGAAAGTTATGTTCAATCTTTAATGAATAACAATGCCTCACACGATCAAAGTATCAAATCTATTGAGGCACAAATTGCACAATTAACTGCTGCGTTGAGCGAGAGAGAAAAGGGAAAGCTTCCATCTCAACCATTGCCCAATCCCGGTCACCCACAAAACGCATATAACAATCACAATGTGAATGCGGTGACCACGTTGAGATCCGGAAGAGAGTTGCAAAATAATGTGGGAACTAATGATGACATCCCCGCCGGTGGTTCTTCTTCCCCTTCTTCATTTTCTTCACTTCCTTCTTCACCTTTTTCTTTAGAGCCTATTCTCCACCCTTCGCACGGCTCTACTTCTTCTGACTCGAACGGACCCATTTCTCACAACACGAACGCATCTACACTGGGATCCATTCCTACTCCACATTCTACTCCACAGACTTTTGACTCAACAAATTTTCAGAATGCTCCATTCCCAAACAGGTTGAGTCCTAATAAACCAAATGCACAAGTGGAGAAGATTGTGGAGATATTTAAGCAGGTTAGCATAAATATACCTCTCTTGGATGCTATCCAACAAGTCCCTTCTGTAACACCCGGCCCCTTTTATACCAAGGTCCGTGTTTTATTACTTTAGAATCCTCTTTATTCCTAATTGTGAATTATTTATTTTATTTATGAATTTATTATTATATTTTATTTTAAAACCCCATTTCTTTCCCTAACAAATTCCTTAGACCTCGCCCTCATTTCTTTTCTACCATTTTCTTCATTCCGCAGCTCTCAGCTCATTCTTTCTCTATTTTGTTAAACTAATTAATTAAACTCCCTTGGCGTACAGCTTAAGCCTTGGGCCCTCTCCATTATCATTTCTTTTAATCATTCAGATTTAAACCCAGCCCAACTCCCCTACTTCTTTTATTTGAAAATTTAACCCTTAGCCCATTCTCGTTTCCCTCAGACCACTCTTAAATTTTTAAATAAATTCCTTATATTTTCCGGCCTGATTATCTCAGCCCACTCAAATGTTTCTTGATTTAATCCTTACACTAAAATTCCCTTAAAATTCCTCAGCCGTTAGCTTACCTCGGGCCACATTCTTTTTATCCCTTACTTTAAACCCCGGCCCAGCCCTCTTAAACCATTTTTCCTAATTCTTTCATTTTTGGTCGGCCCGCCGGCCCATCAGCCATCCCTGTTATAATCTAATTCTTTTTTTAGCTTGGCCCAGCCCAAACCTCTTCAGCCCGCCTCCATACGACCCGACCCGACCATTTTACTGTGCATCTTCCTTCAAATTTTCCCCCAACGGTAACCTCCCATAACTCGCGCGCGCGATCCCATTTCCTCGCCGTCGCCCACGCCGCCTCCTCCGCCCTCGTCGCGAGCCGTTACCCCACGTCGCACACACCCCTGTAACCTCTACCTCACTCCCTCTCACCAACCCAGATCACATCATCCCCTCACCGCCTCACCATAGTTTTCCCCTGCACCCACTCCCGCTGCCACCACTTCCATCGACGACGACTGCCGATCCCTCTCCCCTCACCTCTTCGTCGTCCTCCCTCGCATCTCTCTCCTCTTCACTTCATCGACTGCATGCCCGACCCACCGCCAAGCTCAAACTCACCCGCACGCCGAGCACCCCTGCACCCAACCCATTTTCACCATAAATCATATACACACTAGAATGGTGCGTTCGAGGGCTCGAATCGAAGCCAACTCGACGAATTTTAACCCTGTACTAGTTTCCAGACATTCCTGTACTTAAACCATGATGAAAATTGGATCGGAGTGCGACTCTGGACTGCAGTCCAGAGCGACTCCAGTTATCGGTTGCTGTTCCGTAATGGATACCATAGGTTTTCCTTAACTCGTAGGTTGCGGAACTCCGCTGCTTATTGTTGGAAACTCTGTTAGCTAGACAACGCAATTAGTTTCATCCTGTTTCGTTGTCATTTACTATTTAATCTGTAATTTAGTAGATCGGGACACATAACAGTCCCAGCAGAATCAGAATTGACATGTTAATATTAAACAGATTACAACTCCTAACGTACAGATGCGATTGAAGATCCGTTTGTTGCGTTGAAAACCTTACTGAAAACCCTAGATTTCATCCAACTGTAGCGTCACTAAAATCTGATCCCAACTGAGGTTAAAATGCGTTGCGAAATGGATTTCTGATTCTGAAACCGGATTTTCAGCCGCGTGCGCTTAAAATGAAACAGTTATAACTAATGATCCTGAAACCCGATTGGCTCGAAACCAAATTAGATGGATAGCTAACTGAACATATCAATTACTACCTGTTTATCATTTCTCTAAATTATATACATATGTTTCATGATAAATCGTGCAAGTGCTACACTGTTGTTTTTATGATACCTTAATGTGCTTCTTATACTGTTCATGCATCATATCATACCTATATCATTGTAGTGATAACCTAGTGAGATCGTGCATTTACCCAGTGTTAGTTTTCTAGCGATGATTGTGGCAAGTACGTCATTGTTCGTGTATCCGTGATTAAGTGAAAGTGATACGTACTTGTGCACAATCAGTGACCCTGTATTTCTATTGCATTGTCGACGTCTGTGGGATGCATGTACGTGTGACTATAAGTGGTATGGGACACTTATGGAAGCGCTTGCACGGGTGTCACAGATAAGGCATCCGACACTGCCATTTATCTTAGGTATTAGTCGGGACGTGCTTGATGGAGGTCCTGCCTCCAGTTCTCGCGCAGACTTGTCACGGATCGATTAGTATTTAGGGTGATGGTTAGCGTTTGATGTAGACCACGGGGTGTGGGGTAGTCTAAGTGTGAGTTCAACAGAATCTCGGGAGTCCCATGCCGGCTTATATATTTAGGGAGTTATATGGAGATTTACAGGGTACGTGATATATACACCGTGATATTCTTGTTACATGTTGGGCCCGTGGTCCCTTGCCCTTGGGTTCTACCCTTGGGTGGAGGACACTCGCGAGTGGTTGACTCTCACACTTGGACTGACGATAGGCTTAGTGACCTGTACAGTGAGACTTAGAGACTGATAGGGATACTGGCATTTTTATTCTTTATATACTGTGTGGCATACGTGACATATCGTTATACTGATTTACTATTCCGCTGCGTTGATTACTGCACATACATATTCATACTGTCATTGATTTACTGTTATTCATTTCCATTACCACTGTTAGAAATATCACTTGATTTATATATACATATTATTGCTATTGTGTCGCTCTGACGACCTGAGTATGCATGCTCAGTGTGAGGAGAAGATTTAGCTTGGATTACCACTAGACGTGCATCACAGACTTCTTGACTTGCTACTCTGAGTTACTTTCGTTTGTTCCACCTCAGGTCAGTTTATATTATTGTATCTTTCAGTTACTGCATTTCTCATTACCTGCGCATCGTTTACTGTTTACCATGATAAACTAGAAGCTGAAGTGTGACTACGGCATGACAATTCCTTGACCGTAGGAGCATGGCTGGCCTTGTCTACCCCTCGTATTCCGTATTTTGGGAAGCGGGACGTGACACCTTCATACGCAAAAATCTTAAAGGGCTTGTGCACCTCGAAGAGAAAGGCATCTCAAGTACCCAAGAAAGTGCTAGTGGCTAGTGCAGTGAGCAATGCTATTAACCACCATCAAACCTTACCCCAAAAACGAAAGGACCCCGGCTGTCCTACTATTTCAATCACAATTGGGGATAAGAAAATTAATCGAGCACTTTTAGATCTTGGGTCTAGTGTTAACCTGATTCCTTACTCCGTGTACGAACAATTAGGGGTTGGAGAGTTGAAACCCACTCGTTGCACTCTCCAAATGGCTGATCGATCAATCACCTATCCAAGGGGTCAACTAGAAGATGTGTTGATCAAAGTCGGGGAATTCATATTCCTCGTTGATTTTATCGTTATGGATACACAACCTGTTGCTAACCCAAGAAACCAAATTCCGGTGATTCTTGGTCGACCATTTTTGGCCACTTCAAATGCCGTAATAAATTGTCGCAATGGCTCCATGACTCTATCCTTCGGAAAGAGGTCTAGTGAGTTCAATATTTATAAGATGGGAAGTCTGCCCCCCGTGCCTAAAACTAGTACACGAGAAGTTTGCTCTATTCACGAAATCACGCAGGAGGACTGCGAGCTTGAAAGATTTCTATTTGATGAAAACAGTTTTGACGCCACTAGTGCGTCCCTCCTTGAGCCTACCACCGTTGACACAACCGAAATTGATTATGAATGTTTCACTTTTTCGGATGACGACGACTCACAGCCCGAATATGAGTCTTTTGAATTTTTGGATGAGTTAGTCAAACCATCCGAATCGGTTGTTTGCAGTGATTTCGAACCTGTGTTGGAGTCCTTTGAGTTCGAGGTAGATTCCGCAATGATTCTTTCGACTCCGAAACTCGAACTCATGTCCTTGCCACCTCACCTTAAATATGCGTACATAGGTGAGAATGAGACTTTTCCCATTATAATATCAGCCTCTCTAGCCTTCGAGCAAGAGAACGCTATTTTAAAAGTCTTACAAGATAGGCGGCAAGTTTTCAGTTGGACTATGGCGGACATTGAGGAAATCAATTCCCTTATAATTGAATATTATATGCAATTGATGGATGATGCCAAGTCAATAGAGGACCCACAGGACCATCTTGGGGATATTGTGGTTAGTCAACCTCTTCCTTTAGAAGTTGAACCACCCCCATTTCTTTTGAGAAGCTACGAGAATGCCAACATTCCACTGATTGCTGATCATTCGCATTCTCGTTTAGATGCATCACCACCTCCTGTATATTCACCTCCACACCCTCCATACCACCACTTCTATCTTCCCCAATTCTTTGTGAATCGCTACAACTTATTCTTCCACCAACTCATACTCTTCACTGATAAATTTTTCAACTGGTTGGTGTTGACATTTGGTCTATGCAAAGTTTGGCAGTAATGTCTAACATAGTTTAATCGAAGTTTGGGGGAGGGTCTTTTTGTATATATTTTTGTTTTTCTTAACAATAAAAAAAAAACCCTATAAATAAATAAACAGTGGAGTATCGGTATTTTGACCCTCTTGGTTTAGCATGACAGTGAGGACACTGTCAAGTTCAAGTTTGGGGGTATGCTCGGTATGTCTTCTTCCTTCGTATTCATTTGTATATATTTTTGCATTTGCATACTTATTTGAAAACCCATAAAAATTTGAAAAATTTCAAAATTATAAAAATTATTGTATTCAATTTTGGCTAATTGATTTGAGTTTGACAAATAGGTTAACTGGCTAAGAACAACTAGATCTTAGACTTAGTAAATTAAAAACCCTAAAAATAATATTTCTTAAAGTTTAACGGTAGCAAGTATATGCCTTGTAGTTTATTTAGAAATAGGCAAATTTTGGGTTCACTTCTTGGGCTAAGTCGAAACAAGGGAAGAGTATTGATGTTCTTATTAGAGTATAAGTTTGAAAAATAGTTCCTAGCTTAAGTCTAGATTCTGAAAACGTATACCCTACAATTTGCACATTCACGCACCTTGAAACTTGGAATAGTAGAAGAGACCTTGAAATGCTCTTGTCTAAAGTCCTTAGTATGAAAAAGTGTGAATAAAAAAAAAATGGACACTGGTTTTTGTGATTACTTAAGGCTGCAAAAATAGAAAAAATCTTTAGCGAGGGTGATTCATCACCTAGTGCCTTAGACCAACTGGTTTGGGAGTCACTGCTAAAGTCTTAGGTGTTGCAAAGACTAGGAAGTATGCTTTAAAGTGCAAACGCATTTTGTAATCGGTCGTTGGTACCTCAAGAAGTATTAACGGTCGCATGAAGAATGTGTAAGCAAATTTCATTTAAATTCACCAACTAATGAGTACTTTGGACGACGGACAAGGGGTTGATTGCTTAATTTGAATTTCCAAGTGTAGGGGTGATCTATACACACACGTAGGGATATGTAATTGGAGTTTAGATGAGAGAAAAGAGTGAAGAATAGAACTTGTATCTTTAATAGAGTTGATAGAAATTCCTAAGTCGAGATGGAATCCTAGAAGGAAAACTTAAGAAATGCCGAAAGCTAAGTAAGTCTATAGGATATATATAATCTTAAGTTAAATGATGAGAAAGTGTGAAAAATGTGGGTGGATAATTTACAAGTATAAGATAATAGAATTCCTTGTTAGAAAACCTAATTGGAGAACAAAAGTCAATGGGCCGAGTTGATAGGATTTTGTGGGTGTAATCCGCTGAAAACCCTCAGGAGACAACACTCCTCCTACTAGGGACACCTAGAGGTTTAACGGCTTGTTGCACGTGCTCAGTGCAATCGCGTTTCCCTGCGAAAGTGCGGTTAGGATTTTAGAGAATAAAATAATAAGTTTGCTCGAGGACGAGCAAAAGGTAAGTTTGGGGGTATTTGTTCAGACCATAATATTGCATTTATCATTCCCCTATTCTTATCCTTTTTATAAATAAACAGGTACTCTTGACGCACGTTTGTTGCATATTACAGGATACAGGTTTCTGGAGCAAATACAGTGAAAAAGACACAAGACAACAGAAAAGGGACTTTTGACCAACAATTAGAAGAATCCTAGTCAAGCCCAGTTCACATAGGTGCAAGGCAACGAATGTCAAGGTGAAACGGTTAAAAAGCCCAATACAAGTCTTCACTGAAGATCTGGAGAAGAGTGAGAAGCCAACAGAGAAAAAGAAGTATAAAACTAAGAAGCCCAGACAACCACAAAAGGACCCCAGAAGTTTGGAAGCCCAAGACCACCAATGGGCCGCGGATCCGCGGCCCAAGCCATCAATTGCCGCGGATCCGCGGCCGTATAATGCCCGTGTCGGCGCAAAGATTTTGTGCTGTTGCGTCGGTGCGGGTGTTGGGATTTTTCGTGGGCAAATCTGTAATTGCGCATGTGCGAGAGTCTGTAACCCTAGGTTTCCTATTTTCCTATAAATTGTAATCTTAGATCTGAAAAATGTATGCCTCTTTTCAATTAATAAAATTCAGAGTTTCTGAGAGGAAAATTCAGATCTGTTCTTCTTGTTTGGAGGGAGCCGTCAACCTAGTAAGTATTTTATTTATGTTTCTTTTAGTTATAATGTCTTCTCATCCCCTAATGAGCGAGTAGTCTCCTCGCTTGTTAGGGTTAGCCTTAGGGAAAGGGTTGAGAGATGAGATCTCTTACCCCTTTCAATGCCACTTTAACCTAATGAATTAGAACTCCACGCATACGAGCACAACCGCTCCCTGCGGCATCCTACCCATCGAGGTAACGATGAACCGTAGTATAAAGGGCCGGTTGCGCGCGTTTTCCGTGGGGGTTAGGGTGATTATCAACAAAGGAAGGATACGAATCTAGAGGAAGAAACATCTTCCCAAAAGATTCGTATCCACTTTATTGATAATTAACTTAACACTTAATAGATCTAAAAAAAAGATGGCATTGAAAGCGGTGATGAAAAACATTAATCTCCAAAACTTCCCCTAAGCCTAACCCTAGCAAGATTCTTAATTAGATTAATTAGATCCAGTTTTCATAGATTTTTATAAACCAACCAAAACTACAATTTGAATCAACTAGTTAAAACACATAAAAGGAATTTACTCGTCTCTGTGGATCGACCCGTACTCACCGGCTAGCTGCGAAGCGACGCCGTTCTTGATTGCGGTAAACTATATTTTTGATCGTAAAAATATCTATAATCAGTGGCCTCCTCCCTCTTGGCATGACATTCCGTGTGGCACTTTGTTCCGTGAACAAGAATCAGGTCCCAACAGTCGGTATAACAACTGGCTCACCAATTCGATTATAACGGTAAAAACAAGTCTCGGTGATCTAGGCTCGAGCAACTAAGATAAGGATCAAATTAGTTTCAAAAAGTATTTTTTATGGAGCTTTTGAGAGGAAAGAAAAGAAAAGGAAAACGACATTTACGAAGTTTGTGAATGGTATAATACTTCGGTCTTGAATTCCTAGGTACGAAATGAACTCCGGTAACGCCGAAATTTTGAGAGCTCCAAAGATGAAGATTTGAACTAATGTTTGAAGGAGGATGAAGAATGAGGGAAAGAACATATAAAAGAATATTAATATGGTCATTATAATAATTCATAACCATAACCATTCTAATTATTATATGCATTCATTTTGAGAGTTAAAAGGAAGAGAAAATGGAAGGTAATCATAACCATTCTAATTACTATATACATTCATTTTAAGAGCTAAAAGGAAGAGAAAATGAAATGTCTCATTTGTAGGTTATGAGAGGATTTTAAAAAAAAAATAGATAAAAACAATTGCAAGACCCGATATTCGAACAACCTATAGAATAATAATAATGACTTAACCAATGAGCTACAAGGATATTATTGCATAAAATTAAATAGAAATAAATATATGCAGAGTTTTAAAAGAGAATAATTTAAACTGAAATCTCTGTACAAATGTAGTTTATTCAAATGTATAGAAAGAGGTATTTCGGCCTGATTATGAGTTATAAGTTATTTTTGTTCAATAAAAGTAAGAAGCAACTTATAGCTCATTGGTAAAGCTTCTATACTGCTTCGACATAGTTTATGTGTTCGAATTCCCTCAGTCCCATTTATTTTTATTATTTTTCTTTTTAACTTTTCGGAAGCTCAAGAGCTGCACGTGCAATACACGGAGAATCGAAAATTTTCAGAAAAATCAAACATGATAAATGAGATCTTAATTAAGAGTTAAGGATGTGGCACGAACTTCGAGACGGATGCTCAAATCTTGACCGCCAATTTCCCTCATCTGACGGCCACTGACGGTCCCTCTTACCCCAAACGCCTCCGTGCATTGTCCATACACCTCTTCAACCCCTCTCTACTTCCTTGTACTGTTTGATTTCTCTGAAATCTCAAACATAGGCTCTTCAATTCCCCCATTAACCTCATTTTAATTCATAATTTTTAATTCACATACACTCATTTCTTCCCTATAAATACACCCCTTCCCCTTCTCCAGCTCTCCCCTATTCTAAAAATTTCTATCAAAATTCTCTCGAAACCCTCTAAGTAAAAAGTGGAGTCAAGCAAGCTAAGAGGAGTAGCGATTTGTTATTGACAACCGGAGCTTTTCCGACGTTACCACGACGCCAAAGAGACCCCCTCTCTCTTCCTTACTCTCTTATCAACGCTACGCAACCCGTAAGTCCCTTCTCTCTCTCTCTTTTTCTTTTCATCTCAATACAATGTCTAAAAAGATATCGACAAGTGGAGTTAACATTTAAAATCTTTGCTTTTAAATATTTTTATCATCCTTGATAGATCAAGATGTCACATAATCATCCTAATACCACTTCAAATCAATATTCACATTATCTGCCTTTTGTGTAACCAAAATTCCATGTGAAATAATCATATAACGAACCTTTTCAGAAAAATACCATGAACTTTAGTATAACCCTTATTTCGATAACTAGCATATATACCTTTAGGAAATTCACGGGATAACGACATACCCTACACACACACTTTTGACTCATAGCACGGTGTTTAGATATATGGTTAATTTAAAATAATACGTTTTTCAAATAAATACTATCACTTTTATAAAAATACGTTTTTATCGATATTTTTATTGCCTTTTGCAATTGCACCTCTATAGCTCTCGTTAGGGGACCCGCTAATGGATGGTGCGGATTATCACATATCCTTAGAATAGTATAGCGAGATGCAGAGCTTCTCACGCGGAATTCAGTCTCGAAAGGAATGAAAATACAATTTAAAAGAAATATGATTTTTTTAAAATAAATTAAAACTTTGGAAAATTATATATAATTATGAATCCGTATTTTCAATAAAAATAAATGGTGAAAATTATCTTTTAAAATAAAAGATTAAAATTCTAATAAAATACTATCGAACTTCCAATGGTAGTAGTTTTCATAAAAATGCCATAAACTTTTAAAACCTAAGTTTTATCGCTAAAATACCATTGAAATTAAAATACATATTCATAAAAACTCTAAATATTATAAATCACCCTCGAGATTTATTTTTAAAAAATATTAAAATAGTTTTCATAAAAACCCCTCGAGAAATGCAAACAATATAAATACAATATAAATAACAATAATAAATATTTAAGCACTCAAAATTAATATAGGTTTAAACGTTATCAATTCTCTTGAGTCCCAGAGGGCCGAAGAAAGTGAGTACTTATCTATTCAGGTTAGACAAATTAACGGAGTTATCAATGTCAATTGTCTTGGAAAAAAATACAAATCCTGCCGTCCATGTGCAGCAGTTGTCCGATTTCTCCCGAACTTAAAATCTTCAAAAGTTAAATTCATTCACATGAAATGTCTATAACTTGAACACAAACTCGAATATAAACTGGACTTCAAACTCAACTCGAATCCAAACTCGAACCTAAATTTGAACGTGAACTCGAACTCAATCTACTTGAATAATTCGACTCGACTCAAGATTGCAATTGACATGACTCGTATTCTACTCGGCTTACTCGACTTCATTCTACAACTTTTGCAATCTATGGTTTCGATCAAGACATGTTATAATCAACCAATCAAATCAACTAAGGATATCTTACAATTATAATATATATTATATTCGGGGTGTTTGGGATAGTTTCTTGTGTGAATCCAACGGAACTTCAGGAGTCCTATATTAATCTATTTTTTTATTTACTCGAATCTCAGTCGGGTCGACTCCTTCACAGCTTGGAGTCCCGATGCTAACACATGAAATGAGCCCGTGTTTTCTTGTTCCTGGAGCCCCGCTCTTGAGCTCGTGAATAGTTCTACGGCTGCGTTGACATTCACACTTGGAATTTAACGTTAACATAATGACCATATAGAGACGTATAGATATATATCATCATATTCAGATCTACACACTTTTACTGGTTATTTACATTATTTATTTTATTATATATTTGTCACTTTTCACTTTTACCTTATTTTTGGGAGTTACCGAGCACTGGTTCGCTGACGGGCATTCCATCCATGCTTGTTTTCTTGGAATGTTCGTCGGATACGGTCGAGACGGAAGAAGTGGACACTACTGAGGAGGATTACGACCAGATAGCTACTCAGGATTAGTTTAACTTCCTTTTTTTTCTTTCTGCTTATATATGCCACATGTTTAGACATTTATATTTCAAGTTTGAATGTAAATAAAGATATTTGTTGAAAATTGTACAGTCTCCATTTATTCTTTCATTGAGTTTTATTATTTCAATACGCTTATTATATTTATTTAGGAAATGACATTCTCTGAATAAATATGCCGCAGGCTTGCCACGTCATCGTTTTCGTCTGCTGGTAAGCGGGGCGTGACAAAATTAAACGAAACAAATCATGTTCTTAACTATTTTTTTCCTTTTAAACAAAACAAATTCTCTTTTCAAAAATAAGTTCTTTATATTAAAGAGAGATCAAATTAAATCTTTTAAACACCTTTGAAAACCTTTTCTTTATAAAAGGTGTTATTTCGAAATAAGTATATATTTTTTAATTAAAAAGCATTACAGGAAAAATAGGGTCGTTATAGTTTCAAAGATAGTGATTTTTATGTGCTAAGAGCATAGAAATTTTTGATATTTTTGAAAATTTCGCAATATTTGTTAATGTATAATATGCAAACTGTCTTTAACAACCGAAAATCTATTTTTTTTAGATTTCTTAAAATTTTACTATTTTCGTTTGCCATGGCAAGTAAATATTAAAAATCTGGAGAAAAAAAATCTAAAAAGTTTGCGATTTTTGGAAATTACATAACTTTTTCGTATGGCAGCGTGCCATATATTGTAGACTTAAAAAAACAAATAATTATGAGATTTTCCTAATTATCGAGGTTGTAGACTTTTGAAAATTTTATGATTTTCATGAGTTAGCACTTGCAATATTGGAAGAAGAAGAAAACAAAAAATTTATGATTTTTGTGTGCTATAGATTGAAAATCGAAGAAAAGAAAAAATATTTAATTTATGAAAATTTCATGATTTTCTTATGTTAGCAAGCAAAATAATGGAAAACTGAAGAAGACAGAAATCCTGGGACTTTTTTAACTTTAGCTATATTCATAAGCTATAACGTGCAAAATATTAAAAATTTGAAGGAAATATATTTTTTTGAGATTTTTGTGATTCTCTTTCGCTATAACAAGCAAAAATATTCGTGATTCTCTTTCTCTATAACAAGCAAAAATATTGAAAAACTGATTTTTATTTTTTGGGTTTTGAGATTTAAAAAAAATTCACAGTTTTTGAATGCTATATACAACAATGAAAAGATTGAAAAACAAAAAAAAAACGAATTATTTACGTGTTAATCCTTCATATATTTTACCGAGTTTATAATTATTAGATATTATAACTTACAAGTCATATAATTATAAATTTTAAATTAAAATGATTTTTCTTGTCTTTTGGATTTCTCAACAGCTAATGCAGGAGCCCTTGCTAGTAAGCTATGTTACAATAATCATCTAGGCAATGTGTCCTGATGTACTGATCTATGTAATGTGTATTAATGTTTTATTCACCAGTGCTTGCTTTTTGATTTAAACCCAAAGAGTATTATGAAGGCAATGGAGAATAACCAAATGCACGATTTTGAAGAATACACATGGAAGAAGGGTAATTCTAGATTCCCCTAAAAAATTAGCACTTGCTTTTGGTGCATAAATTATTTCTGAGAATATAAATTACAAGATGCCTCCATTTTATGGAATCCTGTTCCCCCAAGATAGGTGTCCATCTTAAATTACCACGATATATTCTTATCTAACCTAGGATGTGCCTCGACTGTCCGTCACACGCCATCAACCGGTCCGGCCACCACAAGCTGTCCGTCGGCCGATCGGCCGGTCTCCGTCGACAGGTAGCCGGCCGTAATCCGTCGGCCGCCGATCGACCATCCATAATCTGTCAGCGGCTCACTGCCCCTCAGTAGCTAGCCATTGCCCGACGGCTACCGTCCGAAGACCATCAGCAGTTTAATATATATATATATATATATATATATATATTTGATTTATATAGAAAATGCTGATAGAATAAAACAGAAAATTAGATTTTTTATTTTAATATGATATAAGAAGTAAAATATCTTTAAAAATCCAAAGAAAAGAATTCTCAATTTTTGTGTGTTGCTCCATGCAAAACATTGAAATTTTGAATAAACAAAAAAAATTATGAGATCTTTCATGTGGGATTCCTAATCATCTTTAGCCTCAGTCACTCATATTTCTATGTTCTGTTCGGTTCTTAATAACAATCTGCGACATTTATTTATTTTATTTCACATAGTTTTTTGTTTGCTTGATATTCGGAAGTTCTCTATAATTATGAGCGAGTAAATATCGAAAATCCAAAAAGAACTAAAACTTCTCAGATATTTAAAAATTTAGTGATTTTCGTGTGCTAAGCAAGATATTTAAAAATTTAGTAATAAATGAAAGAAAACCAAAAAAATGTGATATTTGAGAAATACTCGTGATTTTTATAGGACCGTCGCATGCAAAATAATAAAAAACCGAATTAACATAAATACTGATATTTATAAAAAAAACACGATTTTAGTATGCATTTCCAAAATTTAAAGAACACCAAAAAAAAAAAGAATTGGATTTTTATTAAAAAAATCACTATTTAAGTATGCTATATATAACATACAAAATATTGAAATTTTAAAGATCAAACAAAATTTTAGAGTTAAAGATATCATAATTTAGTATGCTTATAACAATCAAAATGTTGAAAAACCGAAAGACAATTTTCTTGTGTCGGCATTCAAAATATTGAAATATAAAAAAAACTGAATATTTTTTATAATTGATAATTTCACGATTTTCGTATGCTATAACAAACAAAATATTAAGAAATCGATGAAAGTAGCAAAGTTTAAGATTTTTGAAAATTTTATGATTTTAGTGTGGCAGATATTGAAACATATTGTAAAATCAAATAAAACAAAAAATATTATATTTATGACAATTTGATATTTTTCTTATACCTTAACATGAAAAATTTTAGAAAATCAAAGAAAAATGAGAAATTTTAAGTTTTTTAAAAATTCCCTATATTCTGGTGTTAGAACGTACAAAATTTTGAGAATTATAATTTTGTTGTTTTTGTCCACTTCGTGATTCTCGTGTGCTATACAAGCAAAAAATCGAAGCATCGAAGAAAAAACAAACCTTAGGGCTTTTAAAAAAAACTTTTTTGCGGTTTTTCTTATGATAAAACAGGAAAATGATGAAATGCTCAAGTATTTGCTTGTAAATATATGAAATAAAATATATATTTTCATATAAAGTAAAAAATATAGGTTGCAAATAACATAATAACGTAAACTTTTAAAGTAGGATGATTTTTCTTGATTTGAACTTTGTACACACATTTCGCAGTTCTCTTGCTAGACGGTTTTCCATTTCACAAGCAAGCAATTTCATATGCTTAGGACAAACTCAATAATTTATTTCCAAATTGAATTATAGTAAAGCAGATGAGCACCATTATTCTAGCTTAATTACAACTTAAATTTCAGAACTTGGTAGCAGCAAGGATCTTTTGTATTGAAAAAAAAATTCTCGCTAAACAAACAATTCATGCATTCCAATACCTAATCCTCAGACCCACTCCAGAACCACCTCCGCATCAACAGCTATATCCGAAATCAACGAGTTATAGCTCAGTTGAGTTATAGCTCAGTTATAGCTCGTGCAGGGTTCAAACCTTAGAAATCTCAAGAGAGGAAATGGTCACGAATTAACGCTTTCAGAGCAAATTCATCGGTCTCCTGATTGGGCGTGTGAATATTTATACCAAATATATATAGATATAATTTATAATCTACCATGGAGTAATAATCACACATAATACTGGCCCCTTTCATGAACCAAACTGACTGCTAAATAAATTTGCATCAGGCAAAAAAAATTATTCTCATGAAATAAAAGCCCCTACTCACCAAATCTTGTTTAATAATAATACATCACGCTACTTGTTTTCATCAAGGAAAAAAAGGTCTGCTAAATAAATTTCATGAGCCACTCGCATATAACTGAACAGTTCAACAACCAATTTAGCACATAGAACATAACCAAATCCCAGAGGATTGAAAAATAGGATATGAACACCAAATTCTCTCAAGGCTGCATGTCATGACCCACCCCCAATACAGAGTATTATCCGTTCTGGCCGAAGCCACACGGTTTTTGTCCTTCGGGACGAACTGGACCCGACCAGGAACCACTTCCCAGGAGGTCACCCATCTCAGGACTTTCCTGGCCCGAGCACACTTAACTACGAAGTTCTCAAACTCCTGTAGTGCCAGTTCACTTAAAAGACGCTTTTGTATTGAAGAGCGGTATCATTCCATTTATAATACAGATCTGTTCTCCTTCGGAATGTATTCCGACGATTCCCCATTGTTTTATAGTTGGTCCCCATGCTTATCTGGTATAAATGGGTATACCGGATAATACCTGAGGTATTACACCACATTTAACATTCCACAAAACTATACAGTACATCTCAGGTTTAAAAAGGGGCAAATTTGGCTTTAAAACACAATCAACTTGTGGGTTAGAGCTCTCAACAAAGCAATTTGGAAACTATATGTACTAACTCAACATGTTACTTCCCAAAATCGGAATCCTATATAGTCCCATATTTTCACAATATGGTCTTGTACATAAAATAACATCCAAATTTACAACATGCGACAGCACCATCTAGGGAAGCTAATTACTTCTTGAGGATATCGATTTAATCAAAAGATGATTTTGGCTGAGGCATGAGTATTATTTGGTGGCATGCTTGTACAAAAAGAGAAAAAAGGGCTTCTGCTCGACCGCAACGATTTCGCTGCAGTCGTGTCCCCTTGCCCCGGGAAAATTAGATCCATGCCAAAAAGAAATGCATTAGAGATGAAACAATCAAATTTAGTCCACAAAAAGAAAGTGCCAGGGGCTGGTATATTACTGAACTGGTGATATCAAACAAACAATTGCTATTTGACAATCAGCACTCTTACACGAAAATCTTGTTGTGAACAAGAAACAAGCATACACTTCCTATGAAAATGTCTACCATTAATAGGAATGCATAGCTATAATATTAATTGCCAAATCAGGATTTACTGAATAAATTATATCAATTTGAAAATGTGCGAACTAATGATTTGCGGTGAAGACCTTCGCATAACACCAAAAAATATTACATTTCATAAGGGCACAAGACAATTGGAAAAAGAAATATATATAATCAATTTGAAGTCTTGAATTAATGTATGCGTGTAGAAACTTATGCAGAGGCACAGAAAACACAAATTTAGTTGTTGCATAGTATCTAAGAATCGCTTCAAAATGCTTACATTTATAATACTAAGCTAGAGTTTTGCAGCTAAGGTATCAGCAATTAAGGGAACATGGAATGGAAATATCAATTATCTTTAAGAAAACGTCAATACTAGATACCAAATAAGTTCAACATATCCAAAAATTCATTCTTCTCACAACCGAGCGATTAAAGATGGAGTCTTGAAATTACATTCATTAAAGCAAACTCTAATTCATCGAGATTGAAAATAGGAAATGAACCTAGACGGCGCTCAAAACCCTAGCTTTGTGCGGCGCCAGTGCCTGCGCTTTGCGTTGTACCTTCAAACCCCAACAAAATCACCAAATTACCATTCAAAACCTCAATTTTGAAAAGCAAAACCCTAGATTCGAATCAAAGAAACGATCTTGATTCGTGAATCGGGATCGATACCTGATAGTGTTGTCGGTCCTCATGCGAATCCAGTGAGGAATTGGCCTGTTCTGCCTCATCTTCTTCGCGAGCTTCTTCTTGATCTTGAACGACTTGTGCGAAGGCTGCGATTGATAACAAATTTGATCAGTTCGAAGCAAATTAAAGCTTTGAATGGGGATAATAAAATGGAGAAAAATGGAGAAAAAGTAACCATTTTTGCCGCTTCTGCTTCTTGAGATCTCAATCGATCGCCGCGGAAACCCTAATCCTAGAACGAGACCTAATTTTTGCTCCTTTCTTATACAAGTGAGTTTGTGATGGGAATTGCTACGTGGGTTCTTTTCTGAATTCGAAAAGCCCCAACCAAAAGCCCAAGAAATGGCCCAGATTCGAATACATATATTAGCAATGGTTCTTTGTACTCCAAACCTCCTTGTGAGGTGACACATTTAGGAAAATGTGGTTATTTCTTTAACCAAAAACCAACATGAGCCAATGAAGTATGCAATGTTAATGAAAAACACCATGCATGACGGTTTCTTTATAAAAGCATTAAACAACAGGATGATTTTTCGCTAAAACTATCAGACCGCATGGTGGTTTACAATGAATATCCCAGTTTGATGTAGTTAAAAATTAAGAGTAGAAAGTTATTTTATAATATACTTAACAACATGGTGGTGTTTTTACCGCCGCCTCGGCCCTAAATCAAGCCTTGATTTGCCATTTTTGTATAATAAGCTTGTGAAATTAAGGAATTGCAATGAGGTTATTTTTTCTAAATTCGGGCACACAAGTATTTTATTTAAAAGATAGGGCCAAATTTGTATTAGAAAATAATTTTAGTTTCCAAAGATAGGGTTAGATCGATAAATTAAATAAATTTTTTTATTAAAAAAATGGCTTATCAAAAACTAAACTGATAGCTTGCTAAATTATAGTAGAGTTTAAATAGCGTGACAAAATCTCCAATTTGAGTAGGATACAACTTCAATTCAAACCCTTTATATATAAACGTCTTGTATTCGTTCTTCCTTCAACTCGATTACTATCAATACTTTTTCCTTTTTCTTTCTCCATCTCTTCTTTGATTTTTATTTTTTTGTAGTCTCTATAATGGAGTGATCGAATCTATATGAAGCTTTTCGTTCATTGAATTCGATTGAAGTTTTTGATAACATAATGAAGATTTTAGAGAATCTGCCAAGAGCAACATCCGCTCGAAAAACAACGTCGTCTCAAAAAAGAAATAGATCAGACATACCGGAGATGTTTCACGCAGTGAAAAAGGAGGGCGAAAACAAACAACGGAAAGTAAAAGAAGAAAAACAAAAACAAAAACAAAATCAAATGATAGACTAACAAAAATTGCAAAAAGAGAGGAAAAGGGAAGACAGAAGGCAATGAAGTGGAGCAATGTTTTGGAGTCCGATGACAACAAGGTTTGTAATCTTTGCATTATTTGGATATTAAAATTTGCTTTGTTCTTATTTAAAATAAAATTGTTTTCCCTCATTTTTTAAACATCATTATTGATGTTCAATTTCTTCCTTTTCTTGTTTAACATAATTAAGATCTAAGGTCTAATTATTATTATTATTATTATTTTCTTATATGCGTGCAGAATATTATGATCGAGAGGCTTTTAAGTTCTGTTAACTGCCTGCGTGTCAAGGTATGCAAATAATTTTATTTTAAATCCCTTGATTAATTATTTGGTAAGCTACTGCAAATACAAACACTCTCTCAATGAATATTGACATTTAATTTTTTGTTCTTGTTTGATTGAGAAGGGAAGAATCTAAGAGGTTGATCAAAACTTTAGGTGTGTTTTCAAAGTTTAAAGATACTTATTGAGTGGGTGCCTTTTTAAAAACAAACCTAAAAATATGATTTTTGTCTAGGCCTTAATATTGATTGCATCTCTTTCTCTCCGTTGCCCTGCTGCATTGTATCTGCCATGCAGATCAGCATCCACATCTTTAATGGGAAAATATCATATAAATCTTAAAAGCCAAGAAAATAGCATCAAATCATATCATTTCATGTTAAACTTTTTTATAAATAAAAACTTCATTGTCACCATAGTATTTAATTGTTTATAATTTCGATGTTTTTCTATGCTATATTAATGCTAAAGAAGGGATGCACGGATCATGTGCAAAAAAAACCCTCTAATTTTCTGCCACGTCAGCAATGCTAATGTGCCAAAAATTGGTAATTTTGATTTGTATTATACTTGAAATAAAATATAAAACATAAAGCTTTTGGGGTTTGTATAACCGGTCCCACCTTGTACTTGAATCCGTATTTGAATAAATATTTTTCCTAATTTTCTTATTTTTCTAATATTCTAAATACTTTAATCCTATTTCTTCCCTTTACAAAAACCCTAATAACTAAACCTTAAACCCAAACCCTAACCTTTTTTATTTTCGTAACCCTAACCCCAAACCCAGCCCGACCTACGGACCCCACACCCTAACCCGACCCATCTCCTCCCTCTCTCTTCTCTCTCCACGACTTCTTCTTCCTCCTCCTTCGCCCTCGTTTCGTCACGACTCGATTTCCCGACGACCGAGCACTCCCAACGATCTCCACGAGATCCCCACGTCTGCCCCCCCACCATATCAGTCAACTACTCCCCCCCTCTCTCAATATCTCTCTCTCTCTCGCATTATCCCTATATCATCCTCCCTCTCCTCACTGCACCGATCGCCGCCAGAGCTTCCCCGAACAGCCACGGCTATCTCCCTCACAACCCCTATCAACCTCCCTCACCTTTCCCTCTCCTTCTCCTCCTTCCAAACCCAATAGTAACCCACTCCAAAACCCCGCCCGCACACCAACAACGTCTCGTTGGCCGACCTTTTGCGACCAACTCCTCTAACGAGCTCAGCGCCACCACCAGTACTTGCCACCTGCTCTACCTCCGGCTACCTCAACCTTGTCTCTACACTCCAGCCCGCAACCCGAGCTCCTTGCCTCCGCCCTCCACTTCCTCCCTCAAAACTCCAACAACTAGCTTTGACCTCCGAGCATCAGACAAAAAGACGACCCCTTGCCACCGTTCGCCACGACCACCATCCATCTCCACCAACCCACACCATCGAGCTCATCATTCCCATTTCTTCTTCTCCAAACAAACACCCCCAAGCTCCAACACCCAATGCCACCTCTGCAACCATCACTGTCGACCTGTTCTCATCGCCGACCTCGTCACCTCTAGAGACCAACATCGCTACCACTTCACTTCACTACAACCTTCCCCACCGGAGCTCCGAGCCCAGCCCCTTCGCTCCAAGTAGAGCCTAAGCTGGTCCTCTTGCCTCCGCTACTCCGGCCACGTTCCAGTGCCGCCGCCGACCGCTGTTGACGCGTTGCCGTTGCCACAGTGACCCCCGTCTCCATATCCAAGCCAAGCTCCGTAGTGCGTAGCCGAGGCCAAGTTCAAGCCCTAGCCGAGCCTCGTCGTGCATTGTGTATTGTGCCCGTGCCCGTACTGCATTACATCGACGTCATTGTCTTAACTTCGATCATTTTTAGGCAAGTGAAAATCTTCACTTGTATTCATGCTATTATAGATGTTCACTAGAGAAATTACATTATAACTGGATAACTAAATAAATATAACTAGCTCGTTATACATATATATACTTGAATTTAGTGTAGTGAACCATCATGCCGTTTTATTCTAGTTAGAGCCTGACTAGGGCTTATTACTGTGTTGGTAACATGTATAGTTAAAAGATTGACATCTAACTCAATTAATTAAAAGAAAACGGTAAATTCGATCGATAACCTAATGTTATCTTAGGTGTTCGATGCGAACCCTAAGCGAATACTTAATTGAATATGTCGGAATTTGTGACTACTGGATTCCTTTTATGATAATGAATAAAACAAAAAAAATTGGGTTAAAAATACAGACTTTAACACCATGAAATGATACCCCCATTTAGCTTTGTCAAATCTGAAATTTCTCGCACACGTAACTTATGAAAATCGTAGTAAATTATATATTTACCGAAATATTGTGTTCTAGGACTCGTATCGAAGCAAACTCGATGACCTAGAACCGTATGTGTTTTATATTTCGATACTACTATAACATGATGACGAAAACTAACTGGAAATATGGCTCTGGACTGCAGTCTAGAGTAGTATTTCATGTTGACTCCTGAATTTAAATGTCTGTATACCTCTGCATGAAAAAGAAAATATGCGGAATCCTATACTGTTACGAAGAAAATCATGTTATCTAACTATAGGTGGTAGTTTCGTTTAATTTTACTGTCGTTTGATATTTTAAATGTATTTTAAACCTTAGCTAGAGACATATTGTGTATCTTAACCTTAACCAGTGCATATCTCCCTACATACAGCGGATATTATCGATCTGTCTAGTGATTTGGAAACATAACAGATAAATCTAAATATTATATAACTATAGCGTCGCCTAATTATGATCCTAATAGGGTGTAAAATGTGTTACGAAACGGACTTTCAGTTCAGGAACTGGATTTCCAGCTGTGAACACTTAAAACGGAATGACCGTAACTCGCAAACTCGAAACCCGATTAATCTAAAACCAATTTGGTTGGATTTTTGTTTAAGTTTACTTTCTACCCCTTTTGTATCATTTTCCCTAATTACGAACGTACGATTTAACATGTTTTTCTGAACCCATAAGGTACGTAGTGATTCACATTATAAATGACTTGATTAGTGGCATAATTTACATACTTAACCTACCGTGATACTTTTATTGATTGGAAACACTCTTAGTGATTTCTTAACGATTACTGCATTGTCGAACGTGAATGGTATCGGATTAGTTGCGTCAAATACACCAGTGGAAAGTGAATAATTCGTGGAAAGTGAACAGTGTAGTGAAAAGTAAATAAAACAGTGTTGTTGGTGCGTACTTGTACACAACTAGCCCCATACATGTAGTTATTGAAACCCGAGAGAAATGGGGAAATCAAGGTGGAATCAACTCGTATTTAGTAAGGCATTTAATGCTTTAGAGGATGATCATTCGATATTAGTAACAGCGATACGTGTAGATATTTGTACCTAGCGGCACAGCCGACAGAGTTATGTCCCGGACACGTTTTTGACCATTGTCTCGGGCATGCGCAAGACCCTTGCTAAATATGAGGATATATTTCACCATTTGATTTTAAATGACATAAAGACTGTTGGTTCAGTGACTTGCATATTAATCTAGACTACTGCTATGATCCATGCCCACTATTGCTATATGTTTGTGTTATTTTATACATTCATGTTAGTGCTTTATACCTGATGATGCTCGATATCGGTGACTCCGCAGATCATGACACGTGGCAGATGACGTGTCCCAGACCTTACAAGAAAGGATCAAGAACGGTACGTTAGAAGCATATCCCGGGCCTGCGACTCGGGGGTGTTACCGACCATCGGTGGCCTTCCAGACCATCCCCAGCTCGCCTCCGAGGTATCACAGAACCAAGATGCCTTGGCCTCCCGCTCGTTCCCGAACCTCCCGCTCGTTTCCGAGCCTCCCATCGAGCTTATCTTCCTCGGTCTCACTGACTAACCCACAACACCGATCACAGGAGCCTCTGCCACGACTCCGTGAATCTCGCCAGGCGCGAGATACCCGCCGCCCATGATCCCGCATTCCACGCCATCACGATCCCCCATTAACGAGCATGTCTCGTCATTAATGGGGAATCCCGCCTATCATGCGGGAGTAACGCCAAGGGCGTAACGGCCGGCGTGAATCTCACGCCCGTGCGCCCATTGTGCCACTATATAAACCCCTCTCCCAGACGACTCAGGTAAGCGAATTTTACCCCAATAGGCCGTTACTCTGCCAAAATACCCCGTCTAACTTGATCCTCGGAGGGTCCTCGGTGGCACAACCACCCCGGGACTTCCTTACAGGTAGCTCGGCCTTAACCACATAAAACCCATTGAGATCCATACGCTTCAGGAGTCAGCCATCCAAATCCAATCTCAGCCATCCATCAGCGATCGCAGTAGATCAACGGAAGATAACATCTGAAGGAGATCCAGAGATCCATCAGTTGGCGTCGTCTGTGGGAAGAATTGTTCCACTCAACGAAATTTCATCTTCCGATCTCGACTTCATGGCGAGCGGTCACCGCGACGATCTAAGCACCAGCCGTCGTCCTCCCCGCAGTCGGGACGAGGGTGAATTCCCTCCTCCCCCGAACGCCATTCACGCCCTATCCGCTCGGATAGATCGGCTCGCGTCCGTTATGGATGCACTCGTCCGTGTCCAAACGGCCGGGCAAGCTCCCCAGGTTGCCGCTCCCCCACCTCGGGACCGGGACCCCTACAGAGGGAGAGAAGACTCTGCCCGCATCGGCACAACCGGGCCGGCGGCCGCAGATCCCCCGGGCTGACGTATTCAGTGACCCGCTGGGCGCCGCACAACTCAACACTGAGGTCTTTCGCCAGAGCGCCTCGCCCCGAGTCCCATCGTGCCCCTGTCCCTCCCGAGGAGGTGTTGGTCAGCTTGCCTGTGCCTAGGCATGATCGGCACCCCCTCTCTCAACGGGGCCGTACGGACGGGACTCGCCATGGCAGCTTGGAGACGACCTCGCCAGGAGACCTAAGGAACCTCATCGAACGGAACCGGGGCCGTGGCCAGGTACAGGTCTCCGGCAGCAGAGGCCAAAAATCAGAATGTGCCGAATCATCAGGATACCATGGTCGACTCGACGCCCTCAAAAAGAAGATCGAAGGTATGTATCGGGAAAATCGTCCTTCCAGCGACGGGGCTAAATATGCCGCCGACTCGCTCACGAAGCCCTTCACCAAAGAGCTACTCGCCGTCCACGTCTCCTCCTGGAACAAGCCCTCGAAAGTCTCACTCTTCGACGGGAAGTCCGACCCGAAGGACTATTTGGACGCGTTCACACCCGGGATGAGTTTCTAGGACTGTTCCGACGCCGCTCAATGCCATGCTTTCCCTGCCACTCTCATTGGCTCCAGACGAGACTGGTACCGAGGACTCGCGCCACGCTCGATCTCTACCTTCGATGAGCTGGCCACCTAATTCCTCGGCCACTTCATCGGAAACTGATGGCAGAAGCGGACCGTCGATCATCTCTTCACCATAAAGAGCGGGGACAAAGAATCCTTCAAAGGATATGTTACCCGCTTCTACAACGTCCTCCTTGAGGTCCCAGAACACAGGGACGAAACGGTTATTACGACCCTTAGGTCGGGTTTTAGGCACAAGGAGTGGTTACGCTCCTTTGCATTAGCGCAACCTAAGACCATGGCCGAGGTAAAGGCCTGGACCGAACGTGAGATCCAGCTTGAGTCCGAGGTGAACGCCAACCTGCCCCGGAAAGAACAAGCTGATCAGAAGAAAAGGGCTCAGGAGGAGAAAAAGAAGATTGAGCGGCCAAAGCCCTACTCCCCGAAGTTTCAGGAGTACACCCTGCTTAACGTCTCCCAGACGGTACTGTTGGAGGAGGCTAAGTGCGAGAGGTTCTTCAAACTCACCCCAGTCTCGAATAGTGCGGCAAAGCGTACCTGCGGCCCCTACTGCGGTTTCCACAGGTCACAGGGCCACTCCACTGAGAACTGCAAACAGCTCCGAGACTGCATCGAGGAGCTAATCTACTCGGGGCACCTGGCAATGTACTTGCGAGACAAGCGGCAAGCCGACCGTGAGCAAGAGCAACGTCCCCCTCCCGACGAATTGACAATCGGACAAATCATGGCCATATCAGCGGGGGGTACGACGAATACCGACGAGACTCGGCATTCCTCACCGATCGAGAGGACTGGTAGCCACCCGAGGATGAAGGCTAAAGCAGCCGAGCCGATCGTTTTTACTGACGAGGACCTCCACGGTATATCCCTGCCTCACAACGACCCGCTGGTGATCACAGCTCGGGTCTACCGCTACGAAGTACAGAGGATACTGGTCAACTCGGGAAGCTCGGCAAACATTCTCTTTTATGACTTCTTTCTGCGTATGGGACTCACCCCGTCGGACCTAAGGCCGACCGCCCATGTCTTGTCAGGGTTCACTGACCACTCCATCCCGGCGGAAGGGGTAATCACCCTCTAATTTAACATCGGGGAGGCGGGCCGTACGCGCACCGTTCCTGTGGAGTTTATCATCATGAGAATCCCATCGGCCTACAACGTCCTCCTCGATCGCCCGACACTGAACTCTCTCTGGGCTCAGATATCGACCTACCACCTTGCAATGAAATTCCCGCTCGACCAAGGCGGGATAAATCGGGCCTACGGGGACTAACGAACCGCAAAGGTTTGCTTCACCGCAACATCTATGTCTGAGCGGCCAAACAATGATGTTGAGAGCGAGGGTAACATCGAGGGTTCTCTGGACACTCGAGACGAGCAAAAAGAGGTCCGAGGGACCCCGGTGGAGCCACTAACAGAGATCCCCCTCGTAGAAGGGGACGACGAACAAACCGTTCAGATCGGGTCGCTTTTGATGGGGATTCAGCGAGACGATCTGGTTCACTTCCTTAGAAACAACTCTGACGTGTTCTCCTGGGCGCCTGCCGACATGCCTGGGATCGACCATAAAATCATATCTCACAAGATCGGGGTGGACCCTATGGTCCAACCCGTCCGGCAAAAAAAACGAAGCTTCGCCCCGATCAAGCAGAAGGTGATCGAGGACGAGGTAGACAGGCTTCTCGCCGCCAACTTCATTCGGAACGTGCCTTACTCAGAATGGTTGGCGAACGTAGTCATGGTTAAAAAATCAAGCGGGAAGTGGCGCATGTGCGTCGACTTCACTGACCTCAACAAGGCCTGCCCGAAAGACAACTATCCTCTCTCTCGAATAGATCAGCTTGTCGACAGCTCGGCAGACCACGAGCTACTTAGATTCATGGATGCTTTCTCTGGCTACAACCAGATCCGTATGAATCTGGCAGACGAGGATCTCACCGCATTCACAACGGACCGAGGGGTATACTGCTACAACGTGATGCCTTTCGGCCTCAAAAACGTTGGAGCTACGTACCAATGCTTGGTCAATCGCATGTTCAAGCCACAGATCGGCAGGAACATGGAAGTTTACGTCGATGACATGCTCGTCAAATTGGTCTCATCGGACGAACACGCCAAGGATCTGGGTGAGGCCTTCGACGTCCTCCGCAAATACAAGATGAAACTGAATCCCGCCAAGTGCGCATTCGTAGTCACCGGTGAAAAGTTCCTCGGCTTCATGGTCACCCACCAGGGAATCGAGGCTAACCCAAAGAAAATCAGTGCCATCATCAACATGGCCGCGCCCAAGACTAACGTCAAATCATGTGGCTAACAGTGCGGGTAGCCGCTCTAAGCCATTTCATGTTAAGATCTGGGGAGAAGTGCCTCCCGTTCTTCAAAGCTCTAAGGAAGATACCGAGGTTCGAGTGGTCGGAGGAGTGCCAGGCCGCCTTCGAGTAATTAAAGAGGCACCTTGCGACTCCCCCGCTGCTCACCCGGCCGGTTGAAGGGGATGAGCTATCGCTATATCTAGTAGTGTCCGACCAAGCTGTAGGTTCGGTGCTCGTCCGAGAGGTCGAGGGAGTCCAGAAGCCGGTATACTATGTGAGCTATGTCTTCAAGGACGCAGAAATGAGGTACCTAGCCATTGAGAAGATTGTCTTGGCACTCATCATGGCCTCAAAAAAACTACGGCACTATTTCCAGGCCCACACCATCCTCGTTCTTACCGAGCGACCCCTGGGGGCTATGCTTGCATCCCCCGAGTCTTCTGGTCGTTTGGAGAAATAGAGGTGGGAGTTGTCCCAGTTCGACATAAAATACTGCCCGAGGCAGGCTATCAAGGCACAAGCCCTGGTCGATTTTATCGTCGAGTGCACCATCCCCAGAAAAGAGCCGGAATCCACACCGGCCCTCAGAGCTCAATCTTCAGTCGATGGAAAGCCCGACTCCGTACCTGATTGGATCCTTTACGTTGACGGGTCCTCGACCGAGGAAGGATGTGGTGCCGGCCTCATCATTCGGGGCCTGAACGAGACAGAAATGGAGTATTCTCTGAAGCTCGGGTTCAAAGCCTCAAATAACAAGGCGGAATACAAGGCCTTGCTGTCCAGACTGCGCATAGCCTTCAGACTGGGGCTGAAAACGATCCGGATCCACAGCGACTCTGCCCTAGTCGTTGGCCAAGTGACTGGCCGATTCGAGGCATGGGAGCCCCTGATGGTGAAGTATCTGGACGAGGTAAGAAGATTGCGAAAGGACTTCCACGAAGTCCAGGTAGAGAAGATCCCCAGACAGCTAAACGCCCAGGCCAACGCCTTGAGTAAGCTGGCTTCATCTTATTTGGCCAACAACAAGAGGAACATCCTCTTCGAGGTTTTGCCACGGCCCAGCGTGGAAGACGGGGCAACTCCACTTCAAGTGTGCACAGCCCGGGAAGAAGACCGGGATTGGAGAAAGCTCCTCGTGGAATTCCTAAGGGAAGGTATGCTCCCGGAAGACCGGGGAGAAGCCCGCCGTATCCGAGCCAAAGCTCGCCATTTCGTCTGGAGCAATGGGAACCTCTACAATAAGTCCTTCACTCAGCCCCTGCTCCGGTGCGCCAACTCCCACGAAGCCGACTATGTCCTCCGTGAGATCCACGAAGGGGTCGGCGGCGTGCACCAAGGGGCCCGCACCTTAATCCAAAAAGCACTGCTCCAGGGGTACTACTGGCCAACGATTCATCAACTCCATGGAAGCATACCTCGCCTTCCGGCTATCGAGCTAACCGCCCTAACCTCCCCGTGGCGGTTTTCCCAGTGGGGAATGGACATGATAGGCCAGTTCCTTACCGGTACGGGCGGGTACAAGTATGTCCTCGTCGCGGTGGACTACTTCACGAAGTGGATCAAGGGCATTCCCATCAGGAAACCAGATGCCACCACGACTATCAAGTTCCTGTAGAACAACGTGATACCCCGGTTCGGCATCCCGAGGTGTATCATTACCGACCATGGGACAAATTTCGAAAACGAAAAAGTTAAGGAATTCTGCAGCGAATATCGTATCCTCATGAAGTTTGCCGCGTTCGCACATCCCCAATCCAGCGGGCAAGCCGAGGTCGCTAACCGGTACGTCCTCCGGGGTCTTTGAACGCGCCTGGAAGGATGCCAAGACAATTGGGTTGAGGAATTACCCCGGGTCTTATGGACCCTGCGCACGTCGAAGAAAACCCCCACCGAGGAAACACCTTTCAGCCTCTGCTACGGTACCGAGGCAATGGTCCCAGCGGAGATCGGGTTCCCCAGTTACCGGGTCGATCACTTCGATGACGAAGCGAACACCTCGGCCCTCCGAACTAACCTGGACATCTAGTTAGAGAAACAGGACCGGGCTCAGATCAGAGCTGCTGCCTATCAACAGCAAACCACCCATTGCTACAATGCGAGATGTCAAGCGTCACTTCTTCAAGACCGGAGATTTAGTCCTAAGGCATGTTGGGGTAAAAATTTATACCCCGGTTGACCAAGTCAAAATCAAAGTCAACCCCAAACCAAGTGGGCCCAAGCCCAGATCCAGTGGGCATATGCCCGGATCGAGCCCGAACATGAAGCGGCCGACCTCCCCCATGCCAAGATAAAAATTTTGAAATAAATAATTTTGTTGTATTTCTTTTATTTTATTTTATGGATAAATGCAAGAAAAATAGGCATAAAGCCAAATTTTTGTAAAGCCCATGGCTTATGTGCAAAAAGAAATGGCACATGAGCCATGGGATAGGCAAAATGCCATTTTGTGAAGCCCAAGGGGCTATGTGTAAAGTGTATAGCCTATAAAGGCAAAGATAATGAAATATCTCAACAACCTTTCTCTCTCCAAAAAAAATTTAGATCTGAGATCTTTTCTCCTTCCTTAAGGTTCCAAAACCTTCTTCTTTCTTTTGAATTAAATCAAGAGTTTTACTCTTCATTTTATAAAACTAAATAGTTTTTCACTACAAAACCCATAAAGGGGAACTCAAAAAGAAGAGATTTTTAAAATTTTATATCTCTTGATCTTCAAGATCCAGCAACCAGAGAAGAAAGAAGAAGAACCCATTTCATCAAACCCAAAACATCTTAGGAGTTTAACTCCACTCTGATTTCTCTTTCAAGAATTTCTGGGGCTAAAAGCCTCTTTTTCTCGCCGGCGCCCAAGCGCTCAAGCGCCCAGCGCTCAAGCGCCAAGTGCCCACGTGCCGACACGTGGCACGCCTGCTCTCCAGCGCCCTGCGCTCAAGCGCAAAGCGCCCACGTGACGACACGTGGCGCACTTGCGCTCCAGCGCCCTGCGCTCAAGCGCAAAGAGCCCACGTGCCGACACATGGCGCGCCTGCGCCCTGCGCTCAAGCGCAAAGCGCCCACGTGCCGACACGTGGCGCGCTTGGCGCTCAAGCGCCCTGCGCTGAAGCGCAAAGCGCCCACGTGCCGACATGTGTGCGCTAGCGCCTAAGCGCACAGCGCCTAAGCGCACAGCGCTCAAGACGCTGACCCCACGCGTCCTTTGGGCGCTTTTTTCCTTTTTTATGTATGTATACATGTATATATATGTACAGATACACACACACTCCACAACACTATCCCCCTCAAAAAAGTTTTGGGCCGGGGCGCTGCCACGCATCCCGCAAGGGGGCTGCTAGCCTCCTTGACTCCCAGCCCGCTATCCGGGTAGCGGGACCCCCGTAAAAACTCTGCGTGGCTCCCGATATATCCAAACCCCCCTAAAAAACAACACACGCGTACACTGCACATTGAGTTCGCATGACCAGTTTAACCAGTCAATCGGAGGTTCCCTCGCTCCAAAGGCGAGGGGTAATTAACGGCAGCTTAGTCCACGGCTGCCGGAGATTCAGATCCCCACAATCAATAAATCCCGGCCTACCCTAGGCAGAGGGAATCTGTAGTATGCCTGACAAGCGCGCGCGTATTCCCATCTCAATAGGGTGACGAAAAACACCCTACAGATTCTGGCACGCTCGGTGGGACTTTTCTCTCCTCCCATATTTCGGGTTAAATGTTCATGCGAACTCAATCAATATACATATCGATTGTCTATACTGAAATGTTGTTTTTTCTTCTGTGCAGTAATCAACTTTCGACGACAATGTCTCCCAAGACGAATTCAGCTTCCAACGCGACCCCGATCCCGTGCGTGGTCAAGGTCAATGCTCGTGTGGTTCTTCCCGCAAGCCTCAGTCGACAGTGGGAGGAACTGCCCCGCCAGTTCGGCTCCGTCATTATCTACCCTGCCGGAAGCGCTCATCTGGCAAAAATCCCGGCGAAACAAGCGGCCAAGCCGGTCTCAAGGGGCAAGAGGCCGAATGTCATGATCGCCAAGGCACCACAACCGAAACTTAAGACGGTGTCTGAACGATTCTATGGTGCTCCAGCGGGGGGCAAGAACTCCGGTACAAAGGGCAACATCAAATGTTGCGGACGAGCTCAGGCGATGACTCCAACAAATGCACAATCGAGCATATCTCCAAAATCCTCCATTGTCCAGTCTATGGTGTCTTCCCAAAGAGCCGAAGTCTGCCAGGTGCTTAGAACAGAAAAGTTAAGGCAGAAGCGGCTCAGGTATCGAGCCAACAAGAGGGTCAGGGCTTCGGCCAAATGGAATCTTGTGAAGTTCCAAGTGCAGGGTCGCCCCGCGACGACGGCTGAGTCGGACGTAAGAATCAGCAATTCCTTCGAGCCTCTGAAGTGGGCTCAGAAAAATGCCATGACCGCCAGAATCAAGAAGACAGCGGTCCGAACAATGCTACAAAGAGACGTGTCCCGGTCCCAACAGAAAAAGTATGACACTGTCTCTTCAAGAGTCTATCGGGCGCTCTGTGCCGCACGAAAGCAGCGGGGAAAATCCAGAAAAGAAGCGCCAGCACCATTCAAGAATCCGCCCAGGCCATCCGTATTCAATCGACTGCCCGCTACTGAAACAGGGGGGGTCAAAACAGCGATCTGTGAAATCAGCTACCGACAATAACAAGAGTGCTGGATATATTATCCATATGGTCTATATGGCGGGTGGGCGCCCCAGCGACAACCTTCGCAGCAAAAGCAAGGATGGGGCCACCACATCCCAAGTCCAATCTGGCTTGAATGTGGTTGCCGCTTCCCAAGAACAGCCGCCCCCGCCGGATGATGAAAACCCTCTCGAGGAGGAAGATAGGCAGAAAGACCTCTCGGTCCATGCAGAGTCAAGCTCGGACAGCGAGGAAGAGCCGACTTTCCGCCCCAGGACCGCGGAGCAAGAGCTTCGAAAACAGCTCAGGAGCAAGGATAAAGAGATGGCCAAGCTCTATTCGAAAATTGACGACCTAACAAACGTTATGATGCAGCTTACAGCTCAAATTGCTCGAGCGCCTCCCAATCAAGCACAAGTCGCTACTAATCAGCCGGGTGATGACAATCCGAAGCAGCCAATGCCTGTTCCTTTGGGTCCAAGACTGGTCGAGCCGCACGAAAGCCGGCCACATTCCGCTTCTGGGGACGTCTTGGCCCCAGATAACACTATCCCGCTAACACAAGATCGGATAATGGATTTGGTCACCAGCAAAGTTAAAACATTGGTGGCTGAAGCTGATGCTCAGAAAAAGATTGGCAGTAGTGGGCGGCCAAACCCCGCACAGTACGATCTGATCGAGTTTCCGAGCGGCTACGTCATTCCTAAGTTTGGAAGATTTGACGGGACGGGAAACGCAAAT
Organism: Agapanthus africanus; assembly: GCA_030015575.1. Lineage (NCBI taxonomy): Eukaryota > Viridiplantae > Streptophyta > Magnoliopsida > Asparagales > Amaryllidaceae > Agapanthus > Agapanthus africanus. Next base: position 419,389,539 of record CM057338.1, on the reverse strand, counting down.
CAGCACGTCGCCCACTTCAAAGCATCGTGCGGAAATACAGGGGGCAATGACGCGCTCCTTCTTCGTCAGTTTGTCAACAGCTTGACCGGTGTCGCCTTCGACTGGTACGTGCGTATACCAGACGGGTCCGTCATTACCTTTGCCCAAATGGAGTCTCTGTTCCGGCAAAGGTTCATGAGCGTCAGTGATAAAATCTCCATTGCCGACCTTGTGAGGACCAAGCCGGGGAAGAATGAAAGAAACACCGACTTTATCGCTCGATGGCGTAATCTCACAGTCAAGTGCGGACCGCCGCTGGAGCAGGACCAGTCCGTCAGCCTTCTCATTGGGAACCTCAGCAATTGGATGGTCCCATTCTTGTGTACAGCGGGCCTCAAGACATTTCAGGAGCTAACCAAGAAAGTCCAAATGCTGGAATGCTCGAAGCAAGAGTCCCCACCGGACTCTCAGAGAGACAAAACTTGGAAAAGCAAGAGGGACGACAACCGTAGAAGCGGGAGTTCCAGCAGTACCAATGTCTTCAATGTGTCCGATACTGAAGAAAAGCGAAGGGCGGGCAAATCCAAAACCAACCGGTCTCGAAGCCATTGCTGGGAGGAGATGGGCCTTCCCTAGAGGAGAAGAAGAACAAGGTTTACTCTTTCAGAAGGGACAAGGTCCGTAAGATATTTGAAGATGCCTTGAACAACGGCCTACAATTGCCGGAGTCGAAAAGACCCTAAGAAGCAAAAATGATCGCCAATCCCCTATATTGCCCGTACCACCGAGTAGTGAGCCATGCGATCGAGGATTGCTATATCTTCAAGGACTGGGTCGAGAAGCAGTACAAAGCTGGAGAGATCGAGCTGTCCAAAAGCGTGTTGGTGAACAATCAAGTTGCAACCACTACCTTTACACAGACAGAAGTTGAAGCCTTCTGGGAGCAGACAGTTGAACCCGCTGCCCTGACAAATGAAACTGACTCATCGCGGCCTCCGTGGAGTACGCACATATCTAATAAGACGAAGAAGATGATAAAGCTACTTCGGAAAGAGCCCAGGACAGAATGGGAAGGGCAGAAGAAGCCTACCAGTCCAGCTGCCAAAGCGGCTCCATCAAGCTCAAAATCCAAAAAGCTCAAGAAAAAGAAAAGTGCAGCTCGGCGCGAAAAGGAATTTGTAGGGAGATCGACCATTCAAAAATATATCGATTCCCTCGAAGAATATGAATGTTCCCCTCCGAATGGCGGCCGAGACATGGACGTCTTGACTGAGATTCGGGGCAGATGCTATATGGTGCTATCCGTCTACCTCTCCGAAGATGCCAAGTTGATTTATGGCACCATGTATCGAAGGTTTAAACGGATGCGTCCGATGTAGCAGACTTCGTCAGATTCCCCCTCGCTTGAGGGTTTTTTTTTATTGTGGGGATGCTCTTCCCTGTAAGCGCAAGCCCCTGCAGTTAATTACGCTACCGCATTGCGGTAACCACTTTCTCCTTCTCCAGAAATTTCACTTCGTGTCGTGTGTGTTTATTTTGTGTTTGGTTGCCCGTGGATTGTATACGGGGACTGAGTTATGTCGTCGCCCGTAGGGCATGGACTAGTCCAAATCCGTATTATCTTAGATTTGGGTTTGGGGGTTGGGTTTAAGGATACGTTAGCCTAAATTTAGACTAAGATCAACTTAACGGGATCGTTTAGATCCAACAAGAGAGCAATTTAAGGGGAGGCCCTGTTGTTTAGTTTAGTGACATTGCGGTCAATAGGTAGTTTAAGGACATTACGGTCCATAGATAGTTTAAGGACATTACGGTCCAATGTTAGTTTTAAGACGTTGCGGTCAAGGTTAAGGACGTCATAGTCCATGGATTTAAGGACTCCACAGTCCGATATTAGTTTTAAGACATCACGGTCAAGATTAAGGACGTCATAGTCCGTTGTTAGTTTTAAGACATTCCGGTCAAGGTTAAGGACGTCATAGTCCGTGGGTTTAAGGACCCCACAGTCCGATGTTAGTTTTAAGACATCCCGGTCAAGGTTAAGGACGTCATAGTCCATGGGTTTAAGGACCCCACAGTCCGTATCAATGTGTGGTTATCGGGACCCGTCACCTCTTTGAAGACGTTGAGGAATTACAACGCCAAGTATCAAAGGAGTGAAGAGATGTACCCTTGAACCAAGGTAGATTAAATAGTCTTTGGCCCAATTTGGGACTAAGACCAATCAATTATGTTATGAGCCCATTGGCCCAGTTAAGTTTGGATTGAGGACTTATGGCCATCTTGGGCTAAGTCCAATCATGTTTGGAATATTGGCTTTCTGTTGGTCCATTGAAGGAGAGGCTTTGCCTCTAGAACTTAGCCAATTGGGATGAAGCTAGTGTTAAACACTAGAGACCAACAGTGTTGAACACTGGGAATGAGATTGACAAACTGATGTTAAACGCCAAAAGATAATCAGTGTTACATACTAGCAATAAGGCTTTCAAATTAGTGTTAAACACTAAAGCAGGTCAGTGTTAAGCACTGGCCAGAGAGGTTTCAAGTTAGTGTTTAAACACTAAAGCAAATCAGTGTTAAACACTGGAAGGAGAGATTCCAAATTAATGTTAATCGGTATTAAACACTGGTAACCGAAATTCAATTTAGTGTTAAACACTAAGAAATTTAGTGTTAAACACTGCAAAGAGAGTTTTTTAATTAGTGTTAAACACTAAAGCAAATCAGTGTTAAACACTGGATACAGAGGTTTCAATTTAGTGTTAAATACTAAGGCAAGAGGGGTCACGTGGTAGGACGTGAGAGCGCCCTCTCTCTCTTTATTTGTTCTGCCGAGAATATTGAGTACTTTGGACCATCACGTGCCGTCACGTGATGGGCATTTAAGTGTTCGTCTGTTAGAGCTTCTGCCAGGGGTCACGTGGGGCACGTGAGGCGTTGCCTCAAAACCCTTCTCTGTAGATCTTTACAGGGGTCACGTGGTAGCACGTGACCCTGTTTCTTTGCCTGTTTGAAGATGTGTTTATCTTTTTAAGAATTAAATTCTTCATGGGGTTAAACCCTAACAATAAACTTTAGAGGAATTGAATTCCTGTTTTCTTCTGAAGGATTATATTCTTAGATAGAGTTGAACTCTAACTTGTCTTCTGTAAGAATTGAATTCCCATACATGTGAGGAATTAGGTTCTTCCAAGGGAATTAAATTCCTGTTATTTTGACAGATTTGAGTTCTTAACTAGGGTTAAACCCTGGTTCTGTTCATTTGAAGGAATTAAATTCCTATAACATAGGGTTAAACCCTAATTTTATTTTAAAGGAATTAAATTCCTATGAAAATTAAATTCTCAAACTTCTATTCCCTCTCTATGCTTTGAATCTGCATGGCAGGATCTCAACCCAATGAGAATTAAATTCTCAATTCATGGGGAGATGTACACTTTGCAGATCCTCTACTAAAGAGAGAACTAAGTTCTTCTTTTTACTATAAGAGTTAAACTCTTTTGAGAATTAAATTCTCTTTTTTAAAAGCTTTCCCTTTCTTACCTAGGGTTTTCTTTTGCAGAAGATCAAATTCTTCCAAAGTCTCAAGGTTCTATTTCTTTTTCTCTCTATGTCTTTGTATATAGATCTCTGTATATGTCTCTCTCTCTATCTTTTCCTCTCTTTTCTGGCTCCTATTTATAGGAGAAGGAGCAGAATCAATTAGTTTTGGTGAATCATTCATTGAGGGATTTGATTTGTATTCGTTAGAGATTTGATTTGCATTCATCATTCATTTGGACCTTTGGATTATTAGGTGAATTTTATTCACCATTGGATTTTGAGTCCAAAGATATTCCTTTGTTATTTCGGCTAGATTTTAAGGGGAAATCTTTCCAAGTTCAAGATTTTTCCATAGATAGGTGATATTTAATCACCTTTAAATTTTTAATCCAATCGGTTCTAAATAATCATTCTCCTTTGGAATGATTTGAATGCCGTTCAGAATTTAATTCTGTTAAATAGATAGGCTTTGAAAGTCGGTCACGTGTGGCCACGTGACCCCTGGTCACATGTAGGCACGTGACCCGTTGGAACGAGCTTTCTTCTGCTTTCTGCGCTTTGTCTTCTAGCCGCTGTTCAGCCGTCACGTGCCAACACGTGACCCCTGGTCACGTGTGAGCACGTGACCCTTTCTGGAGCCTTTTCTTTGATTTAATCAAGGAGCCGAATCTGCCTTTGCCGCTGCTTTTAATTGTCACGTGCCAATACGTGACTGCTGGTCACGTGCTAGCACGTGATGCCTCCTCCGTAAACTTTCCTGATTTTAAATCAGGAAATAAATGCCCCCACAGCGTTGTTCTCACGTGTCTGCATGTGAGTGCAACGCTGTCACTTTTATGACCGTTGGATTCCTCTAGGGATTTGGGGTGATGAAACGTCTCCATCTCATCCTATAAATACCCATGTCCTTTCAGAAGAGCCTCCACTTTGCTCATCTTCTTCCTTTGAGAACTTTTTCCTGAGAATTTAATTCTCTTTTCCAGAGCTTAGTTCTCTGTCTTGAACTTTTCAGAGTTTAACTCTGTTCAAGTGACCCTTCTTCCTCAGGTAATGGTGATCGAAGCACCTTCATTTTGACAAAACTCTCTGGATTTTAAATCCATATCAAGGGTTTCACAAAGAACCCATTTTTCTTCAAGTTTTTAACCAAAATATGAAACCACTTAACTTTCAACAATAGATCTCTTAGGGTTTAGATGATCTTTTGGGAGGTGATGATGGCGGTTAAAATCTATGGAATTTAATTCCATCCCAAAAAAAGTTTCTAGGAATTTAATTTCCTTTTTCTTAATAAGGAATTTAATTCCTATGAAGAACTCGGTTTCTTCACATGGAGGCTTCTTAGGGTCTCTTTGCCCGAGGTTGTCCTTCTCAACCGAGAGGAAGAAGTTCGTAATGAATTTTTTTTTTGATTGTTATTTCAGGTATCATGGATGCCCATTTGTATGGTCTTGACGAGATCATTTCCTACGGGAACATTCGTGCATTGGGTCGCAGTCAGAACCAGGAGTTCACCAACGCTCAATGCACCGAGATCATGAGCCGCTTCGACGAGTACAACCATCGGCTACTCCCCCGTTGCTCTTCTCTTCTGAGACTGATCGTGCTGGCGATCTGGGATGCACTCCCTCTCTTTTGTACCGGCGTACCGCTCAGGGCCTTGGACACCGCTGAGGATAAGGTACATTCGGTGTACTTGATGAGCTTGATCTCAAAGAGGAGGCGAGATCACCTCATTGATCTCTTGCACCAGGCTTTTCAGCAGTCAGCCATACTTGCTGCCTATCAGAGGGTGGAGGACATCCGTGAGGACCCCGACGCTTGCGACCGCGAGAGGAAGCATACCAGGATGGTTCGAGGCGCCCGGAAGATCTTGGACAAAGCCAAGTTTGAGTTTCTCAATCCATGCCCTGCGTCCGAGGTCTTACCATTGTAAACGTGTTCTCTTTATTTTGTATGAACTTCTTAAAGTATGAATGATAAGTTCTATTATGTCTTTATATGTTTGCATGCCTTTCTGTGGGATTTTATCATTTTGCTATTGTTGTTGTTGGTGCTTCTAATATGCAGGGTGCTATTCCATTTCTTAGTGCACGTCAAGTTTGGGGTCCACGTGCTCCCCACATGGGGTCCTTTTGATGAGACTGTTCAAAAACTCTCCAGAGCCATATTTTTAGTGCATAATATCAGATGCAGAAAAGTAGCCTTGGAAATAGTTCCATTTCCTTGACTTCCGATGCCTTTCCCTTTTTAGGCCTTGGGAATAGCTTTAACATGCAAAATTTTCCGCGCACAACACTTAATGCACCTCTTTATATCTGAGGCCATAGCCTTCTTTTCTCTTCACAGAGAGATTTATTTTCATTTTGGTGTGATTTGTTTTAAGAAACAACCGAGTGCCATGGCCTGCAATCGCTCCCATGCTCGCCGACAGCCATGGGAAGTTCCTATCGAGGAGATGATCCCCCGCTTTGCCGACCGATTGGTGGATCCACTCCTTACCGATGACGAATGCGACTCGGCGATGTATGAACTCTCGATCCGTAGGGGGTCCCCCCTCCAGATGGGGTCCCTCTGGCTCCGGATGATTCTCGCAGCCATGCTTGCCGACATCCCTCCTCATCCGACGGATATGACCCTGGCGATGCTTGACGCGGCTGAAGAAAAGGTCGAAGGCTTTCACGAAGCGTGCATGATTACTCAGGCTTTGAAGGATTGCTCAATTCACCTGCTGAGCCAAATAAAGGCCCGGCGGGCTATTATGTCTGCTTTCGCGGATGAACATGGCGCCAACCGATGGGGAGCGACTCCTCGCGAGAACCGTCGCTTTGATGTGCTGGAGAAAGCAGAGAGGGAGATGGAGAATTTTGTTCTCTGCTTTGTTAACCCTTGTGCTATTGATCCCGTGTTTGGTGACCTTTTCCCGCTAGCGTAGCATATTTAAATTAGTCCCTTTTTTTGTATGCTTTATGCTGAACTTCCATGTAGGCTTGGTGCCCGTATGTATGTTTTCGCTTGCATAAATAAACTTTGTGTTCTCCTTATAAGAACTTTCTTTAATTATCAACACTATCATCATGTCGCATGCACATTAAAGCTTCGAATATTATTTCTTTTTCAGATGTTCATATAATTGCGAACACATGCTTGATAGGATAAACGTTGAAAATTTTCTCGCTGCTTTTCATACCAGGTGATGTGAGCGCGTTTTAGATCGATTATTGCTGTCGACTGGAAGCCCATTTATATGGTCTTGAGATTGTATGTCCCGTTTCCAAGGTTGCGGTCGCGAAAGTGAGCTTACGTAGCCTGATAGGGCGACATGTGGCGAACATATTGTTGTGCGAGAAAAGGGTTCGGCCGTAGACTCTCGGAGAGGGAGCTGGCTTGCCGAGCGAGCTTCAAGCGAGTCTTACTGCTAAGGCCAACAAAACGTATGAACTCTGGCGGGTGCTTCAAGAGTCTATCAGGGAAGTGATGACTCTTGATAAAGCTGCCACGTTCACTCGCGAGAGGGTCGAGGCTCACAAGGCCACCGAGAAAGAGCTTGAAGGTCGGCTCATTTCGTATCAGGCCCAGCAGGCTCAGGCGGAGGCCCGTCTTTTGGCGATCTTAAATCATGAGGTCGTGGTCCAACAAAAGCAGGATGAGCTGACCAAGCTGCTAAATCGCCCACCGGCTTGAGACACTTGTATCTTTTCCTTCCTTTTTTGTATATACTCATAGATGAGAGTATTTTCTTTTTGTTCTTTCAGGAATTGTACTTTGTATCCATTTTGGTTTATGAATAAAAGATACATTTTTCTTCTCAATGGTGTGTCTATTTTATTGAATGTATTCTGCGGATAGTCTACCTTGATCTCTTTGCAGGGCAGCGATGGCTTAGGATTCAGGGTCAAGATCTGCCTCCTAAGACTTTTGGGCTTTATGAGCCGTGAGGGTCTCATAAAGAGTTTTTCTCCCTACAGGTCGAGAGGATCCCGTAGGTGTAAGTTCTTCTTAAGAGTCGTGAGGATTCTTAAGCAGGTTCTCCCTTGGGATTCGTAAGGATCTCACGAGAGAGTTTTCTTCTTTGCAGGTCGTGAGGACCCGCAAGCGCTGGATGCGATCACCCTTATCCGTATTTCGCGGGGTCAGGGGTTGGTTTGGGATGGTTTCCAGAGTGTCGTAGTTTAAAGACATCGCGGTGAAGGTTAAGGACCTCATAGTCCGTGGATTTAAGGACTCCACAGTCCGATGTTAGTTTTAAGACATCACGGTCAAGGTTAAGGACCTCATAGTCCATGGATTTAAGGACTCCACAGTCCGATGTTAGTTTTAAGACATCACGGTCAAGGTTAAGGACCTCATAGTCCGTGGATTTAAGGACTCCACAGTCTGATGTTAGTTTTAAGACATCACGGTCAAGGTTAAGGACCTCATAGTCCGTGGATTTAAGGACTCCACAGTCCGATGTTAGTTTTAAGACATCACGGTCAAGGTTAAGGACCTCATAGTCCGTGGATTTAAGGACTCCACAGTCCGATATGTGGTTGCAGGGACCCGTCACTTCTTTGAAGACGTTGAGGAATTACAACGCTAGGTATCAAAGGAGTGAAGAGATGTACCCTTAAACCAAGGTAGAATCAGTACAGAATCAGGGTGGTTGATCGTTAGTTTTAAGACATTACGGTCGAGGTTAAGGACATCATAGTCCGTGGATTTTAAGGACTCCACAGTCCGGTGTTTGCTCTGGATGCTTCACACGGGTTCACTGCCGTACTTGGCGAGGACCAGGCTCCGCTCTGGGTGTTTTCCGCGGGGTCAAAGAGTGACGTTATCCGCGTTCCACGTAACCAGGAATTTCGCACTAGATGCTTCACACGGGTTCACTGCCGTGCTCGGTGAGGACTAGGCTCCGCTCTGGATGCTTCACACGGGTTCACTGCCGTGCTCTGCGAGGACCAGGATCCGCTCTGGATGTTTTCCGCGGGTCAAAGAGTGACGTTATCCGTGTTCCACGTAACCAGGAATTTTGCACTAGATGCTTCACACGGGTTCATTGCCGTGCTCGGCGAGGACTAGGCTCCGCTCTGGATGCTTCACACGGGTTCACTGCCGTGCTCTGCGAGGACCAGGATCCGCTCTGGATGTTTTCCGCGGGGTCAAAGAGTGACGTTATCCGCGTTCCACGTAACCAGGAATTTTGCACTAGATGCTTCACACGGGTTCACTGCCGTGCTCGGCGAGGACTAGGCTCCGCTCTGGATGCTTCACACGGGTTCACTGCCGTGCTCTGCGAGGACCAGGATCCGCTCTGGATGTTTTCCGCGGGGTCAAAGAGTGACGTTATCCGCGTTCCACGTAACCAGGAATTTTGGTGATTGTATCCGCATTTCACGGAATGGAGGTTTGACTGTTGGTGATATGTATATCGCCGAGCCATGGAACTAGGGGTTGCCGCTGCTCCGCTTTGTTTGAAGTTGTGTCCGTCGTTATGAGACGAGTGTTGGGATGATCTCTAGGTCGCTTACGGCCCGTCGAGATTTAGCTTCTTTCTTTGATGAAACCTAGGGGGGAAGTATGTTCACTTCTTTGTTTATGCCCTCGGATTGTATACAGAGTGTGATGGAACATCGCCTGTAGGGCATGAATTTCATTTTTATTTTATTTCTTTTTCCGCGATGCTCTATCATTTCAGCTTTTATATCACGAAGGTCGCGATTGCCCCATCATTTCAGCTGTTTTTCGCGGTGCCCAATCATTTCGGCTATTTATTTATTTTCTACTCGCTACTTTTTATTGCGAGTTGCCCCATCATTTCGGCTATTTTTTTTATGCATACATTTTTACTTGCTGCTTTTTATTGCAAGTTGCCCCATCATTTCGGCTATTTCGTATGCATGTGTGGCTCGCTAGCCTTTTCGCTGCAAGCTTGGATTTTGGACACCGATTTCGGCATCAGCATCGCTACAACTGGGACATTGCCAGGAGCGAATCATCATTTGCCTCTGTCGATGTTGAAAAAAGGTGGCTTAGCAAACATAGTTAAGGATCCTGTCGACTAAGGCTTTTGACTTCATGAGCCGTAAGGGTCTCACAAAGGTATTTCTCCCTACAAGTCGTGAGGATCTTGTAGGTGTGTTTTCTCCTTGGGAATCATGAGGATTCCTAAGTGCGTGTCCTCTTGCAAGTCGTAAGGATCTTACAAAAAGGTTTTCTCCTTATAAGTCGAGAGGACTTACAGGGGTTGTTTTCCATATGAACATATCCCTAGCCACGGATGGGACTTGGTTGGGGAAATATTTATTCGCGCCCGTGGATTGTATACAAGGGTCAGTATTGAGCCGCCTGTAGGGCAATATCGAAGGTTGTGGGGGTTGCTTAAGCACAGGTTCAGGTCTCTGTAACTTAAGGCTTTCAAATCTTATGAGCCGTGAGGGTCCCATAAGAGAGTTCTCCTTACGAGTCGTGAGGATCTCGCAAGTGCAATTTCTCCTTAGGAATCGTGAGGACTCCTAAGTGTGTTGCTCCCTTGTGAGTCGTAAGGATCTCACGCGGGTGGTTTCTCCTTACAAGGTCGTGAGGGCCCTGTAAGTGTCTTTTACCGAGGTTGCGCCCTTTCGGGTTTTCACAAACACTCGCCGGTAGCCCTGCTGTTTTTACTCACGGAGCCCTTTCGGGTTTTCATCCGTGCCCCTTTTGCTTACGGACATACCTTTTTTTTTTATTTTATTTTTATTTTTATATCTATATTTTTTACGAGGTCGCGCCCTTTCGGGTTTTCACGAACACTCGCCGGTAGCCTTGCTGTTTTTACTCACGGAGCCCTTTCGGGTTTTCATCCGTACCCTTTTTGCTTATGGACATACCGTTTTTTGTTTTTTTTATATATGGTCTTTGAGGTATTGCAATCCACCGTAGTTTATTGACATCTCGGTCAATGGCTAGTTTTAGGACATAGTGGTCCATTTTTAGTTTAAGGACGTTTCGGTCCGCCGTTAGTTTAAGGACGTTTCTGTCACGACCCAAGTTTGGATGTGACAGGCACTTAGATTTGTATCATATCTAAAGATATGCACAAGTCCAAGTAAGCCAAAAACCAAGATCAAAATACCTTATTTCGGAATTATTTATGAAAATTTAGTTTTAAGTAGAAATCTCGAGTTATGAAGTTAATTCATTAAACAAGTAATAAAGGTTAAGTGTGGTTGTATTCCTAGTTGGAATCAACAATATCAATAAGAATATGAATATGCATATAATGAACATCACTGAATCTCATAAAGAAAAGACTATAATACTGATCCACATTTTTCAACTGTACATATATTTACCAACTCTCTTTTCTAAGTCAAAATACAAGTCTGATGGAGTCTTTCTAGATACAAAAGTACAAAAACCAAAAAGGAGGTTACTACACATGTAACCTACCGATCAAAAGATGGAAACAACCGCAAAAGTGATCCTGCCTTGCAACTACCCGTCCACTCTATCCCTGCAAGGAACTGTGGCACAACGGGGATGAGTTGCCAACTCAGTGAATACAACTAACATATAACGGCGAATAAAGTAAATATGGTGATCATGATAATGAACATGAATCAATATGATATATGAGTATATGTGAAATCCAACCATAAATCACATCATACTTCTGAAATCACAACTCAATAGAAATCATCTTTCGGTGTCTATCAACGACACAAAACTTTCATTTCTTATAGGCATCATTCCCCGAATGATCCTATACCCATAATATCGGTCGTCATCCTCTAGATGCACGCCGCATATTTCTAAAACCAATATCCGGAATCGAGTAACCTCGCTAGGCTCACCCGTCTCAATACGGCTATCTTGCCCCTCGGTCTCGACCGGGTCCACCCTGTATCCAACTGTATAGCTCCCCCACTCAGTATGGATAACGTAAATCCGCGACCGTATATCTCCCCCACTCGGTCCGGAATAAAACCAAAAACAGAAATCAACTCAGGGTGGACATGTCACATCAATCATGAAAACGGGATTTATGTAATAGTATTTAAAAACTCAAAATCATAAATCCTCAATTCGGTATCTATCTCATATCCAACATGGAAATACGCATAAAGCAACAAAATGTAAATAAGGAATTCTACCAATATACTTAACATTTGAAAGACAATATAATCCATGCTAATAAGTATGATATTTAAGTGTATGTGACATGGCAATATCGACGAGGTGTGTGTAGCATATAAGATGTGCACGTGGCATGACTCGTCGATACTTGTGAAGTGTTCTAACAACTAAGCAACATATAAGTAATGAAATGAATGATGTTCTAATTATTTAACATGATGATATGAATATCGTATTAATGTAAAACCATGGGCGAAACACTCCATCTCTACTAAATTCCCCGGTAGATGTTTAGTCTACTCACCGGAAAGTCGAATTTACTCCGGAATCGCTAATCCTTTCCCTTTCCTCGCGGCTTCCGTATTCTTCGTATCCGCGTCTAAATATACCAATATAACGTATATAAGCAAAACTGTATTTCCGACATAACGGAAATAGAAAACACGTTAACCCCCACAACTTATATACTATCTGATCTTATCAAGCTATTAAACACTTATTCTAGCTGGATTTTATCCCAAAACTGCACTGTTTCAGAAATTAACACGCGACGTAGTTTCGTCGTGTCGTATTTAGTGTTTTACGATTCAATTTCCGATATATTCTCCCAGATTTAGATTACAGTGAAACTAAGTTAAATCAACAGTGCCAAAATACCCTAAATTGTACACTGAAGATACCCCAATTGAACAAACCCCAAAATTACCCAACATGGCCGGCGACGCCGGCCATTCCTCTTCTGTCGCCGGCCCAACCCCGGCGCCCCACTGCCGTTTTCTTGTGGTGTGTTCACCTTGATTCCTACATCATTTCTACACTGTTGAATTTATTTAGTTAAGTTCCAGATTGAAGCAGATTTTAACAGACTCTAATTTATCTAAAATACGATATTATGCGACTTAGCTAAACTCTAATTAACTAATCTACATAGCCTAATTAACATACTAGGATTAAGAATTTACCCTCCAATTAGTTGTAGGAATAACCCTCCAAGGATCTACAAGCTCCTCCTAGCTTGATGATGAACTAACTCCATGAACAAGCTCCATCCTCTTCTTCTTCCTCTTATTTTCTTTTTCCCTCTTTAGTTTTCCTTTTCTTTTGATTTTTCTTTCAGTTTGATTTTGTGTTTTAAACTGAAATAAGCTATATATATGAGAGGATAAGGAGATAAGAGAAGGAGGAGGTGTCTTTTGATAAAGGGTGTGCACTTCATGCAAGAAGGAGGTGGAGAATGAAGGTGGCAAGAAAGCATGAGGTGTTTTGGTGATTATCTTCTCATTTTCCTTTTTATTTTGTTTTATTTTGAATTTCATTTCAGAACTGAATTGATAACCCTTTATTCACTTAAACCCTTGACAATCTTGTATTAGCATAAAACCTAACTTTACAATTTAACCCTTCACAACTAACTTATTACAAAACATATCTTTTATTAAAATGAAGCTAAAATTTTCATTAAAACCTTTATAACTTATTTAAATTACATTCTAAAATTCTAATTTAATTTGTATTACATATAACTTATGAAGATTGACATATCTGGTTTTAACCATTTTATGATTTATCAGCTTATTCTTATTTTAATTAAATTTATTTATTTCTAGGTTTTTCCTAAATGTTACAATATTCCCCCCTTAAGAAAATTCGGTCCCCGAATTTAAACTAATTACTATACATACCTATGAAAAGATGTGGAAATTTCTTTCGCATTGCGTCCTCCGTCTCCCAAGTAATCTCCTCGCGATCCTTTCCTTGCCAGAGAACCTTTACAGATGGCAGTATCCTTGATCGTAGTTGCTTTGCTTGCCTGTCCAGAATAGCAACTGGCTGCACTGTGAAGGATAGATCTGGCTCAAGCTGTAGAGTCTGATGTTGGATCGCATGAGATGGATCGTGAAGATATCTGCGAAGCATCGAAACATGAAACACCGGATGTACGTCGGGAAAACCAGATGGAAGTGCTAGCCGATAAGCTACAGCGCCCACTCTTTCTAAAATCTCGTATGGTCCAACATATCTGGGGCTGAGTTTCCCTTTCTTCCCGAAGCGCATCACACCCTTCATTGGAGATACTCGAAGGAACACATGATCTCCCACATCAAACTCGAGTTTGCGTCGTCTTCGATCCGCATACGACTTCTGTCTGCTTTGAGCCGCTTTCATTCTATCTCGTATCAAGTGAATCTTCTCTGCAGTTTCCTGTACTATCTGCGGTCCCAATATACAACTCTCACTAAGTTCTGTCCAGCAAACAGGTGATCTACATTTCCTTCCATACAAAGCTTCAAAGGGTGCCATCTGGATCGTCTCTTGAAAACTGTTATTATAAGAAAATTCTACCAAAGGTAGGTGACGATCCCAACTACCACCGAAATCTAGGCTACAAGCCCGAAGCATATCCTCTAATATCTGAATTGTCCGCTCCGACTGACCGTCTGTCTGTGGGTGGAAAGCTGTACTAAAACTCAGTCGTGTACCAAGAGCATCTTGAAGTTTCTGCCATAGCCTGCTCGTGAACTGGGTACCTCGATCTGATACTATGCATGTCGGCACTCCATGTAGACGTACAATCTCATCGATATATATCTGTGCATACTGAGCAAATCCATATGTCGTCTTTACTGGAAGAAAATGAGCTGCCTTCGTCAGCCTGTCTACAATCACCCAAATGGAATCATACCCTCTGCTAGTCCTGGGTAGACCCACTACAAAATCCATAGAAATCTGTTCCCATTTCCACTCTGGAATGGGTAAGGGTTGCAGCTCTCCGGCTGGCCGCTGATGTTCTGCTTTGACTTGCTGACAAGTCAAGCATCGTGAAACAAAATCCGTAACATCCTTCTTCATTCCTTCCCACCAATAATTATCCTTCAAATCACGATACATTTTTGTGGAACCAGGATGAATACTGTATACTGATCTGTGTGCATCCTCCAAAATCTCACGCCTCAATCCATCAGAATCTGGCACACAGAGACGAGTCCTAAAACGTAATACTCCATAATCATCAATCACGAACTCCGTCTCCTTGCCCTGTCTAACATGATCCATAATCTCTATCAAGCGAGTATCGGTAGGCTGCGCATCTCGAATACGATCCAATAGCTGAGGTCTGGTGCGAACATGTGCTAACTGACCTCCTGTCGATGTAAACTCAAACTGTATACGACTATCACATAAAATCTACCAGTCTGTAGAAGACTGTCTCTGCAAAATGCTCAAATGAGATAAATTACCTCCAGGCCTCCGACTCAAGGCATCTGCCACAACATTTGCTTTGCCTGGATGGTACAAAATCTCACAGTCGTAATCTTTCACCAATTCCATCCATCTACGCTGCCTGAGATTCAGATCTTTCTGCTGAAAGATATACTTTAAACTTTTATGATCTGTGAAGATTTGACACGTTTCTCCATACAAATAATGTCTCCAAATCTTCAATGCGAAAACTACAGCAGCCATCTCTAGATCATGAGTGGGATAATTTTGTTCATGCCTCTTTAACTGTCGGGAAGCATATGCTATAACCTTGCCGTGTTGCATCAACACACAGCCTAAGCCCACTCTAGAAGCATCGCAATACACAACGAAACCCCCTGACCCGGAAGGTAAAGATAATACAGGTGCAGTCGTCAAACGCGTCTTCAGCTGTTGGAAACTCTGCTCACACGCGTCTGTCCACTGAAATGGAACTTCCTTCCTAGTCAATCCTGTCAAAGGTGCCGCTATCCTTGAAAAATCCTGCACGAAGCGTCTGTAATAACCTGCCAGACCTAAGAAACTCCGAACCTCCGTAACTGATATAGGCCTGGGCCAGTTTTGTACCGCTTCAATCTTCTTTGGGTCCACGCATATACCTTGTCTTGTAACTATGTGACCCAAGAAATCCACACTATCGAGCCAAAAAGCACACTTAGAAAACTTTGCATACAACTGATGCTCTTTTAAGGTCTGCAACGTGATACGTAAATGCTGCTCGTGCTCCGTCTGACTCCGAGAATATACAAGAATATCATCTATGAATACTATAATAAACCGATCGATAAATGGTCTAAAGATACGGTTCATCATATCCATAAAAGCTGCTGGAGCATTGGTGAGTCCGAACGACATCACCAGAAATTCATAATGCCCATATCTCGTACGAAATGCTGTCTTCGGAATATCGTCTTTCCGAACCCTCAACTGATTATATCCTGACCTTAAGTCAATCTTTGAGAAGAATCTGGCTCCTTGCAACTGATCGAACAAATCATCTATTCGCGGTAATGGATACCTGTTTCGTACCGTGATGCGATTCAGCTGTCGGTAGTCGATGCACATCCTCATACTACCGTCCTTCTTCTTTACAAATAACACAGGAGCTCCCCACGGTGAAACACTAGGACGAACAAGTCCTCTATCTAACAACTCTTGCAACTGGCTTTTGAGTTCTTTTAATTCCGTCGGTGCCATTTGATAGGGTGGTATAGAAATAGGCCCTGCACCTGGAATCAAGTCGATACAAAACTCAATATCTCGATCAGGTGGCAATCCTGGCAACTCTGCAGGAAACACCTCAGGAAATTCTCGTATGATCGGGATTTGGTCCAAAGGAACTTCAGCGACCTCTATGTCCTGAATAAAAGCCAAGAACCCAAGACAACCCTTCTTCAAAAGCCGCCCCGCACAAAAAGCAGAAATCATGTTGACAGGGATTAACTTGCAATCCCCCTGCACAACCAACACCGGTTCACCTGGAAAACAAAATCTAACCGCTTTTCCTCTACAATCTACATAGGCATGACAAGCGGCTAACCAATCCATCCCAAGAAGTATATCAAAATCCAACATGTCTAAGAGAATCAGATCAACTAACGAATCTCTAATACCAATACACACCGAACACGATCTGAATACGTGTCGAGCTAAAAAGGAATCTCCAACTGGAGTAATCACTACCAAAGGTAACTCTAACAATGACGACTCCTTCCCCAATAAAAGTGCGAATCGTGAAGATACATAAGAGTGTGTAGAACCGGGATCAAATAAGACATGTGCCTCTAATGAGCATACTGTAAGAGTACCTGTCACGACTGCATTTGATGCCTGGGCATCCTGTGGAGTCAGTGCAAAAACCCGTGCCTGGCCCCTGCCCGCATCCTGTCGTCCTCTACCTCTATCTCCTCTACCTCTCTGAGCACGTCCCGCATAGCCTCGACCTCTTGGTGCAACTGCCTGGCGTGTAGCGCCAACTGGGGGAGGAAGTAAAGCCATCGGTGTAGGAGATGGAAGGGGTAAAGCAGCCTGTGGAGCAACGGTCCCGCCCTGAGATCTGCAATCTCTCGCAAAGTGCCCGGGAAGTCCACATCTATAACAAGTATATGGTGATCTCTGATCATCAGGATATGAGCTGAACATCTGGCCCTGTGTCCAATCTCGTCCAACACTGCGGCCTGGAGTATGTCTGCCTGGATAGGACCCTCTACCTTGGCCAAACTGTCTATTTGTCGGCACGAAGGGTCTACTCCTCTTTGGCTCCGGAACAACTCCTGACTGGCTCAAACGCTCCTCTACTCGTATTGCCGCATCCAAGGCCTGTGCATATGTATCAAAATGCTGGGAGCCTATCGCCAGATACCACTGTGTGTCCAAACTTCTTAGGAACCTCTTCACCCAAAGCTCTTCTGTAGGTACTAAGTATGGAGCATATCGCGATAGCTGGGTGAATCGCAAGTCATAATCTGCTACTGACATACTTGCTGCTTTCTTCAATGCTTCGAAACTGCTAGCTCTAGCATCCCTCACACTCTCGGGAAGAAATCTGGCAAGAAAGACTGTAGAAAACTCGATCCACGTCATCGGAGGAAGATTCGTAGCTCGCCCTCTCTCCATCGACTCACACCACTCCTGTGCAAGTCCCTCCAAACGAAAGCTAGTCAACTCAACTGACCTTGCATCAGAACATCGTAATGATCTGCATATCCTCGCCATTCTATCAAGAAAAGACTGAGGATCTACCGCCACATCGGTCCCTGTGAAAACCGGCGGTCTCAATCTCATAAACTCCGCAAGTGATACCTCCATCACTCTCGTATCTACTGGTGCTACCGTCTGTGTAGGCTGTACCTCGGACTCTGCTACGGTCGGTGCTGGATCTGATCTCAAAGCTCGAGTGGTCTCAGCTAACTGTCCTACCACTCGCTGTAATCCCAACATACCCTCCTCGATCCTAGTCATGCGATCTGGAGGAGGAGGATCAGCATGCTCATGCACCTCCTGCACGTCCGGCGTACCAGTCCTCATCACAGGCGGACTCGTCCTAGCTGCATTTCTGGCTGCGGCTCGCCTAGCCCGCGTAGCCATAGCAACTGGAATAAGAAACGAGAGTTGATAAGGTGTGGGAACAGAAGAATTCAATATCGGAGAATCAACGGAAGAATAGATCAAGATAAACATCCTAAGGTTAGTTAGGCTGAATACGATAACGTAAATATGCCGCGGAACATACGTACGGTACTGCATTCGTCCTAATTCACCTACTCCATCAAACCAAAGGTCATCCTAACTCTCAGACTTACATCAACCTATAGAAATCCCTTACTGAATTCCGTAAGGTTACTCCTAAGCTCTGATACCAACTTTGTCACGACCCAAGTTTGGATGTGACAGGCACTTAGATTTGTATCATATCTAAAGATATGCACAAGTCCAAGTAAGCCAAAAACCAAGATCAAAATACCTTATTTCGGAATTATTTATGAAAATTTAGTTTTAAGTAGAAATCTCGAGTTATGAAGTTAATTCATTAAACAAGTAATAAAGGTTAAGTGTGGTTGTATTCCTAGTTGGAATCAACAATATCAATAAGAATATGAATATGCATATAATGAACATCACTGAATCTCATAAAGAAAAGACTATAATACTGATCCACATTTTTCAACTGTACATATATTTACCAACTCTCTTTTCTAAGTCAAAATACAAGTCTGATGGAGTCTTTCTAGATACAAAAGTACAAAAACCAAAAAGGAGGTTACTACACATGTAACCTACCGATCAAAAGATGGAAACAACCGCAAAAGTGATCCTGCCTTGCAACTACCCGTCCACTCTATCCCTGCAAGGAACTGTGGCACAACGGGGATGAGTTGCCAACTCAGTGAATACAACTAACATATAACGGCGAATAAAGTAAATATGGTGATCATGATAATGAACATGAATCAATATGATATATGAGTATATGTGAAATCCAACCATAAATCACATCATACTTCTGAAATCACAACTCAATAGAAATCATCTTTCGGTGTCTATCAACGACACAAAACTTTCATTTCTTATAGGCATCATTCCCCGAATGATCCTATACCCATAATATCGGTCGCCATCCTCTAGATGCACGCCGCATATTTCTAAAACCAATATCCGGAATCGAGTAACCTCGCTAGGCTCACCCGTCTCAATACGGCTATCTTGCCCCTCGGTCTCGACCGGGTCCACCCTGTATCCAACTGTATAGCTCCCCCACTCAGTATGGATAACGTAAATCCGCGACCGTATATCTCCCCCACTCGGTCCGGAATAAAACCAAAAACAGAAATCAACTCAGGGTGGACATGTCACATCAATCATGAAAACGGGATTTATGTAATAGTATTTAAAAACTCAAAATCATAAATCCTCAATTCGGTATCTATCTCATATCCAACATGGAAATACGCATAAAGCAACAAAATGTAAATAAGGAATTCTACCAATATACTTAACATTTGAAAGACAATATAATCCATGCTAATAAGTATGATATTTAAGTGTATGTGACATGGCAATATCGACGAGGTGTGTGTAGCATATAAGATGTGCACGTGGCATGACTCGTCGATACTTGTGAAGTGTTCTAACAACTAAGCAACATATAAGTAATGAAATGAATGATGTTCTAATTATTTAACATGATGATATGAATATCGTATTAATGTAAAACCATGGGCGAAACACGCCATCTCTACTAAATTCCCCGGTAGATGTTTAGTCTACTCACCGGAAAGTCGAATTTACTCCGGAATCGCTAATCCTTTCCCTTTCCTCGCGGCTTCCGTATTCTTCGTATCCGCGTCTAAATATACCAATATAACGTATATAAGAAAAACTGTATTTCCGACATAACGGAAATAGAAAACACGTTAACCCCCACAACTTATATACTATCTGATCTTATCAAGCTATTAAACACTTATTCTAGCTGGATTTTATCCCAAAACTGCACTGTTTCAGAAATTAACACGCGACGTAGTTTCGTCGTGTCGTATTTAGTGTTTTACGATTCAATTTCCGATATATTCTCCCAGATTTAGATTACAGTGAAACTAAGTTAAATCAACAGTGCCAAAATACCCTAAATTGTACACTGAAGATACCCCAATTGAACAAACCCCAAAATTACCCAACATGGCCGGCGACGCCGGCCATTCCTCTTCTGTCGCCGGCCCAACCCCGGCGCCCCACTGCCGTTTTCTTGTGGTGTGTTCACCTTGATTCCTACATCATTTCTACACTGTTGAATTTATTTAGTTAAGTTCCAGATTGAAGCAGATTTTAACAGACTCTAATTTATCTAAAATACGATATTATGCGACTTAGCTAAACTCTAATTAACTAATCTACATAGCCTAATTAACATACTAGGATTAAGAATTTACCCTCCAATTAGTTGTAGGAATAACCCTCCAAGGATCTACAAGCTCCTCCTAGCTTGATGATGAACTAACTCCATGAACAAGCTCCATCCTCTTCTTCTTCCTCTTATTTTCTTTTTCCCTCTTTAGTTTTCCTTTTCTTTTGATTTTTCTTTCAGTTTGATTTTGTGTTTTAAACTGAAATAAGCTATATATATGAGAGGATAAGGAGATAAGAGAAGGAGGAGGTGTCTTTTGATAAAGGGTGTGCACTTCATACAAGAAGGAGGTGGAGAATGAAGGTGGCAAGAAAGCATGAGGTGTTTTGGTGATTATCTTCTCATTTTCCTTTTTATTTTGTTTTATTTTGAATTTCATTTCAGAACTGAATTGATAACCCTTTATTCACTTAAACCCTTGACAATCTTGTATTAGCATAAAACCTAACTTTACAATTTAACCCTTCACAACTAACTTATTACAAAACATATCTTTTATTAAAATGAAGCTAAAATTTTCATTAAAACCGTTATAACTTATTTAAATTACATTCTAAAATTCTAATTTAATTTGTATTACATATAACTTATGAAGATTGACATATTTGGTTTTAACCATTTTATGATTTATCAGCTTATTCTTATTTTAATTAAATTTATTTATTTCTAGGTTTTTCCTAAATGTTACAGTTTCGGTCCGATGTTAGTTTAAGGACGTTTCGGTCCGCCGTTAGTTTAAGGATGCTGGTTACTACCTAGAGTTCGGGCTTAGGAAGATAGCGAGTGGACATAATCGTCGTCATCTATCATTGACCTGAACCTTGACCCGTTAAGCGTAGTATTTCTTCAGGAAGTGGCCGTTCACTGGCCTGAAAGGCCTTTCACCGTGCATATCCATGAGTAGATAAGCTCCACCCTGGTAGACCTTGTCTATGATGTACGGGCCTTCATAGTTTGGCTCGAATTTTCCCCGCTTGGCGCGATTGGGGATCATAGGTCTTCTGACAATTAGCACAAGTTCGCCTTGGCGGAACGTCCTCGGCCTGGTCAATCTTTCGTATGAGTGCGTTATCTTTGCTTTGTAAGCCTCCAGATTTTGTTGTGCTATGAGCCGGGTCTCATCAAGGGCATCAAGCTCCTCAAGCCGGAGGTGAGCATTTTCTTCGTCCGTCAGCTCGTAGTGGACCGCCACTCGTAGAGAGGGTAACTCTATCTCGAGGGGGAGTACTGCTTCTGTACCAAATACCAATGCGTACGGCGTTGTGTTCGTGGCCATTTTGAACGTAGTTCGGTATGCCCAGAGAGCCTCCTGCAGTTTCTCGTGCCAGTCCTTCTTATTTCGGGACACCGTTTTCTTTATGATTTTCGTCAAGGTCTTGTTGAAGGCCTCGGCGAGACCGTTAGCTCGCGGATTATAAACCGAGGAATACCTCCAGTCTATATTATGCTGTTGCGCAAAGCGGCTGATCTTGTGACTTCTGTAGGCTGGCCCGTTATCAGAAATAATCCGCCGCGGAGTTCCAAACCGATAAATGACGTGCGTCTTGAAGAAATGAAGAATATTTTCTGCCTTCACTTCCCTTAACGGTACTGCTTCCGCCCATTTAGAGAAGTAATCAGTCGTTGCCAGGATAAAACGATGTCCCCTGGATGACGCTGGTTCGATGGGGCCGATTATGTCAGTTCCCCACATTTCGAATGGCCAGCTAGACACCGTTGGATGTAGTGGATTTGGATGTTGGTGGATAAAGTCCCCATGAATCTGGTACGAGTGGTATTGCTTCGCATACTCGAGGAGTCCTGGATCATCGTGGGCCAATAATAACCCATTCGTTTGATCTTCAATTTCATCTTCGGGTCTGCTTGGTGAGAACCGCAGAGTCCGTCGTGAACTTCCTGAACGACCCTTTTCGCTTCGACAGGTCCCAGGCATCTCAATCACAAAGAATCGAACGACCTTTTATACAGAGTATCATTGACGAAGGCGAAAGACAGAGCTCGTTTCATGAGCTGATGTCTTGAAGACGCTTCTTCGGGCATTTGGTGGGACTTAAAGTAGTCTATGAAGACCTCCCTCCAGTCCTCAGCCTTCTCACGGTCTTTTATTTGTAGGGTCGTCTGCTCAGTCACTCCCTTCTCTTCGGACGATTCCGGAGATATTTCTGCTGAGGCAAGCACCCGACGGCTTTGCACCACGATTTTAACGTCATCAAGGTTCTCGTCAGCCAGTTCTTTAGCGAGCTTGGCCAACGCGTCTGCTTTGCTGTTTTCCGCGCGTGGTATGCTTTCTAGAGTATAGGAGGGAATTTGGGTCAACAGTTGTCGCACCTTTTCACCATATTTCACCAACTCCGGTTTGCACGTTTGGTAGTCACCGTTTACTTGACTAACGACTAGTTGAGAATCCCCGTATATGAGGAGGTTTTCAATCCCCATGCCGATGGCGATCTAGAGGCCTGCTATCAAAGCTTCGTATTCGGCTTCATTGTTCATCCTCGGTTCTGTTAAGGAGAAAGCGAAGCGCATCATCCCTCCTTGTGGAGTTACAAAGATGAGTCCTACTCCCAATTTGATTATAGGGATACTTTGTTTGCGCTTCTTCACGGAAGATGCTCCATCGAAATAAAGTTCCCATCGGGTATCACCACCGTCGACCGCGTCAAATGCATGTTCGTCCGGCAAATCGCAATTTAGAGGAGAACCGGCAGGTACTGGATGCTCAGCAAGGAAGTCGGCGATGGCTTGGCCTTTCACTGCCTTAAGAGGCTGATAGGTTATTGAAAACTCCATCAGGAGCAGGGCCCATTTAGCGAGTCTCCCTGTCAATATGGCCTTTGACATTAGATATTTTAGGGGGTCCACCTTTGATATAAGACGGACTTCATGTGCCAATGCATAGTGCCGGAGTTTTGTTATCGCAAAGATTAACGCCAGGCAGTGTTTTTCGATAGGGGAGTAATTGCTTTCTGCCCCCATAAGAACTCGGCTTAAATAGTAGAGCGCTCTCTCCTTCCCTTGGTCGTTTTCTTGCGCCCATAATACGCCTAAGGAACCTTCGAGGGCTGTTGTATATAAGATAAGGGGCTTTCCCTTGACCAGAGCAGCCAGCACCGGCGGGTTCTGCAGGTATTGCTTGATTTCATCTAGCGCGCTCTGGCATTTTTGGTCCCAGACGAACGGAGTTCCCTTCTTCATCAGGTGACTGTAAGGACGGCACTTGCCTGATAGGTTGGCGATAAATCGCCGGATGTACGCGAGCTTCCCTTGGAGAGACCGCAGCTGTTTGAGAGTCCTTGGCGGTGGCATTTCCATGATCGCCTTGATCTTAGATGGATCTATTTCAATACCTCGGTGTCGGATGATGAATCCCAGGGATTTACCCGAGGAGACTCCGAACGCGCATTTGAGGGGTTTCATCTTCAAATTATATTGCCGAAGGCGTGGAAATACGGTCTTCAGATGCTCTAAATAGTCTTCATATGACATGCTCTTTACTACGAGGTCGTCGATATAGCACTCGACGATTTCATGTATGAGATCATCAAAGATCTTTGTCATGGCCCTCTGATAGGTGGCACCGGCATTTTTTAATCCGAAGGGCATGACTTTGTAACAGAATATACCCAAAGGAGTCCGGAAAGCGGTGTGCTTCTGGTCTTCGGGATGCATCTTTATCTGATTGTACCCTGATGAACCGTCCATGAAAGAGAAAACCTCGTGAGTGGACGTGTTATCTATCATCAGCTCGGTTACCGGTACTGAGAAATTGTCCTTCGGGCAAGCTTTATTGAGATCCCTGAAGTCCACGCATATCCGCACCGTCCCATTTTTCTTCATTACCGGGACGATGTTGGCGATCCAGTCAGGATATTGGACTTCTTGGATAAATCCAGAATCGATCAGCTTCTTGACTTCGGCATTGATGCTCATCTCAAGCTCGAGCCGCATCCTTCTCGGCCCTGCTTGACTGGCTTGATATCCGGGGATATCGCTAATTTATGCACAGCAATCTCTGGATCTAATCCCGGCATCTCGGAATAGTTCCACGCGAAGCAATCTCTATGCTGTAGAAGCACGTCCTTTAACGCAACCACCCTTTCTTCAGATAGCAGCTCGCTGACGAATGTCGGTCGCGGATAGTCTGCCGATCCCAACTCAATCCTCTTGAGGTTATCTGCAGTAGTATGTATGCCATCTTCCAGTTCTTTCGAAGCCAGTGGAAATTCTGAGATTACCTCATTGTCATTGTTTTCGAAACACCAAGGGAGCTCATCTATGTCCTCAGGCTCTTCTTTTAATATTGTAATCATGTGACAGGTGCGAATCTGCTTCCAAGATCGATGTGGATTTGGTTCTGCTCTTGCGGCTTTGGGTTCGTGCTTTTGTGGCGGCGTTACCCTCCAGCTGCTGGATAAAGCAAATCTGCCTTGCTGGTACTGGTCTTCGACCCAGTTCTTGAAGGTGAAGCAGTCTTCGATAGGGTGTCCTATGGCTCGGTGATAAGAGCAATAGCCCGGATGAGAAACTTTGTTAGCTTGCTCAGGGTGATTAGACTCCGGAAGTGTGATCATTTGATGTTTTATAGCGAGCTCGAGTAACTTCTTCGTCTTGTCTCGGGGGAAGGAATACGCTCGACTCATCTTCTTTATGAGGGACAAATCCGGGCCGCGCAATACCCGATCACATGACTCTCTAATCTTGCGTCGTTGTTGTCGGCTCCTCTTTCCGCTTCTTGACTTACTACTGCCTCTGCGTCGGGTCTTTTGTACAATGGGTTGACAGGGAGGAGCATCTTTGTCTTTTGCAGCCTGTTGAAACAGACGTTGCGTCCTGGCCTTCTCGTAGATAGCCATCTCGCGGTTGTGGTCTTCCCGAGCTTTTTGACCTGCTTTCCTGATAAGCTTGTCCACTTGTTCTTCAAATGAGGGACTCGGCACTTCGCTCGCGGGATCCAGTTTTGACGAGGGGTTAGCATTCCCCGACAGGGTGTCCTCCTCCTCATCGAAGTTATATATGGCGTAGCTGCCGTGGACTCGCTCCCGTTTCCCGGATCTCAGATATCCAAGCCCAAGCATTTCCATTCTCCCGTTGGGCAATTTGCGCTGAGTCCCAGGGACATTCCAAATCCTGTTGTAGAACCGAGCTTGTCGAACAGTCTGTTTTAAGGGTACTCCTTGGCGCTTCAATAGCCTCTTTAGTCCATTTGTGTAATATCTGGGCAAACGGATGGGTTGGAGCCTGTCGAGTGTAGCATCCGCGCCATGCCATATCTCTTTCTCCACTCTCGTTTTTGTGGATTGGTAGAATAGGATCACCTTTTCACCCTTTCGCCTGGGAAGGACGTAAAACGTCTGCAGGTCCTGCACATTGTAAGCTTGAAGTGCGTCGAGATCCTTGTAGTGTTTCCGCGGCACCATGGTGATTTGCAAACTCTGATCATCGCTAGGGGATGCTCGTATTGACGGCCGACTGGAGAACACGGCATTAACCTCATCTTCCGAGTCACTTCCGAAGATCAACATGGGGGCGGACGGTCCCGGGTTGTTGCGTCGAGACGGCCCAGCGTAAACTATCTCTTCTTCTTCTTCGGTATCGCTCCCGAAAACTGGGATGGTGGCGACGGCTTTGTTCTCTGGCTTGCGACACTTTTCTGTATCCTCGAAGTCTGGCAAAAAGTACTTTGCATCTTCGTACTTGCGGACTTCGTTCACGGAGAATGGGTTCAGCTCACCTGTTACGGTATACTCGAAACCATCCTTAAAGTACTTCATACACTGATGCTGTGTAGAAGGGATGATGTTGTACTCGTGTAACCAAGGACGACCGAGCAAGGCGTTGTAGCAGGTCTTGGCGTCAATGACGTGAAACTTGATGTCCGTGATGAGCAGTCCGAAGCGTAATGTTAGTATTACAGATTCGAGAGTCCGTGATGACTTGGAGTCGAAACCGGAGATGGAAATTTTGTCACGAGCGAGGTGTTGTACGCTCATGCAGATTTCCTTCAACACCCGAACATTGAGGAGATTGACGGGGGATCCATTATCCACCAGGATCTTGCCTATCTTGATATCATGGCAGTATCCAGAGACATATAGGGGATGGTTGTGGTCGCACGTCCCGAGAAGAAGGTCTTCGTCACCGAAAGTGATGTCGGCCGTGTGCACTTCTTCCAGTTCATCCTTCATCCTTTCTGCGGCGAGGAAGGTTTGGAATTGCTCGGGTTCTTGTAACGCCTTGATTAATGAATCTCGCGCTTCTTTTGATAATAGGAGGGCATCGAGAATGCTGAGATGAGAAGGTAGCTTCCTTAGGTGCGCTAGGATGTTGTAGTCCACCTTACCCTTCCTGAGAGGGTCCTTGGCAGTCAGCTCTTTCATGACTTGGTCATCTAAGGCGATATCCCCAGTGACCTTTTCCTTTCCCTTATCTTTTCTATTTGCGGGCCCGAGATTCTTTTCCGGGAGCGTGCGATTGCGCAACTGAATGTTCTCGCAGGCCTCCGGTTCTTCCTCTTTCCCTAAGACGGACTCTTTAAAGAGAGGGCCCAAAGCCATTTCCTCATCAGAGTCGCTCCCAAAGGTGAGAACTTGTGATCCTCCGGCGTCGACCATGTAACAGCTGCCGGTAGTTCTTTTGTGCCTGTCGGTTGTACTTCTTTGCTCCCGACGAGTTCTGCGTTTCATGCGTTTAAAATGTTGCTGGTGAGCAACATATCCCTGCCACCATATCCTAAAAGCATCGCACTCCTCCGTAGGGTGTGAAATTTTCCGATGATATGAGCAATAATTAGGGTGCCTCTCCGCCCCATTGAACGCGTTCTCTTCCGAGAGAGGTAGCTTCATCCCTACTGACATGGCTTTGGCGAACCTCTTCCTCGTCTTGTACTTGTTTTTATTCGCATCGGATGTCTTTTGATATGGCGGGAGTGCTTCGACTCTTTCGTTTAGTCGCCTGCGCTTGTCTCCTTCCGATGCAGCCATCTCACGCTTCTGATCGGCTTTACTCTTCAAACGAATCTCGTCTAGAAAGGCGTGGATCATTTCATCTGTTGGCCATACAAGTTCTGGCTCAGGCTGTGCCCCCAGTTTCTCAGTGCCAGAAGTTTTCTCATCTTCCGAGTGGGAAATCAGATGAAAACTCGCCACATATCCCTCGGATTCATCCGATGAGCTCTCTCCATCATTTTCCTCCTTAAAGACGTGGTCGAGGAACTCTTGTAGCGTGACGGGAGTCCGCGCCTTTTGATTGTACTCTTCCAGCGCGTCAATCTGTTTCTGTAAACCCGTGCGCTTGTCTCCAGGCTTCACGGGCTTCTTAGATTTCTTCTTCTTTTTCTTCGAAGATTTTGACGGTTGGGTATGAGTACTTGGGCTATCACCACCGCTCTTCTTAGTTGGACGCGGCTTCAGCATCTCTTTGATGATTTGAGGTTCAAGCGGGTTCTTCCATTCGACTGCTGGGCACGCATGAAGATCACTCAGCATCCTTCTGGTTTTAGCTGATAGCACGACTTCCCATGGAGCTTCCTCAATGAAAGAACAGGTTGCCCCCGGTGTGTCTGCTTTCTTAGGAGTATGCGGCTGTGGCGGGTTCACCTTCCACTTTTCGGACAGCACAAACTTTCCCTGGAGGTATTGATCCTCAATCCATCCTTTGAAGACGAAGCAATCCTCAATCGGGTGGCTTACCGTTTGATGGTAAGGGCAATAATTGGGGTTATTCACCTCAGTGGGCTGTGGCGGTCGCCTTGGATTTGGCAAGTTTATAAGTCTGTTGCGTACTGCTAGCTCGAATAACCGTTTTGTCTTATCCCGCGGGAACGAGTAGGGGCGCTTCATCTTCTCATTATAATACCGACGTCTTTCTTCCAGTTGATCCGCCAGCTTTGGGGCACTAGGTTGCTGCTGAGCATTCGCGACGAAGGTTGCCTTCCCTTTACCCTTGTCACTCCGAGGCTCCGGCTTCGGGGGAGACGGTCTGTGACCCATCTGGTCCATCTGGGCCAACTTGTCGATTAAAGCCTAGAACGTGGTTGGCTTAAAGAACATCATAAACTGGGAGATAGTTGCATGAGGGTCTAGGGTTCCCACAAACATGCCCACCGCGGGCGCTTCCTCAATACGTTGTTCGCATTTCGACCACAAATTTTGCCAGCGTATAGCGTACTAGACCCACGTTTCGCCTGGTTTCATCCTGGCATTAATTAATGCTGTTATCGGAGTGCGTTCGCTGGCGCTTGCGAATCGCTGAGTGAATAGCAATTCCATTTTAGCGAACGTCTTGATGGAATCGTTCGGGAGTTCCGAATACCATTCGAACGCTGTTTCCGATAAGCTGCCCACGAACTGGCGAAGCAACTGTTTATCGTCACCGCCGGTGTTACCGCAAAGGGCCCTGAACTGGGCAACATGTTGGTGGGGATTGCCGGTCCCCTTATACACGTGGAATTTTGGTATTGTATAACCCGGCGGATATTTAATTTGGTCATACCAGCTCGGATATGGTCGCCCCGTTTTTACGACTTGACCAGCTGCCTCAGTCGCATGATGAACCCAGATTTGCTGGGCTATATAGTCGTCCAAGTCAGCCTTAGAGATTGTCTCTTCCTTGGCCGTTGAGAGAGCCAGTGGTGGATTTGACGTTTCTCCCCTGTCGTCTTCAAGGACGATCGGAGGATCCTCAGCAGGTGGGTCTTGTTGGATCATCATTCCCACCATGTCCTGGAATAAGTAGGCTATTTGCTTTATATTGGCCGCTTGTTCCGCAGCCTCCTTATCTTTCTTTTCCAGTATCCTCCGGAGGAACTCGGCGTCGGTTTCCTGTTCTTGTTGTTGATCTGAAGACGCCTCGGGGCTTTCTTTCGGTCCAGTAAGCGCGGCCATTGCGATCATCATTTTCCGGAGCTTTTGCTGTTGCTCCTGAGCCTTGGTCACCGACCATGTAAGCGGTCTATGACCTGTGGACGCACGGCTATCTTCCTTCCCCGACGCCATGTATACAGTATGGACCATCCTGCCCCCATCCTTAGGGCGTCTGGGCTCAGCGCTTTTAGCTTTCGTTGCAGGCCCGGGGGTCCTCTCTGACCTCTTCTTTTTATGAGCAGTGGAAGTTGAGGGGGCCATTGAAGTGGGAACCCAGACAGCTTTTCGTGGCTTAGCCTGGTGACTGACTTCCTGTTGGATTTTTAGCTTCTTGTGCTGGCGGGAGAAATTTGGATCGATCACCGAGTCTCGGGTCTGCCGCCAGACTTTATAGATTTTGGAAGACAGCCGTTGAGGAGATTGGGGTTGTTCTGGCTTTATTTCCGCGGCCTTTTTCAGCGGAGGGGGAGACCTCTTTAGCGCCGCGGTAGGAGAATTCCTACGCACCTTATTCAGCATCTCAAAGTTGTTCTTAGTTGGAACAGCAGCATTAACTTCTGTCGTCGGGGCTGGAGGAGTTAGCCCAGAAGGGGAGTTGCCTCCGGCCTTCCTCACTCGGTGCCAGTAGCGACGTCGAGCGTGCCGTGCTGATGGAGTCGGCTCGGTTAGGGTGATAGCCTCGTCTTGCCCCCTGTATAGGTGGGGGGTCGCTGCTGGTGTCATCCTGTTAAAGACTGATGTCCTTTGGGTAGCAGGAGCAGGAGCTGGAACAGCCAATCTTGTAAAGACCGACTCTTTGGTAGGAGAAGCCGCCTTGACAACTTCAGGAGCAGGGATGGTTATCCTCTTCGGAATAATCTTCTCTGGGATTGCAAGCTTCATTGTGGGCCCACAGGAATTTTGGCCCAGTCTGGCGAAGACCGAGGAGCTGGAGTTGGACGACCCGTTAAGAGGGGCCGCATTAGCTGTAAGCCGATCGAAGACCGACTTCTTAGGAGCTTTCGGTGTTGGCATAGGAGCGGTGAAGATCATTGGCGGGAGCATGGTCCCGAAAAACAATCCTGTGGTGGCTTGAGTGACCTGTTCCACGGGCATTGTGAACAGCGAAGCAGCTTGGGGCCCGTAGGCTATACCTCCTGGCGAGGCAGAGCACCGGTTGCAGTTGCAGTTGGAGCATTTCGCACAAGTGGAAGCCATTGATTCTTTGCTTTCTGCAGCAAACGAAACACCAAGTCTTAGTACTTCGAAACCCAAGGACAACCATTAGCAAACCGCGATTGGTTCGCGAATCACGACACACGGAGTGTGGAGTGGAAAGAGGAAAAGGTCCCACCGGGCGTGCCAAAATCTGTTCCCCTCCGAATGGCGTCCGAGACATGGACGTCTTGACTAAGATTCGGGGCAGATGCTATATGGTGCTATCTGTCTACTTCTCCGAAGATGCCAAGTTGATTTATGGCACCATGTATCGAAGGTTTAAACGGATGCGTCCGATGTAGCCGACTTCGTCAGATTCCTCCTCGCTTGAGGGTTTTTTTTTATTGTGGGGACGCTCTTCCCTGCAGGCGCAAGCCCCTGCAGTTAATTACGCTACCGCATTGCGGTAACCACTTTCTCCTTCTCCAGAAATTTCTCTTCATGTCGTGTGTGTTTATTTTGTGTTTGGTTGCCCGTGGATTGTATACGGAGACTGAGTTATGTCGTCGCCCGTAGGGCGTGGACTAGTCCAAATCCGTATTATCTTAGATGTGGGTTTGGGGGTTGGGTTTAAGGATACGTTAGCCTCATTTGAGACTAAGATCAACTTAAGCGTTTATTAAGGATACGTTAGCCTAAATTTAGACTAAGATCAACTTAACGGGATCGTTTAGATCCAACAAGAGAGCAATTTAAGGGGAGGCCCTGTTGTTTAGTTTAGTGACATTGCGGTCAATAGGTAGTTTAAGGACATTACGGTCCATAGATAGTTTAAGGAAATTACGGTCCAATGTTAGTTTTAAGACGTTGCGGTCAAGGTTAAGGACGTCATAGTCCGTGGATTTAAGGACTCCACAGTCCGATATTAGTTTTAAGACATCACAGTCAAAGTTAAGAACGTCATAGTCCGTTGTTAGTTTTAAGACATTCCGGTCAAGGTTAAGGACGTCATAGTCCGTGGGTTTAAGGACCCCACAGTCCGATGTTAGTTTTAAGACATCCCGGTCAAGGTTAAGGACGTCATAGTCCATGGGTTTAAGGACCCCACAGTCCGTATCAATGTGTGGTCATCGGGACCCGTCACCTCTTTGAAGACGTTGAGGAATTACAACGCCAAGTATCAAAGGAGTGAAGAGATGTACTCTTGAACCAAGGTAGATTAAATAGTCTTTGGCCCAATTTGGGACCAAGACCAATCAATTATGTTATAAGCCCATTGGCCCAGTTAAGTTTGGATTGAGGACTTATGGCCATCTTGGGCTAAGTCCAATCATGTTTGGAATATTGGCTTTCTGTTGGTCCATTGAAGGAGAGGCTTTGCCTCTAGAACTTAGCCAATTGGGCTGAAGCTAGTGTTAAACACTAGAGACCAACAGTGTTGAACACTGGGAATGAGATTAACAAACTGATGTTAAACGCCAAAAGATAATCGGTGTTACATACTAGCAACAAGGCTTTCAAATTAGTGTTAAACACTAAAGCAGGTCAGTGTTAAGCACTGGCCAGAGAGGTTTCAAGTTAGTGTTTAAACACTAAAGCAAATCAGTGTTAAACACTGGAAGGAGAGATTCCAAATTAATGTTAATCAGTATTAAACACTGGTAACCGAAATTTAATTTAGTGTTAAACACTAAGAAATTTAGTGTTAAACACTGCAAAGAGAGTTTTTCAATTAGTGTTAAACACTAAAGCAAATCAGTGTTAAACACTGGATACAGAGGTTTCAATTTAGTGTTAAATACTAAGGCAAGAGGGGTCACGTGGTAGCACGTGAGAGCGCCCTCTCTCTCTTTATTTGTTCTGCCGAGAGTATTGAGTACTTTGGAGCATCACGTGCCGTCACGTGATGGGCATTTAAGTGTTCGTCTGTTAGAGCTTCTGCCAGGGGTCACGTGGGGGCACGTGAGGCGTTGCCTCAAAACCCTTCTCTGTGGATCTTTACAGGGGTCACGTGGTAGCACGTGACCCTGTTTCTTTGCCTGTTTGAAGATGTGTTTATCTTTTTAAGAATTAAATTCTTCATGGGGTTAAACCCTAACAATAAACTTTAGAGGAATTAAATTCCTGTTTTCTTCTGAAGGATTATATTATTAGATAGAGTTGAACTCTAACTTGTCTTCTGTAAGAAATGAATTCCTATACATGTGAGGAATTAGGTTCTTCCAAGGGAATTAAATTTCTGTTATTTTGACAGATTTGAGTTCTTAACTAGGGTTAAACCCTGGTTCTGTTCATTTGAAGGAATTAAATTCCTATAACATAGGGTTAAACCCTAATTTTATTTTAAAGGAATTAAATTCCTATGAGAATTAAATTCTCAAACTTCCATTCCCTCCCTATGCTTTGGATCTGCATGGCAGGATCTCAACCCAATGAGAATTAAATTCTCAATTCATGGAGAGATGTGCGCTTTGCAGATCCTCTACTAAAGAGAGAACTAAGTTCTTCTTTTTACTATAAGAGTTAAACTCTTTTGAGAATTAAATTCACTTTTTTAAAAGTCTTCCCTTTCTTACCTAGGGTTTTCTTTTGCAGAAGATCAAATTCTTCCAAAGTCTCAAGGCTCTATTTCTTTTTCTCTCTATGTCTCTGTATATAGATCTCTGTATATGTCTCTCTCTCTATCTTTTCCTCTCTTTTCTGGCTCCTATTTATAGGAGAAGGAGCAGAATCAATTAGTTTTGGTGAATCATTCATTGAGGGATTTGATTTGTATTCGTTAGAGATTTGATTTGCATTCATCATTCATTTGGACCTTTGGATTATTAGGTGAATTTTATTCACCATTGGATTTTGAGTCCAAAGATATTCCTTTGTTATTTCGGCTAGATTTTAAGGGGAAATCTTTCCAAGTTCAAGATTTTTCCATAGATAGGTGATATTTAATCACCTTTAAATTTTTAATCCAATCGGTTCCAAATAATCATTCTCCTTTGGAAAGATTTGAATGCCGTTCAGAATTTAATTCTGTTAAATAGATAGGCTTTGAAAGCCGGTCATGTGTAGGCACGTGACCCCTGGTCACGTGTAGGCACGTAACCCTTTGGAACGAGCTTTCTTCTGCTTTCTGCGCTTTGTCTTCTAGCCGCTGTTCAGCCATCACGTGCCAACACGTGACCCCTGGTCATGTGTGAGCACGTGACCCTTTCTGGAGCCTTTTCTTTGATTTAATCAAGGAGACGGATCTACCTTTGCCGCTGCTTTTAATTGTCACGTGCCAACACGTGACTGCTGGTCACGTGCTAGTACGTGATGCCTCCTCCGTAAACTTTCCTGATTTTAAATCAGGAAACAATGAACAGAAAGAACTCTGATTCAATTGAAGGAGTTCTTCCCTATACAAGCGGCTGAAATTCTGGAGGGGTTAGAAGAAGACCCTGATGAAGAGATCCCAGTAGTGACCTGCTACGCCATCCATCTTGGCAGCGACTCTGAGGAGGAGCTCTGTTTTCCCGAAGAGGATGAGGAGCTCGCCACAAAGGCCAATCAAATCCAGCTCAGAAGCGGCATGGCTCTACCGCCAAATCAGGGCAATGCCCCAAAAGGGAAGGAAAAACAGGTGGCTAATGAGGAAGATGGCAGAGAGCTGGCTGATGAAAACTCAAGTCCTTCCTCGGTGGACTATAATGTCTTGGCTCATCTCCGGAAGCTTCCGTCTCTCCTGAGCATCTACGATGCCTTGGTCCTATCTAAAGAGCTTAGAGATGTCCTCAATCACGCTCTACAAAACCCTGAGCGGTATCTGGCCCGCTTTGCGGAAATTAATATGAAAGAAGCTCAGTACACTTTGCAAGCCGCCGCAGTCACGTTTAAGGATGAAGACTTGCTACTGGGAACAGCTGAGCATAATCGGCCGCTTTACGTGACCGGGTACAGCGACGGGGATCGGATTAATCGCATATTGATTGATCCGGGGTCCTCAGTGAACATCATGAACTTGCGAACACTGAAGAGTTTGTCAATGGACATCTGACACCTGTCAAGGGAAAGGATTGTCATTCAAGGCTTCAACCAAAATTGCCAGCAAGTTCTGGGGTCCATAGCTCTGCCAATCAAATTCGGGGATATGCAAACTGAAGCTAAGATATATGTGATCGACGCTGACATGTCTTATAAGATTCTCTTGGGACGGTCGTGGCTCCATGATTATGGTATCGTCCCGTCAACTCTCCATCAATGCATGAAGTATACTAAAAATGGCGAAGAAAGACGCATTGACGGAGACATCCAGCCGTTCGGTGTGCATGAAGTCCGATATGAAGATTCTCGGTACTTTATGAACCACCAAAATGCTAAGCCACAACTGATGGAGGATAGAGCGGCCCCAAGACTCAAAGGCAAATCTGAGCCGGCTATCACTTTCAAAAGCAAAAACGCCCAAGTGCGCCCGCATTTCGGTAGCGACACTGATGAGTCCGACGCTGGAAGTTCGTCCTTCCGTAAAACTCACCCTCGTTTCGGTAGCAATACGGACGAATCTGTTACTGAAGCCCCATCTAGCAGCAAAGTCCGCCCTCATCTTGGCAGCGACACTGAAGAGTCGGAGGAAGAGGACCTGCCGTGCAACAGCGGTGCAGATTGGACCCCCATGCAACAAGAGAAACTACGAGAGACCTTCAAAATTGCAGAAGGGTCCCCAGCCGTCACAAGGGTACCAGAGCAGATGTGCAAAGAGCTCGATGCGTTGTCAGTCTCCACCGTGGACCAGCTGAAAACTTTCTACGTTCCCGGGAGGAAAAGTGGACAGAAGGGCATCCTGTTTTATGAGTCAAACCCCGTTATGCACCCGGACGATTTGTCTGTCGCATGCCTTCCATACGAAAGAGGCATAAGGGTCGTCCTCAATCCCAGATACTATGTGTCCGAGATGCGGGAATACTTCAAAAAGTGCGGATGCCGGTTATATCAAACGGAGTCCGAAGCAAAGTTTTACGAAGGGCTATGGCATCCACCTCAGGTCCGAGCACTTATCGATGGACGAATTCTAGATAGGCGGGGCATAGGTTTCATCCAGCCTGATTCTAAGGCATGCTACATGACCCATATTGGGGAAGCCAGCGAAGAGTCAAATGATGAAGACGAGCTAACCGAGCCCGAAGAAGCTCCTCGAGAGCTTGAAGACGGCGGACAAGCAAGCTTTGACAAGCTAACCGAGATTGACTTAGGAACGCCCGATGATCCAAGGCCGACCTACATCAGCTCACTTTTGTCGGAGGAAATGAAAGCGCAGATAATCTCCCTGCTGCACGAGTTCGTCGACTGCTTCGCGTGGACATATAAAGAAATGCCTAGACTTTCCCCTGAAGTGGCCGTGCATAAGCTGGCTATATCTCCTGATGCTAAGCCAGTCAAACAAGCTTCTCGAAGAATGAGAAGGGAACTAGAAGAAAAGGTCATCGAGGAAACCAAGAAGCTCATCGATGCCGGCTTCATCAGGGAAGAGAAATATGCGGACTGGATCGCATGCATAGTCCCAGTGAAGAAGAAAAATGGGCAGATCCGAGTTTGTGTCGATTTCAGGGACCTCAACAAGGCATGTTCTAAAGACGACTTCCCGCTACCGGTCATGAAAATGATGGTCGATGACACCTCAAATTACGAACTGTTCACCTTTATGGATGGCTCGTCTAGGTATAATCAGATCAAAATATCGCCTGAGGATGAGCAGCACACAGCATTCCGAACCCCGATCGGAATATACTGCTACAAGGTGATGTCGTTCGGACTGAAGAACGCAGGTGCTACGTACCAAAGGGCAATGACCAATATCTTTGATGACCTGATTCATAAAGTCGTCGAATGTTATGTTGATGATCTGGTCGTCAAGACTAAAACCAAGGCCGATCATATCCAAGATCTTAGGACCGTTCTCACCAGACTGAGGGAATACGATCTGAAGATGAATCCTCTGAAATGCGCTTTTGGCGTGTCATCGGGAAAATTCCTAGGTTTTATAGTCCGGCATCGAGGGATCGAAGTTGACCCATCAAAGATAAAGGCCATCATGGAGATGCCCCCTCCGAAGAGTCTGACGCAGCTAAGATCTTTTCGAGGCAAGCTTGCTTATATACGGAGGTTTATCTCAAATTTATCAGGAAGATGTAGGCCATTCTCAAAGCTCATGAAGAAAGGAGCTCCTTTTATCTGGGATGCCGAATGTCAAGCAGCGTTCGAAAGCATCAAACAATACTTGTTGCACCCTCCAGTGCTGGCCGCTCCCATTCCAAATAAACCGCTGATTCTCTACACTGCCGCGCTAGATGAGTCACTCGGTGCGCTCCTTGCCCAGAATAACGAGGATGGAAAAGAAAATGCCCTCTACTACCTCAGTCGAACTCTAGTCGGGGCGGAACACAACTATTCCCCAATTGAAAAGCAATGCCTGGCTCTGATATTTGCTGTGAAGAAGTTGATGCACTATCTGCTCGCTCATCGGGTTATGCTGATCTCCAAGGTCGACCCGCTCAAACACTTGATGACCAGAGCAAGCCTAGCCGGCAGAATGGCAAGATGGGCTGTCATGCTACTTGAGTTTGGCATAGTTTATACTCCCCAGAAAGCAGTAAAAGGGCAAGCTCTTGCAGACTTTCTCGCTGCTCATCCTATACCAGAAGGGTCACCACTCAATTGCGAGTTACCCGACGAACATGTCTACACCTAGAGAATGACGAGCCATGTTGGGAGCTCTACTTCGATAGGGCCTCATCGATAAGGACCTCCAGTAAATCAAGTGTCCCGGAGATAAAAGCAGGGATAGGATTGGTGTTCATCACGCCATCAATGGGAACCCTATGGCGTTCTTTTGCTCTCACCGAGCCTCGCACAAACAACGAGGCCGAGTATGAAGCTCTGATAGCTGGTTTGGAGCTCACCATAGAAATGGAAATCCTTCGGCTATGGGTTTACGGTGACTCCCAGCTTGTAGTCAACCAAGTAAGCGGCGATTATAAGATATACAAACCCGAATTAGCTCGGTACAGAGGCCGAGTGGTGGAACTCATGAAACGGTTCACTCATATTGAACTAACGAGAGTCCCTAGAGCGTTGAACGGAAAGGCCGACGTATTCGCTCGCTTAGCCAAGGAGCTGGCTGATCCTGACATGGACGAAATTCTGATCACAGTCAGGAGTCGGCAAATTCTACCCCCAGTCTCTCTACGAGAAGAGGAAAGCGCGGAACAGAAGAGCAGTCCTGCCGAAGAAGCTTCGATCATCCAAGACGAGCCCGATTGGAGAGAACCCTTCATAGAGTACCTCCGATACGACAAGCTGCCCGAAGAAAAATCTGCGAGGATTCAGCTGAAGAAAAGAGCTCTCCGATACGTGTTTGTGAATGACACGTTATACCGCAGGTCATATGACCAACTCTGGCTCAGGTGTCTGTCATTGGCCGAAACCCAAAAGGTCATGAAAGATGTTCTCTCGGGCGTTTGCGGTGCTCACCAATCTGGCCCCAAGATGCGACTTCAAATCAAGTGGTTTAGGTATTACTGGCCCACCATGATACGGGATTGCGGAGAGCATGCAAAGAAATGTCAGATCTGCTAAATCCATGGTGATTTCATTCACAAGCATCCCAATTCGTTGCATCCTACGGTGGCGTCGTGGCCCTTCGAAGTTTGGGGCACCGACATTGTTGGCCCAATTGATCCTCCGTCATCCAAAGGCCACCGGTTCATACTGGACACGACAGACTACTTCTCCAGATGGGCTGAAGTTGTCCCGCTAAAAGAAGTCAAGACAAAAGATATTCTGACATTCTTCCAGCATAATATTCTATACCGCTTCGGTACACCAAGAAGAATCACTTCTGACAACGGGCCTTCTTTCAAGAGCTTCAATGTCTCAAGGTTCACTACTCAGCACAAGATAGACTGGAGATATTCATCCATCTATAATCCAAGAGCCAATGGGCTAGCCGAAGCCTTCAATAAGACTATATGCAAGCTCCTGAGGAAAAATGGTTCAGCCAACAAGAGAGACCGGAATCTCAAACTTCATGAGGCGTTGTGGGCATATCGTACCACGCACCGTACTCCAACTCAGTCCACTCCATACTCATTGTTCTTCGGAGTGGAGGCGGTCCTCCCCCTCGAAGTCGAAGTTCCAAGCTTAAGGATGGCCGTTCAGCACGAGTTGACGGAGGAGGAAAACGTGCTCCTTCGACTTGAAGAGCTCGATGCCCTCGAAGAAAAGAGGCTCGCGGTGCAGCAAAATCTGGAGCTATACCGAGCCCGAATGTCACGGGCCTATGACAAGATAACCCGTCTCCGCGCTTTCAAGAAAGGTGAATTGGTGTTGGTCCTCAAAAGACCGATCATCCCCAATCGACATGCCAAGGAAAAATTCGAGCCAAATTGGGAAGGACCATACGTCATCGAGAAAGTGTTCGACGGAGGATCCTACCAACTAATAAGTGCCGAGGGAGAAATGCCCATGCCACCTATCAATGGCCGATATCTCAAGAAATACTACACGTGAATGCTCCAAGTCGCAGGCGAATTGAGCACATCAGCCTTACGGAATGGATCATACATCCTGCAAAACCGTATACAATCCACGGGCGTAAATGACCCCTATCTCTCCTAAATCCTGCCGGTGAGACTACTTTTAAAGTCCCACCAGTGGCAAAAAAAAAGAGAAAAAAAAGAAAAAAGAAAAAAGAAAAAAAGGGTATGTCCACAAGCAAAACGGGCACGGATGAAAACCCGAAAGGGCTCTGTGAGTAAAAACAGCAGGACTACCGGCGAGTTTGTGAAAACCCGAAAGGGCGCAAACTCGTGAAAAGAGATGAAATACACTCGCAAAGTCCTCTCGACCTTGTGAGGAGAAAACCCCTGCGTGAGATCCTTACGACTCACAAAGGAGCAACACACTTAGGAATCCTCACGATTCCTAAGGAGAACATACACCTGTGAGATCCTCTCGACTCGTAGGGAGAAAATGCTTTTATGAGACCCTCACGGCTCATAAAATTGAAAAGCCTTAGGTGATGGGGACCCAAACCTGTCTCCTAAGCCATCATTCCCCAACGGGCAACGACAAATGATGAGTCGCTCCTGGCATTTCGCTTCAGTGTTAGCGGTGCTGATGCCGACCAAAAACCCAAATCCCAAGTCCTCCCAAGGCAAATGATGAGTTGCTCCTGGCATTATTCCAGTGCAGCAATGCTGATGCCAAACAAGATCCAAATTCCAAGTCCCCAAATGGCGAATGATGAGTCGCTCCTGGTGCCATATTCCAGTGTAGCGATGCAGACGCCAACCAAAATCCAATTTCTCAAAATTCTCTAGCCCTACGGCCAGTCCCCAAATTGACTGACGTATACAATCCACGGGCTCAAATAATTCTCGTCATACCCATGCCCCACCACAATCACCAGTTACGCGGCTGGTCTCCGCCTTTGGAATCATGCTCCATTGAGAAGACCCACTTATGTGTCCTCACAATAAATGAGGAGAACAAACCTTTGTGGGATCCTTACGACTTATAAAGGAAAAACACACTTAGGAGTCCTCACGACTCCTAAGGAGAAAATACACCTGCGGGATCCTTACGACTCGTAGGGAGAAAATGCTTTTATGGGACCCTCACGGCCCATAAAATTGAAAGGCCTTAGGTGATAGGGACCTAAACCTGTCTCCTAAGCCATCGCTTCCCCAGCAGGAATAGGCAAATGATGAATTGCTCCTGGCACATGTGCTTCAGTGTTAGCAACGCTGATGCCTATCCTAACCCCAAAATTCCCAACTCCAATCTAATAGACCCCTAAGTCTTTAAACTGGGAACAGATGACCTCTAAGTCGTTAAACTGGGAACAGATGACCCCTAAGTCGTTAAACTGGGAACGGGGGAAATTCCCTCGCGGCAAATGATGATTCGCTCCTGGTACCATATTCCAGTGTAGCGATGCTGATGCCAAACCAAAACCAAAATCCCTAAATCCTGTCATGACAAATGATGATTCGCTCCCGGTACCATATTCCAGCATAGCGATGCTGATGTCAACCCAAATCACATCAAGTCAGCAAAACAACCAATGACCTCCTAGGCAGAATCAAATTCCACCTCGGAAACAAGTCAACTTCATCCCCGCCGCCGCAAGAAGTGGGGCAAGTCAAATCCAGAATCGACCGTCCACGTCGCTAAAATGGCAGCACCGACCGTCCACGTCGCTAAAAGGGCAGCAACGACCATCCAAGTCGCAAAAAGGGCAGAACCGACCGTCCAAGTCGCAAAAAGGGCAGCACCGACCGCCCAAGTCGTTAAAATGGCAGTACCGACCGTCCACGTCGCTAAAATGGCAACATCGACTGTCCAAGTCGCAAAAAGGGCAGCATCGACCGTCCAAGTTGCAAAAAGGGCAGCACCGACCGTCCACGTCGCTAAAATGGCAGCACCGACCGTCCACGTCGCAAAAAGGGCAGAACCGACCGTCCAAGTCGCAAAAAGGGCAGCACCGACCGTCCACGTCGCTAAAATGATAGCACCGACTGTCCACATCGCAAAAAGGGCAGAACCGACCGTCCATGTTGCTAAAATGGCAGCATCGACCGTCCACGTCGCTAAAATGGCAGCACCGACCGTCCAAGTCGCAAAAAGGGCAGCACCGACCGTCCAAGTCGCATAAAGGGCAGAACCGATCGTCCACGTCGCTAAAATGGCAGAACCGACCGTCCAAGTCGCAAAAAGGGCAGCATCGACCGTCCACGTCGCAAAAAGGGCAGTATCGACCGTCCAAGTCGCAAAAAGGGCAGCATTGACCGTCCATGTCGTAAAAAGGGCAGTGCAGGATTCCTACAAAGCGGGAACCAGATCACTCCGGGCCAGGGAAACGTCTATCACGGACACTCCGTCTCGAAGACATGTCAAGCAACGACCATCCATGTCATAAAAAGGGCAGTGCCAGCTTTCCAAAAAGCGGGAACCAAATCAGGTCGCCTCCAAGTAAAAGAAGATCCATCAATTTCATGCACACGACCCACATATGTGGTGTGCATTTATTGATGGGAGACAATTTGTTGGGGTAAAAATTTACACCCCGGTTGACCAAGTCAAAATCAAAGTCAACCCCAAGCCAAGTGGGCCCAAGCCCAGATCCAGTGGGCCAATGCCCCAGTCGAGCCCGAACATGAAGCGGTCGGCCTCCCCCCATGCCAAGATAAAAATTTTGAAATAAATAATTTTGTTGTATTTCTTTTATTTTATTTTATGGATAAATGTAAGAAAAATAGGCATAAAGCCAAATTTTTGTAAAGCCCATGGCTTATGTGCAAAAAGAAATGGCACATGAGCCATGGGATAGGCAAAATGCCATTTTGTGAAGCCCAAGGGGCTATGTGTAAAGTGTACAGCCTATAAAGGCAAAGATAATGAAATATCTCAACAACTTTTCTCTCTCTCCAAAAAAAATTTAGATCCGAGATCTTTTCTCCTTCCTCAAGGTTCCAAAACCTTCTTCTTTCTTTTGAATTAAATCAAGAATTTTACTCTTCATTTTATAAAACTAAATAGTTTTCACCACAAAATCCATAAAGGGGAACTCAGATCTTCCATTAGATCTCAAAAAGAAGAGATTTTTAAAATCTCATATCTCTTGATCTTCAAAATCCAGCAACCAGAGGAGAAAGAAGAAGAACCCCTTTCATCAAACCCAAAACATCTTAGGAGTTTAACTCCACTCTGATTTCTCTTTCGAGAATTTCTGGGGCTAAAAGCCTCTTTTTCTCGCCAGCGCCCAAGCGCTCAAGCGCCCAGCGCTCAAGCGCCGACACGTGGAGCGCTAGCGCTCAAGCGCCCAGCGCAAAGCGCCCACGTGTCGACACGTGGCGCGCCTGCGATCCAGCGCCGTGCGCTCAAGCGCGAAGCGCCCACGTGCCGACACGTGGCGCGCCTGCGCTCCAGCGCCCTGTGCTCAAGCGCAAAGCGTCCACGTGGCGCGCCTGCGCTCAAGCGCCCTGCACTCAAGCACAAAGCGCCCACGTGCCGACACATGGCGCGCCCTGCGCTCAAGCGCAAAGCACCCACGTGCCGACACGTGGCGCGCTAGCGCCTAAGCGCACAGCACCTAAGCGTACAGCGCTCAAGGCGCTGACCCTACGCGTCCTTTGGGTGCTTTTTTCCTTTTTTTATGTATGTATACATGTATATATATGTACAGATACACACACTCCACAACACTGTCCCCCTCAAAAAAAAATTGGGCCGGGGAGCTGCCCCGCACCTCGCAAGGGGGCTGCTAGCCCCCTTGACCCCCAGCCCGCTATCCGGGTAGCGGGACCCCCGTAAAAACTTTGTGTGGCTTCCGATATATCCAAACCCCCCTCCAAAAAAACACACACGTACACTGCACATTGAGTTCGCATGACCAGTTTAAACCGTCAATCGGAGGTTCCCTCGCTCCAAAGGCGAGGGGTAATTAACGGCAGCTTAGTCCGCGGCTGCCGGAGATTCGGATCCCCACAATCAATAAACCCCGGCCTACCCTAGGCAGGGGGAATCTGTAGTATGCCTGACAAGCGCGCGCGTATTCCCATCTCAATAGGGTGACGAAAAACAC
Organism: Agapanthus africanus; assembly: GCA_030015575.1. NCBI lineage: Eukaryota > Viridiplantae > Streptophyta > Magnoliopsida > Asparagales > Amaryllidaceae > Agapanthus > Agapanthus africanus. The sequence goes on along the minus strand of CM057338.1, from coordinate 419,346,635 downwards.
CCTACAAGGCAGAACGAATTCGTCGATCAAGGCAAGCTGCATAAGTTTTCCCTAAAATAGGACGATCCATTCCTCGTCTCCGAGGTCCTGCCCATCGGAGTCTATCATTTACAAGATGCGAACGGTCGCAAATTTCCACGGCCTTACAACGCTGAGAAGCTCAAGCTATACCTCTGAAAAGAATATCTACGAATGTATATTTCTTCTTTCACAAAAACGATATAAACCTTTCTAAAGTTCTTTCTATTTAAATAATAAGAAGGGAACAATGGGGCATCGCAAAAAGGAGAATTTTTATTTGTTCAAAAGGTATTATGGGCTCCTCAGCCTTACAGAAAAAGAAAAAGGAAAATTTACAACAGAGGGGGAACGAGATCGAGGAAGTACTCCTGGTGATACTCAGAGTAGATTTCCGCTATCCGGGCCCTAACCTCTGCAACCCGCTCCCGCCGATGCTGCACGCGACCCCGGGACGCCACGGAAGCACCCGGTGCTCCGCCCTCCGCGCCTTGGCTCACGATGAACCTCTTTTTGAAGCACTCCAAAATGAGGGCCAAGGATCAATCATGCCTGGCCTTCGAAATGAGGCCGAGCAAGTAGATCGAGTGCACCTTGTCGAGCGCCTCGTCCAGCAACTCCTCGGAGAAGGGGTTGTACAACCCCGGGGACCTCCTCCAAATTGCGTACATCAGCAACTGTAGGAGGGACGACCGCCGAGGGAGAAGTTGGCCGACGTGACCCTCGAGGCCCTGAACCACTCCCCGGTGCCCATCCTCAGCCAGGGATTGGTCATACACGAAGACGTCGTCGAAGGTGATAATCTTTTCGTTCGAATACATGCGCCCAGTCATCTCAAAAAGCGATGCCGAAGAAGTTTCCGTCTCCTTCTCTATTTATAAACTCAAACAGAATCCTTAAGGACCCAGATTCATGTGCGCATGGGCGCGAATCCTGGGATCCACCAAGATTACTCCAATACCACGCCGCCACGTGGCAGAACTGACGCGGCTCCCCGAAACATTACGCCAATGTTACGCCTCCCCCAAGCATTCCTGACACGTGTCGCCCGCGACGGTCGCTCTTCCCGATGTTCACGTACTAGGGAAGGTCGGACTGAACCTCGCAAATCCGACAAGCAGCCACCCTGCTCAGTCCATTCTTCACTGGTAATCTCTTACCCCGTGACGCCAAGGATCAAAGCCCTCATCAAGAGGCCACTGAGCAGCTATCCTGCTCGGTCCATCCTTGGCTGGTAATCTCTTACCCCACGATGCCAAGGATCAAACCCCTCATCAAGAGGCCACCGAGCAGCTACCCTTCTCGGTCCATCCTTGGCAGGTAATCTCTTACCCCACGACGCCAATGATCAAAGCCCTCATCAAGAGGCCATCGAGCAGCAACCCTGTTCGGTCCATCCTTAGCAGACCAATCCATGCCCTCCCGCGCTAAGGATCAAAGCCTTCATCAAGAGGCCACCGAGCAGCTACCCTGCTCGGTCCATCCTTGGCTGGTAATCTCTTAGCCCACGACGCCAAGAATCAAAGCCCTCATCAAGAGGCCACAGAGTAGCAACCCTGTTTGGTCCATCCTTAGCAGGCCAATCCATGCCCTCCCGCGCTAAGGATCAAAGCCCTCGTCAAGAGGCCACCGAGTAGCAACCCTGTTTGGTCCATCCTTAGCAAGCCACTCTATGCCCTTCCACGCTAAGGATCAAAGCCATCATCAAGAGATCACCGAGCAGCTACCTTGCTCAGTCCATCCTTGGTCGGTAGTCTCTTACCCCACGACGCCAAGGATCAAAGCCCTCACTAAGAGGCCACCGGGTAGCAACCCTGCTCGGTTTATCCTTGGCTGGTAATCTCTTACCCTACGACGCCAAGGATCAAAGCCCTCATCAAGAGGCCACCGAGCAGCTACCTTGCTCGGTCCATCCTTGGCTGGCAATCTCTTACCCCACGATGCCAAGGATCAAAGCCCTCATCAAGAGGCCACCGAGCAGCAACCCTGTTTGGTCCATCCTTAGCAGGTCAATCCATGCCCTCCTGCGCTAAGGATCAAAGCCCTCATCAAGAGGCTACCGAGCAGCAACCCTTTTCAGTCCATCCTTACCAGGCCATTCCATGCCCTCCCGCGCTAAGGATCAAAGCCCTCATCAAGAGGCCGCCGAGCAGCTACCCTGCTCGATCCATCCTTGGCTGGTAATCTCTTACCCCCACGACGCTAAGGATCAAAGCCCTCACCAAGAGGCCACCGGGAAGCAACCCTGCTCGATCCATCCATGGCTGGTAGTTCACTACCCAACGACGCCAAGGATCAAAGCCCCCACCAAGAGGCAACCGGGCAGCTACCTTGCTCGGTCCATCCTTGGCTGGTAATTTCTTACCCGACGACGCCAAGGATCAAAGCCCTCATCAAGAGGCCATCGAGCAGCTTCACTGCTTGACTTCCTATACGTCTTTACTAAGCGATCTACACCTCGACTTCGGGGCTATGGAGATGCCGACCTTGCGCCAACCTTTGCAGACTTGGCAAATGTTTGAATTCAACTCGACACACGATCGCCAAATGAAAAACCGATCTCCGGCCTAACGCATCATGAAAACGGTACCGCACAAATAGAGATTTAACCATAAATAAAGGGAAAATGTGCACGCAAAGAACACTGCAAAAAGATTTTAGTCACAAAGCCGGAAGTCTTTACAGAGGTATTATGGGCTCCCCAGCCTTACAAAACGCCCGGAAGCTTACAAAATTTCAGCGAGAAAATAAGGAGGCGAGGAAGTTCAGGCCTCGGGGCCGGGGAGAACCTCGATGAGCCGCGGTTCCACTGCGACAACCGGGGTGGCATCTTGAAGGTTGGCGCCCACCGCAGGAGCCTCGGCGCCGGTGGCCGGGACGACCAACTTCTCCCCAATGCTCCCACCAGGGACCTCTCCCCCTACAGCACTTCCGGGGGCATTCTCCTGCACCTCATCCCTGAGGGGGTACTCGCCCCAGAGCTCGCCGTCAAGAAACTCCGGCATCAGGGCCTTGACGGCGTCGAGGGCGTCGTACCAAACGACGGCAGCGGCTCCAGTGAAGTTAGTGTAGTACTGGTCCGACTTCTTGTATCTCTCCACCTTCTTCGATGCTCAGAGCTCAGCACGCCTCGTTCCTTCCTTCGACGCCTCGTTCTCTTTCCAGAGGGTGTTCGCCGTCTTCTTCAGGGTGGTGACAACTACCCTGGAATCTTCCAACTGGACTTCGGCGGCTCGGGCGGCCTCTCGGCACTTGGTGATCTCCCGATCCTCGGTCGCCACCCGGTCTTCGAGGGCGGAGACCCTCTCCATCACCGCTTGCAGCTTCGGCCTTGAGCTCTCCTCTCGCGAGGAGAACTCGCCCGCGGCCTGCATCGCCGGGGCAATTTTCTCGTCCTCCATGTTGACGACGAGGGCGACGTGCTGGAGAACCTAAAGAAAATAAAGAGGGTTAAAAAGAAAAGGGGGCACCCAATCTCGCGAACAAAAATACTGAATGAATACCCAAGTCTGGTGCGAACTCTAACCTGCACGGCCTCTTGGGCTATGTCCGTCATTTGGGCCCGGAGGGTCCCCCGAGAGATTCTGCCTCCGGCCGACCTTTCCATCTCCAAGAGCAGGATGTCGGCAACGGAAAGCCCCGAGGGCACCTCGAAGCGAAGCTTCCCTTCATCCACCATGATCGGGGAAGCCGAGGTATGGGGCACCGTCCTATGGTACCTCTTGAGGAGAGACGCAGGAGAGCCCGTCTCGTCTCCCACCTCCCGAACCCAGGGCTCCTCCTCTCGAGCATGCTTTTGGCTCAGCGCTTGGCTGGACTCCGGAGCCCGGGGCACGCTCGAGCGCCTGGTTGGGGCGGCCGCCTGTGGAGCCGGAGCCGACGACGGACGAGAAAGGCCGTCACCTCCGGCCTTCTTCCCCTTTTTCTGTTCGACCAGAGCTGCCCGAAATTTGCCTAAGTCCATGGGTTCTGCATAAGACAAAAGTACAAAGGAGTCAGCAATGCCGGGAAAAAGGAAAGAATACGCATGTCTAAACAGGTCACCTGAAAACTCCTAACTTACCCACGAACTGGGCCGGGCTGAGTCCAACTCAACTGAGGGCCCGCTCAGACAGTAACACATCAGCCCGGGGAATGGGATCCCACTTTGACACCGCCACTACGTCGGGATCATTCGACCGCTTCACCCGCGGGCAGTTGGCCCTGTGCCACTGGATGGGCACAGGCCAATTCTCACCCTCGAGCGGCCCAACAAACAAAAACTTCTTCTTCCATTCGTGAATGGAAGAAAGTACTACGACAACCCCCAACCCGGCAGCACCTCCCCGGTGTTTCCTAAAAGAGATGTACACCCAGCTCGGCTCGCCCCTGCGAGTGCCGGGGTGGTTTTTGTAGCAGAGAGAAGAAACAAGAAGATTCCGGTTAAAAGGGATCAGACGTAATTTCAACCGAACCAGGAACTCAAGGAGAATCCTTCAAGAGTTCGGCACTAACTGGCCCGGGGCTAACTCAAAACAATTCAATGTCGTACTCACCTCAGGGGAGAAGGGCAGGTGTATCCCGGCCCAAAAGCTTCTAGGTACAAGGCAATCTCCTTGCCCCATACCTGGTCTGCCCTCTCCCCCTCCTCGGCCAGACGAAGCGAGTAGCCGGAAGGAATGTGGAAACGAGTTCGGATGGTGGCGAGCTCATCCACATGCCTCAGCATGGATGACGCACCAAGAGCATCCATGACCTGCGCTCTGGGGACCATCCCCGTCGCACGACCCCGGGAAGCATGACCAACCCTAACTTCCTGGGGGGACTCCGACTCAGACGAGGAAGAAGAAGAAGAAGAAGAAGAAGAAGAAGAAGAAGAAGAAGAAGAAGAAGATGAAGCTATAGAGGACTCCCTGGACTTTTCCCGGACTATTTCTACAGACTCCTCGGTAGAAGACATCTAACCTGATCAAAGGGATGAGTCCTCGGAAGAGAGAACGCAAAGAATCTGACCTGAGGAGAAGAACGCCAAGCTAACACGACCAGGGACGAGGAAATTGTGGTGAGGTATGAGCCCTAATAGGGACCCTACCTTTATTTATAGCTGCCGGCGTACACATCCTACGGCTCCGATCGCCTCCCGCCAAAACAACGCTTCCCAACCAACGGCCGACAACATTCCACCTGTCGCATTCACATTGGGTGCATCCCATCGGGCGCAGGAACACCTGCAGCCCGTCTCGTCAGCCAACCAGCGCCAGACACGTGGGCTGTCGCTTCGACGAACGTACGCACAAACCGACGCTTCCCCTTTAATACGAGATCTCTCCCCTGATCCGCTGACATCATTAGGAAAATATGACTAACTGCCTGGGAATACGCACCGACGATATCTTCTAATAAGAGCTCACCCCAGGTGACCAGTCATACCACTCTCGACCCGACCCAGAAACAGGTCGAGACGAGAGTGGGGGCTAATGATGATGCTCGATATCGGTGACTCCATAGATCATGACACGTGGCAGATGACGTGTCCCGGAGCTTACAAGAAAGGATCAAGAACGGTACGTTGGAAGCATACCCCGGGCCTGCGACCCGGGGGTGTTACCGATCGCCGGTGGCCTTGCAAACCACCCCCAGCTCGCCTCCGAGCTATCACAGAACCAAGATGCCTCGGCCTCCCGCTCATTCCCGAGCCTCCCACCGAGCCTATCTTCCTCGGCCTCCCGCTCGTTCCAGAGCCTCCCGCCGAGCTTATCTTCCTCGGTCTCACCAACCGACCCACAGCACCGATCACAGGCGCCTCCGCCATGGCTCCGCGAATCTCGCCAGACGTGAGATACCCGTCGCCCATGATCCCGCGTTCCACGCCATCATGATCCCCCATTAACGAGCATGTCTCGTCATTAATGGGGAATCCCGCCTGTCACACGGGCATAATGCCAGGGGCGTAACGGCCGGTGTGAATATCGTGCCCATGCGTCCATTGGTGCCACTATATAAACCCCTCTCCCAGACAACTCATGTAAGCGAATTTTACCCCAATAGGCCGTTACTCTGCCAAAATACCCCATCTAACTTGATCATCGGAGGCTCCTCGGTGACACAACCACCACGGGACCTCCTTGCAGGTAGCTCGGCCTCAACTACATAAAACCTATTGAGATCCACACGCTTCAGAAGTCAACCCTCCAAATCCAATCTCAGCCATCCATCACTGCTCACAGCCGATCAACGGAAGATAATATCTGAAGGAGATCCAGAGATCCATCAATACCGCTGTTTTATGCATCACTATTTACTGTCACATGTTTAGTATTATTATATTATAATATTATGCCGCTCTGACGACATAAGTATGCATGCTCAAAGGAAGAAGTGAACCTTCCTTATTTTGAGAAGATCGCTGAGATCTAGACCAATGAACCCGATGTATCATTTCTTTGAGATCACTGGTTAATTGTCTCTTTTGTTTGTATCCGTTGCGCTTAGTTTTTTCTTTATATCTGATAATTTTTAGTAACTGTATTATCTTATTATCTGAGTTTGATTACTGCTACCATGTACTGCTAGAAACCGAAATGTGACTACGGCAGGATTTTTCCTTGACTGTAAAAGCATGGCTGGCCTAGTCATCCTCGAATTCTGTATTTTGGGAAGTGGGGCGTGACAAGTTTATTGTTGCTATTCACCCATAACAAACTCCCCACAATTGAAAGAGTTTAGATTCATATCATCTCTGTAACTCTTCTCATTCCCACGTTTCCGTCTCTCTAACCAAGTCTTTAAAAATATTTTCAAATCTTTGTGATCTTAAAACTTGTGATCTTAAAACATACAAAGTGCATATAATGGGTACTAGGCATGACTTAAAAATGGGTGAAATTCTTACAGTTTTTTTTGGGTATGGGGCGTGGGTGGGGAGGGGGAAGGGGAGGAAAAATTCTTATAATATTGGAATTATATAATTGAGTGATAATGAAATAGATTAACAAATGCAAATTAATTTAATGAATAAGTAATTTATGAACATTCAATTTAGAACTAAACATAAGAGAGGAGTAAATATGTTTCACCACTTGCATATCGCATTTCTTCGACTGCGGTCTTAATCATATAAAAAAAATTAAAAAATAATTGATGAGGCTCGATATCGGTGACTCTCCAGATGCTGATACATTGCAGATGACGTGTCCCAGAACCAACGAGAGAGGACCAGTAACCAGGGTTGGGATCGCACCCCGGGCCTCCGGCCTGAGGAGTCTCCCGATCTCCGATGGCCTCCCAGACCACCCTTCGGCTCGCCTCCTAGCTATCACAGAACCAAAAAACCTCGGCCTCCCGCTCATGCCTGAGCCTCCCGCCGAGCTCATCTTCCTCGGTCTCAACCAGACCGACCCACGGCACTGATAACTAGCGCCTCCGCCACGGCACCGCAAATCTCGCCATGCGCGAGATATCCGCCGCCCACGACCCCGCCTTCCACGCCACCACGATCCCCCATTAACGAGCTTGTTTCGTCATTAATGCGGGATCCCACCTATCACGAGGGCGTGACGCCAGGGGCGTAACGGCCGGCGTGATTCTCGTGCCTGCCTGCCCATTACTGTCGCTCTATAAACCCCTCTCTCAGACGATCGAGGTATGCAATTCTTTCCATTAAGCCGCTACTCTGCCCGATTTGCATTACTAACTTGATCGTCGGAGGGTCCTCAGTGGTACAACCACTCCGGGACTTTCTTGCAGGTAGCTCAGCTCAACCTCAAATCCAAGCCTATTGAGTATCACACGATAAAGAAATCAACCCCCAGATCAATTCTCAGCCGTCCACCATTACGCAAAGAGATCAACGGAAGATAACATCTGAAGGAGATCCAGGCCTCCATCAGTTGGCGCCGTCTGTGGGAAACATTCTTATTCTACTCAACGAAAGTTCATATTCCGATCCCAACTCCATGGCGAGTGATCACCGCGATGATCCAAGCGCTAGCCGCCGCCTCCCCCACAACGGAGGCGTGGACGAATCTCTTCCCCGGAACGCCATTAACACCCTAACCGCTCAGATAGATCGACTCGCGTCCGTTGTGGATGCGATCGTCCATGTACAAACGGCAGGGCAAGCTCCCTAGGTCGCCGCTCCCCCACCTCAGGACCGGGACCCCTACAGAGGGAGAGAAGACTCTGCTCGCGTCGGCACTACCGACCACTATCTCGCTACCTCCAGCGGCAGCAGATCCCATGGTCTAACATATTCTATGACCCGTTGGGCGCCCCACAGTTCAACCCTGAGGTCCGTCGCCAGAGCGCCTCGCCCCGAGCCCCATCATGCCCCTGTCCCTCCCGAGGAGGTGTTGGTCAACTTGCCTGCGCCCAAGCATGACTGACACCCTCTCACTCGACGGGGTCGCGCGGACGGGACTTGTCACGACAGCTCAAAGACTACCTCGCCAGGGGACCTAAGGAACTTTATCGAAAGGAACCGGGGTCGCGCGGACGAGTCGTTGTGGGGAAGGGATATACCGTGGAGGCTAACGACCGTCCGAGGAAGAAGACCAGAGAGTTCGAGCCGATCTTTTTCAACGACGAGGACCTCCATGGTATATCCTTGCCCCACAACGACCCTCTGGTGATTATGGCTCGTGTCCACCAATACGAAGTGCAGAGGATACTGGTTGACTCGGGAAGCTCGGAGGATATACTCTTTTACGACTGCTTTCTGCACATGGGGCTCACTTCGGCAGACCTAAGGCCGACCTCTCATGTCCTGTCAGGATTCACCAACCACTCCATCCCGGCAGAAGGGGTAATCACTCTACAGTTTAACGTCGGGGAGGCTGGCCGTACGTGAACAGTGCCTGTGGAATTCATCGTAGCGAGAATCCCATCAGCCTACAACATCCTCCTCGGCCTCCCAACGCTGAACTCCCTCACGTCCCAGATATCGACCTTCCACTTGGCTATGAAATTCCCGCTCGACCAAGACGGGATAGGTCAGGCCTATGGAGACCAGCAGACTGTGAATGTTTGCTTCACCGCAGCATCTTCGTCTAAACGGGCGAACAACGATGTTGAGGCCGGGAGTGAAATCAGGGGTTTTCTGGACACTCGGGACGAGCAAAAGGAGGTCCGAGGGACCCCGGTGGAGCCATTGACCGGGGTCCCCCTCGTAGAAGGGGACGTCGAACGTACCGTCCAGATCGGGTCACTTCTGACAGGGACTCAGCGAGACGACGTAGTTGGCTTCCTTAGAAACAACGCCGACGTCTTCACCTGGGCTCCTACTGACATGCCTAGGATCGACCACAAAATCATATCTCATAAGCTCGGGATAGATCCTACGGCCCGACCCGTCAGGCAGAAGAAGCGAAGCTTCGCCCTGGTCAAGCAGAAGGCAATCGAGGACGAGGTAGACAGGCTCCTCGCCGCCAACTTCATTCGGAATGTGCCTTACTCCGAATGGTTGGCAAATGTGGTCATGGTGAAAAAGTCAAGTAGCAAGTGACGCATGTGCGTCGACTTCACCGACCTCAACAAGGCCTACCCGAATGACAACTATCCCCTCCCTCGGATCGATCAGCTCGTCGACAGCTCGGCAGGACACGAGCTACTTAGCTTCATGGATGCCTTCTCCGGCTATAATCAGATCCGTATGAATCCGGCAGACGAAGATCTCACCGCATTCACAACGGACCGGGGGTATACTACTACAAGGTAATGCCTTTCGGCCTCAAAAACACTGGAGCTACATACCAACGCTTGGTCAATCGCATGTTCAAGCCACAGATCGGCAGGAACATGGAAGTTTACGTCGACGATATGCTCGTCAAATCGGTCTCGTCGGCCGACCACACCAAGGACCTGGTGAGGCCTTCGAAGGACTCCGCAAGTTCAAGATGAAACTGAACCCCGCCAAGTGCGCATTAGGGGTCACCGGGGGAAAGTTCCTCGGTTTCATGGTCACTCACCACGGGATCGAAGCTATCCCGGAGAAAATCAACGCCATCTTCAATATGGCCGCGCCCAAGACTAACGTTGAGATCATGCAGCTGACAGGGCAAGTAGCCGCTCTGTCGCGTTTCATGTCGAGGTCTGGCGAGAAGTGCCTCCCGTTCTTCAAGGCTTTAAGGAAAATTCCGAGGTTCGAGTGGTCGGAGGAGTGCCAGACCGCTTTTGACCAATTGAAGAGGCAACCGGGCCCGCCCTCGCTCGGTTATCCCTGGCTGGTAGTTCCCTACCTCACGACGCCAGGGATCAAAGCCCTCGCCAAGAGGAAACCGGGCTCGCACCTACTCGGTTATCCCTGGCTGGTAGTTCCCTATCCCATGACGCCAGGGATCTAAGCCCTCGCCAAGACTCAACAGAGCAGCTTCACTGCTCCGTCTATCCTTAGCAGGCCACTTCCGGCCCTCCCCACGCTAGGGATCGAAGCCCTAGCCAAGAGGCAATCGGGCAGCTACCCTGCTCGGTTATCCCTGCCTGGTAGTCCCTGTAACATTTCAGAAAATATAATATATTATTTTTGGAATTTAATATTAAAATAATATTTTTCCCGAAAACTCCCCGATTTGGGAAATTGGGGTTTTCGAAAAAGGGTATAAATATATACCAATAATTATGAAATAAATGAAAATTAAAATAATTTATTCATTTAAAAATATAATTAAAGGATTTGGTATTTTTAAAATTTATTATATGCAGTTTGGATAAAAACCCGATTAACGCACTGCTAATCGCGATTAAGCCAAATCCGTGTTTCTACAGTTTTCATGGTTAGTGCACCATAACATGTTTCATTTGGTTACTTGTTCATTGTGTTGTTTTATGTTATGGTTTTATTGTGGTGAGAAAAGAAAAGAAAGGGAAAAGGTGTCGTGATGACTTGAGGAGAGAGAGAGGGGACATAATGATGATAGGAGACCATGCTTGGAGAGAGAGAGTAAGAATAATTGAGAGAGAGGGGGGCTGCCTCATTTGATTCTCCACCATTTTCTTTGCCTTCTTCTTCCTCATCTCCCTCCACCTTCAACCTCAAAAATCCATCTCCAAACCTTCCTCAAAATCCAATACCCCTATCACAAAAAAATGATCACCTCTTTATCCTCTACCCAATGGACCAAGAAAAGTGGGATTTTGACAACTTTGGGACTTCTAGGGTTTTGCTTGGGTGTAACCATGAGGTATATCTCTTTTCATTTAGTGTAGTTTTGATTTCCTAGCATTTTGTTTAAGTTTAGAAGTCGTTTAGTGATGGATTTGTGAGCTTTGAAATTCTAAAGAAGGGTTTGGGAGATTGATGATGTTAGTGGCTGTCAATAAGATTTAGAGGTGATTCTTAACCTGGACCATAGCATAGAAACCAAAATACGGATTTAGGATTTTAGCCGTATTGGTTTTGTGAGGAATTGTGAGCCTACAGTGAATCTGGAGCAATCCGGGGAATTTTTGAGGAAACCAAACAATACCAGGGACCAAATTAGGGTACTAGGAGACCACCCCGACCATACAAATCCAAACGGAGGCCATAGGGCCGAGGAGGCTAGATTTTTAGGCCAAGTGGATGGCCACATTGGAGGGGTTTCGGTCTAGGTTGGTCCAGTAGCTCATATACACTATATACAGCACCATAAACTTGTTTGTGCAACTCCTTTTGGCCTGAGTCAAAATCTGGGAGCACATTAGTGTGATTTTTGGATATGTTTTTCGTATTTTTAATGATGAGTTTTGATATTTGGATTTGTATTTGGTTGTTGAATGTTTGTACATTAACATCTAGGGGTAATTTGTTGGTTTTGCATACGTGGGCTATAGGTTCTAACCTATAGGCGATCCGTGCGCTGTTTTGGTTTCCGGACTTGATATTAATAACGATTGCGATTGTTTATTATTGTAAGTACCCTCGCGTGGATTCCGATACGACGGAGTATGGCGTCATCGACTTCGACAAGCAAGTATCAAGGTGAGTGGATCTATATCCACGGGGGAAGTCGGGTGGATGGCGTATAGCACCACCGCAAACTTTGATGGAAACCGATTTATGTATAGAATATGGTTAAGGGAGCCTTTAATAGAAAACTATAGATAGAGTTAAAAGATAGTTAGAGAAACTATATTAGAAACTAAAGGATAGTTAGAAGTGATATGATACGACCAGTATATGATGACGAGACTTGAGGATGATATTTGATGATATTGCCATTTAGGGTACTATAGCACTAGATAGTCGACGTAGATGTGTCATCCGAACCATACCTATTTCTAAACTGAAAAATCGTATGCATTTTTTAAACAGATACCTTGAGGGACGTTACGGATTTTCAAATGATATCTTTTCTTTAAAAACACTGTAGCCTATACTTTCAAAACTACGATTCGCATCTTTCAAAAACTATTTGTATGGTCCGGGTGTGTATGTTGGATTAGATACATATGCTTATAGTAAAGGTAGAATGTATTTGTAAATTTGACTTGATGTGGGACATAAATGCGATGAAAAGAATATATGACGTGGCATGATGATTTGATGATATGTTGGTATACGGATGCGAGTCGATTGAGATAATTTATACCCTACCAGTCCCCTGATATGAGATTGTTGCGGATGTGACCTGGGACATAGGTATATAGAGATATTTATATATGTTGTGAATCGTGAGTGATAGCCGTATGAGACGTTAGGTCCGTACCCTTCTCGTCTTATAGGTCGATAGGATCCCTGATAGCTTAATGCCGCCGTACGATAATTTTCCGTATCTGATGAGTTTGACTTGATGTTTGATCCATACCCTCGACTAGAGGATGTCGTACAACGGATTATACCGTACGCGATGTTGTGAGGCTGGATGCCGATTGATAGATTCACCGACTCGATCATGTTAGATACGTATACCTTATAGGTTTTAGCTGACGATTTACCTTTTGATGCATTCATGTTATTCGCATTGCATTACTTATACCTGTGCTAGTACACTTACACTATTATCAATGATGCGTATGTTACACGTACACAGATTTTCCGTCTCACACACTTCATCATCGATAATTGCCATGTCACTACACAGTAGGGTTGCTGCATCATGATATACATATTGTACACACATACTTGCGTATATACCACTTGTACATCCATATTGGCACACATACATATTGTACATCTTATTTGCATACATACATATTGTACACCATACTTGCGTACATACATATTGTACACCATACTTGCGGACATACACATTTGTACGTCCATACTTGCGTATATTCACATATGCACCTTTATAGATTTGGGAACCGCATGATATATTTTAAAAACTGGATTCATTTAAAAGAGCGGTTTTCCCTCGATATGTACATATTACTGTTCCATGTTGCATGATATACGGATATACTTATATTTCTGTTATATATCGCATACATCATGCTTTATGATTACACGCATTGAGATATGCTGCTTTCATGAGATTTCTGGATTTGAGAACCGTGGTGATTTCAAAAGAAAGTATGTATTGTTTAAAAAACCTGGTTTCTCTTGATTTGATATTTTAGTGCGTCCACCATGTGTTTTCTCGGTTCTGAGAGTGGCATGTGAAACCCGATTCGAGGAGCAGTAGGCACCGTCTGCGGGTACATGGTGGACCCGGTGAGGTACCCCGGGGCAAGAAGACTCGTATTGTTAGACGGTGAGCCTGGCAGTGGAGCACTACCTACCGGTGATAGTATTTGGACCCGTCGATTATCCGGAGGATACCGACCGGAGTCATGAGATGGATATGAGGGCCGACCAGAGTAGGCGGGGCCTGAGACGAGATATTGAAGGCCGATCTGAGGATGCGGCACCTGAGATCTGAGAATTTACGTGTCGATGCTGGACACGGGTTTTCATGATGTTTCGAGTGTCGATACCGGAACTCAGGTTCCATGATTTTGTTGTGTCGTGAGGGACACACATTGATTTATATCCTCATACCTTCATACATATGCTTTTATGATATTTACATGCATGATGTTGTGTTATTGGTTGACACGTGGACGAGATCCACATGCATACATACATTGATTATATGGTGGACGAGATCCACATGCATACATATATTGATTATACGGGTGGACGAGATCCACACGCATACATACATTGATTATATGGTTGGACGAGATCCACATGCATACATACATTGATCATATTGTTGGATGATATCCACATGCTGATTGACATTGATCATATTGTTGGATGATATCCACATGCTGATTGACATTGATATTAGTGTTGGCACATATACAGATACGGTCACCCTAAATATCATAGTATTACCTTCATGATATAATTGACCTAGGAGTCGTTGTTTATTCGATTTCTCCTTATTGATGTTTTTCTACTCACGAGTTGGCAACTCACCCCCGTTGTGCCACAGTTATTACAGGTTGACCGCACAGATCAGTAGCGGCATCGCTGACACATAGCTACTTTTTGGTGGTTTGCTTGGTAGGTGGGACATTTGCATCGTACCCACTCTTGTATTTACTATTTCACATTGTATCTAGTCAACTCCATCAAATCAAACTATTATTTGTATAAGTAATGAGACTTAGCAAGACTTGTAGTTGTGAGACTTAAGCGATGGGTTTTATGTTCACATTTTGGGTTGATGTCTTACTTTACCTTATCTTTTATGGTGATCTTTGCCGTTGGGCGCCGTATACTTATTTTTATGCTTTGCGTGGTTGTGATCCGCCGGTTGGCGAAGAGCTAGCTCCCGCTTGGGGATGCTATTATTCTTGTTATGTATTTGTGGTTTTGGATCAAAATATTCAAAGGAGGTGCTGCCCAAATTTTTAAAAGACGAAACACGTTTTCAAACTAGCAAATTTCACTTGCATTTTCATGTTTCTTTTTTATGCATTAAGAAAACTTGATTTCATTATACCTTTATTTCAAAACTTCACCTCTTTTATTTTCTTAAAAATGTTTAGATTTCTGGGTTTCAGCTTACTTGAATTACGTTACGCCTTTAGACGTTGCGTGATTTAAGTGCTGGTCACGAGCTATTATTTCGGGTCGTGACAAAGTTGGAATCAGAGCGCTAGGTTTAACCTTGGTTCGAGTCTATATTTGACTATGCGAAGTCTAGGGCGGGTATGTATTTCGGAACCTAGGCTTGACCTTACGGAACTTAGACTTGAACAGAGGGGTATTAGACCCGAACTTTCGTTTCATAGGTTGACCCTGATTGATGGAGTAGGTAGTTTGAGTAGAGTGACGTACTGTATGTATGTTCCGCGGCATATTTACGATACGATACTCCACTTAAGAAACCTTAGGGTGTACATATTTTTGAGACTTATGATTCGCTTCACACCCATGATTATACATCCATTTGAGATCCTTGATTCTATTCGTTTCCATGATCATACTCTTATTGATGATGTTCCTTCTTATGATCATGTATCCATTCTGGATCTGTCATTTCCTGTCTTGCCGTTGATCTGCTCTCTTCGATACTCGATTGAGGTTCCTGTCACCATGGTTTGAGCGCAGTTTGAGCTGCTGCTAGTGTTGCGGTCAGGGCGAGCTCGTCTGGTACGAGGGATGACCATTGTGTTTTCTGATGACATGGGAACGTCTTGATGTAGTGTTGTGTTGTGACGTCCTGTTGAGGCGAGTGTTTGGTTTTGCACCGGATGATCGGGTCACTGTTAGAGGTTGCCTGTTGTGAGAGGACTGTCGATGTACAACCTACCTCAGAGATTGCGATGTTTTCTACGTGCAGACAGATGACCCAGCTGTTACTGAGGTTGATAGGATGTCCCTTCCAGAGTTTACGAGCTGAGATCGCTGTAGCTTCCAGGTAGAGATGTGACAGATGATAGCTAGTCTATCCCGAGTTGAGAGACGAAGGTGATTCGTCAGATTGATGCGCCGACGAAGGCCCAGTTGAGTTGAAGATTTTCAATATGGAGAGTCTTACTCAGATCTAGAGCAGACCGATCCAGAGATGACCGTTGATGTATCGTTTTTCCTGGAGGATTGAGGCATTGTTTAGCATGCGGGCGAAGAGTATTCACATGTTGTATAGGCGAAGCTAAAAAGTTCGAACGAGTGTCAGAAACCCATTTTTCCCAAGTTTAAAGTGTTCGGAGGAACATGCAAGTGATTCTATGGTCCCTCTAGAAGAATGAAACCCTAACTCGACATGATGACCATGGAACCACTTTTGAATCTTAGGATTTGTTGCAGTTTAGCGGTGCCATCAGTGAGCCTTGGGTTTGCCCTTCTACGGCTGGTCCATAGGTACTGTGGTATGTACCATATAATTTAGACTGTGCTCAGGTGTTGAGCTTTCGGGAAATTTTGGGACCTTGATGACTCGATCGAAAAGTTTGACGTCGTCCGAATATCATGTGATAGGTGACCAGTAAGCTGACCAGGTTCAGATAGAGGACCTCACCCAGATGCGTTGGGAGTTGATCGAGGACGGGCGAGTATTGAGTATTTCTCCGATGGTTGGGACGAGTTCCCGAGGACGTGTTCGGCTAGAGATCTTCTACAGAGTGATGAAGATACCGAGTTCGTGATTTCGAGTCCGTGTGAGAGACTTCGGATTGACTGTAGCCGAGAACATTTGCAGTACGCAGATAGCGACGTGACGTCGAAGTGGACGATGATACAGACAAGTGGGACCAGAGGTTCATACGAGATGCTGACGAGCTGTTGTTACTCCCCGTCGAGATTAGAGACCTGATACGTGTACAGAGGTGTTGGGATGCGGCCAGTTCCTGAGGAAATGCTGTGCTGAGCGCGCAGATGTCCAGAAAGCGAGAAAAGATTATGCAAGAGTACCAGCCTCCATACAGTTCGGCATAGGCGAGATTGGAAGAGACCCTGAGAAGGTTCCTTCCAGGACACTGCTGCGATGAGATTTGCACCTAGGATCGGTTGTGTCACGTGTATTCAGAGGGCCGAAGACCGACGCCAGTGGCGTGCTGCTTTACGAGTGGTCGTGATGATTGGATGAGAGATGACCAGAGAAGTGCTAGAGTGGAATCGTTTCCGTTAGCACACCCCCGACAGGGCCAACGAGCCGATGGATTTCGATATTGGTAAATCCACAGAGAAGATAAGGACCCAGAGACAGAGGATGCCAGACCGTAAGCAAGAGGCAAGCGGATGTTCTTGCTCTGCCAGTTCTTGGACGCACCGACATTTTTCGACATTGTAGGAGGTGTATCTCAATGTCATTTATTGCGATTTGCGTTTATGATCCGAGTATCACGCTTATATCGCTTGGATTTGAGTTTTGATGATTGAGTTTCGTGATATCATTTTCGTGCACCATGGCTGCACCTACTAGGTATTTACATTTTTGTGCATAGTTATTGCACTTGATATATATTTTATACACCGTTGTGTTGATTTGCGATTTGTGCATATCTATTACACTCGAGATTCGGTTTGTGCCTTGGCTGCACGTAATTATGATTTCGTGGATTTCATACGGTTGATTTGATTTTGTGCGTGTGGTACGCACTCGATTCGATTTTTGCACTCTGTATAGCTTACATGTGCTTGCAGTGCATTGATACGTGTTTTGTGCACGCGGTTGCACGCGTTTACGATTTTATACACCCTGATACACTCGGTGTTGCTTTTATACGCATTTGAGTTATGGATTTGTATTTCGTGCACTGGATGCACTTTATTCGTATTTCGTGCACTGGATGCACTGTATTCGTATTTCGTGCACTGGATGCACTGTATTCGTATTTCGTGCACTGGATGCACCAGATTTGCACTTCCTGCATTTGTTGCACTAGATTTTCATTTCGTGCAATTGTCGCACCAGATTTATATTTTGTGCATTTGCTGCACCAGATTCGTATTTCGTACATTAGTTGCACTAGATTTGCATTTCTTGCATTTGATGCACCGGACGGGTATTTGTGCATTTGTCGCACTGGATTTATACTCCGTACCTTGGTTGCCCCCGATTTATGTCCTTGAGCATTCGTTTTACCAGATTTGTATTTTCGTGCGCGTTTGTACTTGATGTTCGTTTTCGTGCATGCTACGACACTAGATGTTTCTTACGAACCTGACGCGCTTTGGATGGATTTTTGCACATATTAGACGCTTGATTTTGGATTTTTGTGTGCATCGGATGCACTTGAGTGAGATTTTAGTCGTGCATGTTGGATGCACTTGATTTAGATTTCTTTCGTGCATGATGGATGCACTTGATTTGGATTTTCGCTCATGTTGGGAGCATGATATGAGATGTGGTTTTATGCACACTGGATGCAATCAATTGGGATTTTCATTCGTGCATGTTAGTTGCACCGGATGCACTCTGGATGCACTTGATATTGTTGTCGTGCACACCCGTTGCACTGGACAGATACTTTCGTGCACACCCATTGCACTTAGTTTTGGTTTTGTGCACATTTTTAGCACTTGTATTTGGATTTAATTTCCGTGCGCACCAGACGCACGTGATTATTGGATACGCCTTTTGAGGCTGATTTTGCTTTTGAGCACTTTGTTTTCATGTTGGACACTATATTGTGTAGTAGCCAAACATGACTGATCTGAGGACAGTACCTGAGTACTTTGCATCCATTAAAAGATTACCAAGAGATTTTCAAAAGGAGCTATATAGTCTCGCTATTTCCTACGTGTTGTGAGCGACACGAACGGTTATAAAGGAAAACCTTTTAGGATATTTTGAAAATCGACGGAACGTATATTTAGCAAAACATATATGGACATATATTATTATTTTACAAATGAGCGTCCGTCACTTAGGCCATGAGTTACGCATCACACGGCGATTTAGAAAAGATTTTTGTATGAGTTTTATTCAGTTCTTGAAATTTTTCCAAAAATACATACTATACACGTATTATAGTATTTGACTAGTGTATATTGGATTTCTATAGTGGATTTTGAGATCTGTATCTTCATTGTAACTCCGAGAATATGCGTGCAAATCCGATGATTTACGTGACGCTTGACGGAGTTCGATTTTGAGTTTTATACTCGTTTTCAGGCTCACGCGATGTGCTGTGTTATTTCTATATCTTCCGTGATTTCGGAGCCCCGTTGTTTTGAGCTGATTATGGAAATGTTTTAGATTTTGGGGGCTTAAATTTAAATTCGGGGACCGAATTTATTTAAGGGGGGAAGATTGTAACATTTCAGAAAATATAAAATATTATTTCTGGAATTTAATATTAAAATAATATTTTTCCTGAAAACTGCCCGATTTGCGAAATTGGGGTTTTCGAAAAAGGATATAAATATATACCAATAATTGTGAATTAAATGGAAATTAAATGATTTATTCATTTAAAAATATAATTAAAAAATTTGACATTTTTAAAATTTATTATATGCAGTTTGGATAAAAACCCGATTAGTGCACTGCTAATCGCGATTAAGCCAAATCCGTGTTTCTACAGTTTTCATGGTTAGTGCACCATAACATGTTTCATTTGGTTACTTGTTCATTGTGTTGTTTTATATTATGGTTTTGTTGTGGTGAGAAAATAAAAGAAAGAGAAAAGGTGTCATGATGACTTGAGGAGAGAGAGAGGGGACATAATGATGATAGGAGACCATGCTTGGAGAGAGAGTGAGAATAATTGAGAGAGGGGGAGGGGCTGTCTCATTTGATTCTCCACCATTTTCTTCTCCTTCTTCTTCCTCATCTCCTTCTACCTTCAACCTCAAAAATCCATCTTCAAACCTTCCTCAAAATCCTATACCCCTTTCACAAAAAATGATCACCTCTTTATCCTCTACCCAATGGACCAAGCAAAGTTGGATTTTGAAAACTTTGGGACTTTTAGGGTTTCGCTTGGGTGTAACCATGAGGTATATCTCTTTTCATTTAGTGTAGTTTTGATTTCCAAGCATTTTGTTTAAGTTTAGAAGTCGTTTAGTGATGGATTTGTGAGCTTTGAAATTCTAGAGAAGGGTTTGGGAGATTGATGATGTTAATGGCTGTCAATAAGACTTAGAGGTGATTCTTGACCTGGACCATAGCATAGAAAACAGAATACGGATTTAGGATTTTAGCCGTATCGGTTTTGTGAGGAATTGTGAGCCCACAGTGAATCTGGAGCAACCCGGGGAATTTTTGAGGAAACCAAACAATACCAGGGACCAAATTATGGTACTAGGAGACCATCCCGACCATACGAACCCAAAATGAGGCCATGGGGCCGAGGAGGCTGGATTTTTAGGCCAAGTGGCTGGCCACATTGGAGGGGTTTAGGTCTAGGTTGGTCCAGTAGCTCATATACACTATATACAACACCCTAGACTTGTTTGTGCAACTCCTTTTGGCCTGAGTCAAAATCTGGGAGCACATTAGTGTGATTTTTGGATATGTTTTCCGTATTTTGAATGATGAGTTTTGATATTTAGATTTTTATTTGGTTGTTGAATGTTTGTACATCAACGACTAGGGGTAATTTGTTGGTTTTGCATACGTGGGCTATAGGTTCTAACCTATAGGCGATCCGTGTGCTGTTTTGATTTCCGGACTTGATGTTAATAGTGATTGCGATTGTTTATTATTGTAGGTAGCCTCGCGTTGATTTCAAGGCGATGAAGTATGGCGTCATCAACTTCGACAAGCAAGTATCAAGGTGAGTGGATCTATATCCACGGGGGAAGTCGGGTGGATGGCGTATAGCACCCCCGCAAACATTGATGGAAACCGATTTATGTATAGAATATGGTTAAGGGAACCTTTAATAGAAAACTATAGATAGAGTTAAAAGATAGTTAGAGAAACTATATTAGAAAATAAAAAATGGTTAGAAGTGATATGATACGACTAGTATGTGATGACGGGACTTGAGGATAATATTTGATGATATTGCCATTTAGGGTTTTATAGGACTAGATAGTCGACGTAGATGTGTCATCCGAACAATACCTATTTCCAAACTGAAGAATCATATGCATCTTTTAAACAGATATCTTGAGGGACATTACGGATTTTCAAATGATATCTTTTCTTTAAAAACACCGTAGCACCTACTTTCAAAACTACGATTCGCATCTTTCAAAAATTGTTTGTATGGTTCGGGTGTGTATGTTAGATTAGATATGTATGCTTATAGTAAAGGTAGAATGCATTTGTAAATTTGACTTGATGTGGAACATAAATGCGATGAAAAGAATATATGACGTGGCATGATGATTTGATAATATGTTGGTATACGGATGCGAGTCGATTGAGATGATTTATACCCTGCCGGTCCCCTGATATGAGATTGTTGCGGATGTGACCTGGGACATAGGTATATAGAGATATTTATATATGTTGTGAATCGTGAGTGATAGCCGTACGAGACGTTAGGTCCGTACCCTCCTCGTCTTATAGGTTGATAGGATCCCTGATAGCTTAATGCCGCCGTACAATAATTTTCCGTACCTAATGAGTTTGATTTGATATTTGATCCATACCCTCGACTAGAGGATGTCGTACGATGGATTATACCGTACGCGATGTTGTGAGGCTGGATGCCGATTGATAGATTCACCGACTCGATCTTGTTAGATATGCATACCTTATAGCTTTTAGCTGACGATTTACCTTTTGATGCATTCATGTTATTCGCATTGCATTACTTATACCTGTGCTAGTATACTTACACCATTATCGATAATGCGTATGTTACACGTACACAGATTTGCCGGCTCACACACTTCATCATCGATAATTGCTTTGTCACTACACAGTAGGGTTGCTGCATCATGATATACTTATTGTACACTCATACTTGCGTATATACCACTTGTACATCCATATTGGCACACATACATATTTTACACCTTACTTGCGTACGTACATATTGTACACCATACCTGCGTACATACATATTGTACACCATACTTGCGGACATACACATTTGTACGTCCATACTTGCGTATATTCATATATGCACCTTTATACGATATTGCATTCGATTTTGGAGATTTGGGAACCGCATGATATATTTTAAAAACTGGATTCATTTAAAAGAGTGGTTTTCCCTCGATATGTACATATTACTGTTCCATGTTGCATGATATACGGATATACTTACATTTCTGTTATATATCGCATACATCATGATTTATGATTACACGCATTGAGATATGCTGCTTTCATGAGATTTCTGGATTTGAGAACCGTGGTGATTTCAAAAGAAAGTATGTATTGTTTAAAAAAACCCGGTTTCTCTTGATATGATATTTCAGTGCGTCCACCATGTGTTTTCTCGGTTCTGAGAGTGGCATGTGAAACCCGATTCGAGAAGCGGCAGGCACCGTCTGTGGGTACATGGTGGACCCGGTGAGGTACCCCGAGGCAAGAAGACTTGTATTGTTAAACGGTGAGCCTGGCAGGGGAGCACTACCTACCGGTGATAGTATTTGGACCCGTCGGTTATCTGGAGGATACCGACATGAGTCATGAGATGCATATGAGGGCCGACCAGAGTAGGCGGCGCCTGAGACGAGATATTGAGGGCCGATCTAAGGATGCGACGCCTGAGATATGAGGATTTACGTGTCGATGCTGGATACGGGTTTTCATGATGTTTCGAGTGTCGATGCTGGACACTCAGGTTCCATGATTTTATTGTGTCGCGAGGGACACACGTTGATTTATATCCTCATACCTTCATGCATATGCTTTTATGATATTTACATGTATGATGTTGTGTTATTGGTTGACACGTGGACGAGATCCACATGCATACATACATTGATTATATGGTGGACGAGATCCACATGCATACATACATTGATTATATGGGTGGACGAGATCCACACACATATATACATTGATTATATGGTTGGACGAGATCCACATGCTGATTGACATTGATCATATTGTTGGATGATATCCGCATGCTGATTGACATTGATATTAGTGTTGACACATATACAGATACGGACACCCTAAATATCATAGTATCACCTTCATGATATAGCTGACCTAGGATTCGTTGTTTATTCGATTTCTACTTGTTAATATTTTTCTACTCACGAGTTGGCAACTCACCCCCGTTGTGCCACAGTTCTTGCAGGTTGACCGCACGGATCAGTAGCGGCATCGCTGACACATAACTACTTTTGGGTGGTTTGCTTGGTAGGTGGGACATTTGCATCGTACCCACTCTTGTATTTACTATTTCACATTGTATCTAGTCAACTCCATCAAATCAAACTAGTATTTGTATAAGTAATGAGACTTAGTAAGACTTGTAGTTGCGAGACTTGAGCGATGGGTTTTATGTTGGCATTTTGGGTTGATGTCTTGCTTTACTTTATCTTTTGTGGTGATCTTCGCCGTTGGGCGTCGTATACTTTTTTTTATGCTTTGCGTGGTTGTGATCCGCCGGTTGGCGAAGAGCTAGCTCCTGCTTGGGGATGCCATTATTCTTGTTATGTATTTGTGGTTTTGGATCAAAATATACAAAGGTGGTGCTGCCTAAATTTTTAAAAGACGAAACACGTTTTCAAACTAGCAAATTTCACTTGCATTTTCATGTTCCTTTTCTATGCATTAAGAAAACTTGATTTCATTATACCTTTATTTCAAAACTTCACCTCCTTTATTTTCTTAAAAAGGTTTAGATTTCTGGGTTTCAACTTACTTGAATTACGTTACGCCTTTAGACGTTGCGTGATTTAAGTGCTGGTCACGAGCTAATATTTCGGGTCGTGACAGTCCCTTACCTCCATGACGACAGGGATCTAAGCCCTCGCCAAGAGGCACCGGGCAACAACCCTGCTCGGCCCCATCCTTAGCAGGCCACTTTCGGTCCCTCCCGCACTAAGGATCGAAGCCCTCACCAAGAGGCAACCGGGTAGCTACCCTGCTCGGTTATCCCTAGCTGGTAGTCCCCTACCTCCATGACGCCAGGGATCTAAGCCCTCGCCAAGAGGCACCGGGCAACACCCTTGCTCGGCCCATCTTTAGCAGGCCACTTACGACCCCTCCCGCGCTAAGGATCAAAGCCCTCACCAAGAGGCACTGGGCAGCAACCCTGCTCGGTCCGTCCTTAAGGATCCAAGTCCTTACCAAGAGGCACCGGGCAGCAACCCTGCTCGACCCGTCCTTAGCAGGCCTCTTACGGCCCCTCCCATGCTAAGGATCAAAGCCCTCGCCAAGTGGCACCGGGCAACAACCCTGCTCGGTCCGTCCTTAAGGATCTAAGCTCTCTCCAAGAGGCAACCGGGCTCTACCCTGCTCGGTTATCCCTGGCTGGTAGTCCCCTACCTCTACGACGCCAGGGATCTAAGCCCTCACCAAGAGGCACCAGACAACAACCCTGCTCGGCCCATCCTTAGCAGGCCACTTCCGGCCCCTCCCGCGCTAAGGATTGAAACCCTCGCCAAGAGGCAACGGGGCAGATGCCCTGCTCGGTTATCCCTGGCTGGTAGTCCCCTACCTCCATGACGTCAGGGATCTAAGCCCTCGCCAAGAGGCACCGGGCAGCACCCCTGCTCGATCCATCCTTAGCAGGCCACTTACGGCCCCTCCCGCGCTAAGGATCAAAGCCCTCGCCAAGAGGCACCGGGAAACAACCCTGCTCGGTCCGTCCTTAGCAGGCCTCTTACGGCCCCTCCCGCACTAAGGATCAAAGCCCTTACCAAGAGGCACCGGGCAGCAACCCTGCTCGGCCCGTCCTTAAGGATCTAAGCCCTCGCCAAGAGGCAACCGGGTTCGCCCCTGCTCGGTTATCCATGGCTGGTAGTTCCCTACCCCACGACGTCAGGGATCTAAGCCCTCGCCAAGAGGCAACCGGGCTCGCCCTCGCTCGGTTATCCCTGGCTGGTGGTTCCCTACCCCACGACGCCAGGGATCAAAGCCCTCGCCAAGTGGCAACCGGGCTCGCACCTTCTCGGTTATCCCTGGCTCGTAGTTCCCTACCCCACGACGCCAGGGATCTAAGCCCTCGCCAAGAGGCAACTGAGCAGCTTCACTGCTCGGCCCATCCTTACCAAGCCCCTAACGGTCCTTCCCACGCAAAGGAACAAAGCCCTCCCA
The DNA here is from genome assembly GCA_030015575.1 of Agapanthus africanus. Classification (NCBI taxonomy): domain Eukaryota; kingdom Viridiplantae; phylum Streptophyta; class Magnoliopsida; order Asparagales; family Amaryllidaceae; genus Agapanthus; species Agapanthus africanus. The sequence continues at coordinate 419,321,598 of CM057338.1, read as the reverse complement.
AAGTGGCGACCGAGCAGCTACCCTGCTCGGTCATCCCTGGTTGGTAGTTTCCTACCCCACGACGTCAGGGATCAAAGCCCTCGCTAAGAGGCATCGGACAGTGACCCTGCTCGGTCCGTCCACGTCTAAGCGATCTCCACCTTGACTTCGGAGCCATGGAGATACCGTCCTTTCACCAGTCTTTGCACACTTGGCAAATGATTGAATTCAACTCGACGTACAATTGCTAGACGAAATACCGACCTAAAGATGAAAGTAGTACTGTGCAAGTACAAATGTTTACCACAAACAAAAGGAAAATGCGCACACAAAGAAACTGCAAAATGGATTCTCTATTCACAAAAATTAGAAGTATTTACGAAGGTATTATGGGCTCCCCAGCCTTACAAAAATGCCCGGAGGCTTACAAAATTTTGGCGCAAAATAAGGAGGCGAGGAAGTTCAGACCTCAGGGCGAACCCCGATGAGCCGCGCATCCACTATGACCACCGAGGCGGCATCTTCGGGGTCGACGCCCATGACTGGAACCCCGGTGCTGGTAGCCGGGTCGACCGACTGATCTCGGCGGGCCCACCAGGGGCCCCTTCCCTTGCAGCACCGCCGGGATCGCCCCATGCACCTCTTCCCCGCGGGGGTACGCAGCCCAGAGTTCGCCGTCAGGAAACTCCGGCATCTGAGCCTTCACAGCGTCGAGAACGTTGTGCCAAATAACGCCATCAGTTTCAGCAAGGTCGGTATAAAACCGGTCCGACTTCTTATAGCTCTCCACCGCCTTCGACGTCCGAAGCTCAACCTCCGACGCCCGAAGCTCGACACGCCTCGTTCTGTCCTTCGCCGCCTCATTCTCCCCATGGAGGGAGTTCGCCGTCTTCTTCAAAGTGGCGACGAGCACCTGGGAGTCTTCCCATTTGGCCTCGGTGGCTCGGGCAGCCTCTCGGCACCGGGCGACCTCCCGACTCCCGACCGCCACCCGGTGTAATGACCCCAAAATCTTTATACATTTATATTATCCCTCTTCAATAATATACCGTATTTATTTGTACCTGGTATTTTCCGTTTTCTCCTAAATTTATTATTATTTATTTCTCATTCTATTATGTATATTTTTCTAGGTACAATTTCTTTTTCTTATATTTAAGTTTTTAACTTCTCATTCTTATTTTTCCTTTCATAAATATTTAACCCAAATCCATTATTCTTATTCTCTACAGCCCATCTGAAAAGCCCACTTTCTTTTTAAGCAACAGCATATATTTAATTCTAATTAAATATGTGCATGAACAACCTTATAGCTCATTGGTTAAGTCCTTGCATTGGTATTCCATAAGTCACATGTTCAAATCCTCATTCTTGCAATTATTTTTTATCATTTTTTTTATTCTTCTCATAACCTACAAATGAGACCTTTCATTTCCAAAATGAATGGTGGCCTTTCATTTCTCTTTTAATTCTCATGTTAAATGCATATATTATTATTCACCATTACACCATCTTTATTTGTCCTCCCCTATCTTTTCTTTCCTCACATTTTTTTATCTCTCACTTCTCCCTCTTAACCTAGAGTCCAAGAAGAAGAACATGAAGAAGTCTTCAAGAAGGTCTCGCTAGTAACGCGAGGCTATCGGCGGATAGACAAGCCCGGTGACAATACCGGCTTGTGTATGTAAGTCCCATATCTCTTTCCTTCCCTCCATCTCTTTCTTTTTCTCTTTATATTTCTCTTGTTTTATATTGCCATTAAAAAAACTTCCCTTGACATATCATAGTTCCTAAATAATTAATTGAATGGATACATATATAAATAATGAACACACAAACATACACACATATATAGTTTGTAAAGTCTTTTTCATTACTCTCAATTCACATGTTAAGATTTCATAGTGACCAATTAGGATTGCATGTTTATTGTTTATTTTAAATCACTTTATTTAAAGTTTGTAAAAAAAAATGAAGTTACGAATAAATACCATGGTTTTCTCATTTCTCACATATGACATATCAATACCTTTAGTTTTAAAATAATTTTTATAAATTAATTTTTAATTCTGAAAATTTCAGGAAATTTACATATGATAGAATATATTATTTTGTACAAGCTGTAAAAGTTTTAGAAAGAACCGCACAACGGTTTAGGAATTACATCATTTTTATTCACTGATCGTAAAATATAAAACTGCAGTTATCAGTCAACTTCTAGGACACATAACTTGGTATGCCGGTATCAAAATTGAGCAAACTCAGGTGTTTTTGATATCTACATCAAAATATCTAGATTTTATTTGTTTTATGTTTATACTGAAAACCGACGTAAAATATAGAAAACTGTGTTACAATATTAAGTGACGGATCTGGACAGAATCTGTCCTGATTCACACACTATTTTTAAATTAGACATAACTCAAACTCCCGATGTTCGTTCGTGACAAAATTTAGATGTGTAGATGCACAATTGATAGAAATATAATTTTATGTATACTAGATTACTTAGAAACGCATGAAATAAACCGATATAGGCTTTGCAATACAATATATAGTTGTTGTTATTTCTATATCTCTTGTCTCTTGTGATTTACTTTTATATTGCTTAGATACGCTTAGCATATGTACTTCTAAGTATATACGTAGTGGACCTCGTCATGTCCCCTTCGCCGTACACCGGGAAGCGGGGTGTGACACCCGGTCTTCAAGGGCAGCGATTCTCTCCATCGCCGCCCCCAGCTCCTGCCTCGAGCTCACCTCGCGGCCTGCGACCCGCATCGCCGGGGCTATCTTCTTGTCCTCCATGTTCACGACGAGGGCGACGTGCTGGAGGACCTGAAGAAAAGAAAGAGGGTTAAAAAGGGAAGGGAGGCTCCCGATCACGCGAACAAAAATGCTGAATAAAGAACCAGGTGGAGTGCAAACAGTAATCTGCATGGCCTCTTGAGTTATGGCCGCCATTTGGGCATGGAGGGTCCCTCGAGGGATTCTACCCCCGGCCGATCTCTCCATCTCAGAGAGCAGGCTGTCAGCGACGGAAAGCTCCGAGGGCACCTCGAAGCGAAGCTCCCCATCGTCTACGAGGATTGGGTAAGCCGGGGAGCGGGGCTCCGTCCTGTGAAACCTCTTGAGGAGCGACACGGGAGAACCTGTCTCGGCTCCCACCTCGGGAGCCCAGGGCTCCTGCTCCCGAGCGCGCTTTCGGACCGGCGCGTGGCTAGACTCTGGGGCCCGAAGAGCGCTTGGGTTCCTGGATGGGGCTGCCGCCCGCGGGAACGAAGCCAGCGGGGTCGGAGCCGACGACGGGCGAGAAGGGCCGGCGCCTCCGTCCTTCTTCCCTTCTTCACATCAACCACTGCCGCCCGGAACTTGTTTAGGTCCATTGGTTCTGCATAAGATAAAATACAGAGGATTCAGCAATGCCAGAAAAGTAAAAGAATGCATAAGTCCAAACAGGTCGTTTGAGAGCTCCTAACTTACCCGCGTACTGGGCGGGGCTGAGCCCGGCCCAACTGAGGGCCCGCTCAGAAAGCAGCACATCGACCCAAGGGAGGGGCTCTCACTTTGACACCGCCACCGCGTCGGCATCATTTGACCGACTCACTCGTGGACAGCTGGCCCCTTGCCACTGGGTGGGCAAAACCAATCCTCACCCTCGGGCAGGGCCACAAACAAAAACTTCTTCTTCCATTTGTGAATGGAAGAAGGTACTACGACGACCCCCGACTCGGAGGTGTCCCCATGTTGTCTCCTAAAAGAAATGTATACCCAGCTCGGCTCGTCCCTGCGGGCACCAGGATGGTTTTTGTAGCAAAGAGAAGAAACGAGAAGGCTCAGGCTGAAAGGGATCAGACTCAGTTTCAATCGGACCAGGAACCCGAGGAGGATTCTCCAAGAGTTCGGCACTAGCTGGCCCGGGGCTAACCCGAAACAATTCAACGCCGCACTCACCTCGGGGGAGAAGGGCAGACGCATCCCGGCCCAAAAGGCTTCCAGGTACAAGGCAATCTCATTGCCCCGTACCTAGTCTGTCCTCTCCCCTTCCTCTGCCAGACAAAGCGAATAGCCGGGAGGAATGAGGAAATGAGTCTTGATGTTGGCGAGCTCCTCCGCACGCCTCAGCGAAGACCGCACGCCAAGAACACCCGCGAACTGTGCTCTGGGTACCCCTCCCGTCGCACGCCCTCGGTGAGCATTACTAACCCTAACTCCCCGGGGGGACTTCGACTCAAAGGAAGAAGCAGAAGAAGTAGAAGAGGAAGCTCCAGAAGACTCCCTAGACTCTACCTAGACTACATCTACAGACTCCTCAGAAGAAGACATCTAACCTGATCAAAGGGGGTGTCCTCGGGAAATCAAACGCAAGGAATCCGACCTGTAGAAAAGAGAGCCGAGCTAACATGACTAGGGACGAGGAAATTATGAGGAGGTATGATCCCTGATGGGGATCCCACTTCTATTTATAGCTTCCGGCGTACGCATCTTACGGCTCCGATCGCCTCCCGCCAAAACAACGTTTCGCAACCAACGGCTGACAGCGTTCCACCCATCGCACTCGCGTTGGGCGCGTCCCATTAGGCGCGGGAACTCCTGCGGCGCGTCTCTCCAGCCAACCAACGCCAGACACGTGGGTTGTCTCGTCGACGAACGTATGTACGATCCGGCGCTTCCCTTTGATACGAGATGTCTCCTCTGATCCGCTGACGCCATCAAGAAAATACTGCTCTTTGCCCGGAAATGCACGCCGACGATATCTCGAACGAGAGCTCACCTCGAATGATCGGTCAGACCACTCTCGACCCGACCCAGGAGCGGATCGAGACGAGAGTGTGGGGCTAATGATGAGGCTCGATATCGGTGACTCTCCATATGCTGACACGTTGCAGATGACGTGTCCCAGAACCAACGAGAGAAGACCAGTAACCACGGTTGGGATCGCACCCCAGGCCTCCGGCCTGAGGAGTCTCCCGACCTCCGGTGGCCTCCCAGACCACCCTTCGACTCGCCTCCGAGCTATCACAGAACCAAAAAACCTCGGCCCCCCGTTCGTGCCCGAGCCTCCCACCGAGCTCATCTTTCTCGGTCTCAACCAGACCGACCATCGGAACTGATAACTGGCGTCTCCGCCACGGCACCGCAAATCCCTCCATGCGCGAGATATCCGCCGCCCACGACCCCGCGTTCCATGCCACCATGACCCCCATTAACGAGCCTGTCTCTTCATTAATGTGGGATCCCGCCTATCACGCGGGCGTGACACCATGGGCATAACGGCCGGCGTGATTCTTGCGCCTGCATGTCCATTGCTGCAGCTATATAAACTCCTCTCTCAGACGATCGAGATACGCAATTTTTTTCACTAAACCGTTACTCTGCCCGATTTGCACCACTAACATGATCGTCGGAGGGTCCTCGGTGATACAACCACCCCGGGACTTCTTTGCAGGTAGCTCGGCTCAAACTCAAATCCAAGCCTATTGAGATCCACACGATAAAAGAATCAACCCCAAGATCAATTCTCAGCCGTCTGCCATTACGCGAAGAGATCAACAGAAGATAACATCCGAAGGAGATCCATGTCTCCATCAATAATAAAGATGCAATTCAGATCCAGCCAAACAAATACATGTTTTGTAAAACATGTGGTTAAAAATATATCCAACCAAAGAAAATACGCCGCGACACCTCAATCTTCTTGTGACAATGAGAAAAGTACCTACAGCTGATTCGTTTACTAGCTTAACTAGCATAACCCCACGTACATGCACGGGTTCAGATTTCCAAGTATCGAAAGCTTATAAATCGGACATTTCCTCTCAAAAAATTATACCATTAGGCTATGTAGCAAACCAACTTTCTTAATATAACCGCAGTGAGGTGGTTGCCGCAAATTAAAATTTTTCTATGATAAAATTAAAATGTAATTTTTCATGACGAAGTTAAAGTATACTGTTGAAGTTTATTTGCGAAATTTTACAATCACGACAAAATTTTGAAATGAAGGACATCCATGTAATTATCCGCTAGATGCCAAAAAAGTGCATGGATAATCGAAGTTTCCATCTGTAGATATATTTGGAAGCAAAATGAACAGCGCATTAAACGATTATTTTCCAATATAAACCGAAGTTTCCATCCGTATATATAATTGAAAGCAAAATAAATAGTGCAGTAAGAGACGATTTCCAAACATAGCTGCAGCAAGACGGTTGTCGCAAGATAAAAATTTTCCATGACTAAATTTAAGTGTATTATTGAAGTTTACTTGCAACCTTCAAATTTTTTTTGAAAATGAGGATTTTCCATACAATTTTCCACCAGACGCCGAAGGAAGGAATTTTTTTTTGAAGTTAGTTTTATACATAGATATATAATATAGGAGGAATGAGGGGTTTTCTTGCACTTTTCACTAGAAGACTGAATTGAGCTTGAAAAATTTAAGCTCATGTAGATAGATATGTAGATGTGCAATATAGGAAAGTGAGAGGCTTTCCTACAAATTTCCGGTAGAAGACAAAAATGAGCTTGAAATTGCTACCGAGACCAGAGTAGATATACCAGAGAAGTCTAGACTAAAGAAAGAATGATTTAATTTCTTCTTCTCTTTTTGGTATATATAAATTCAATTAATATTGAAGGATGATGTCTCATTATATTACATTGTTCATGCGGTGACAGGGTAGGATCTTCTTCAAATGTTGTCCTCCGTCGATCTGTCACGAGCGTTGGTGAACGGCTGAGATTGGTATTGAAGGTTGCCTCCTTGAGCGTGTGGATCTCAATGGGCTTGTTGTGAGGCGAAGCCGAGCAATCTGCAAAAGAAGTCCCGGGATGGTTGTACTACCGTGGACCCTTCGATGATCAAGTTAGCCGAGGAATTTGGGTAGAGTAGCGGCTTATTGGAATAAAATTGCGTTACCTGAGTCGTCTGTGAGAGGTTTTTTTATAGTGGTCGCATGGAGCGAGCTGGCGCGAGATTTTCGCCGTCGGTTACGCCCCAAGCGTTACGCCGCGTGAATGACGGGATCCCCCCGTTAATGACGATATACACTCGTTAATGGGAGGATACAACGGCGTGGAACGCAGGATCGTGGGGTGGCAGATATCTCGCGCCTGGCGAGATCCGCGGAGCCGTGGCGGAGACGCTTGCGATCTGCGTTCTAAGTTGCTCGGTAGAACCGGAGATGCTTAGCTCGGCGGGAGGCTCAAGGTGAGCGGGAGGCCAGGGAAGCTCGGTTCTGTGATAGTTCGGGGGTGAGCTGGGAGGGCTGAGGAAGCTCAGCGTGTAGGAGGGCTCGGAGGCGAGCCCATGGCTATTCGTAAGGCGTGCATAGAAGTGTTCAGGGATCTATCGAAGGCCGGGTCATGTCTCGGGACGATAGCTCGGGGGATGCCTCCAATGTATAGTGCTTGCCCTATTTCCGTGAGCCCGGGACACGTCATCTGCCACGTGTCATGATCCGGGGAGTTCCCACTTATGAGTATCATCATTAGCCCCCCATTATCGTCCCGATCTATTTATGGGTCGAGTCGAGAGTGGTCTGGGGCTCGGTCTGTTGCCAAGAATTGGTCAGCGCAGATTTTCGGGACGACTCGGCGTAGGGCGGTTGCGTCGTTCAGATCTTTGAGCCCGCATGTCGTATCCCGGGCGCTTGGATCTCTGCGCGTATCTTGGATGACGTCAGCGGATCAGGAAAAAGGATCGTGCATTTAAAGTTGGGCGCCGATTCGCTTGTACGTCAGTTGAGGCGCAGGCCACGCGTCCGACGCGGATTGGTAGACGTGACAGGCTGTTGCTATCGCCTGCGCCCGAAGGGACATCTCCAATGGTCGTTCGATACATGGGGGCTTCGACGGCTGGCAGACGCGAAGCTTCGTTTTGACGGAAAATGATCTGAGCCGTCGAATTCTTCCCTCAAGTAGTATAAATAGGAGTGGGATTCCCCTAGGGTTCATACTTTCGCCACTATTTTCCTTTGCTGCGAGAGATTGCTTGGCACTCCATCCTTTAGATAGGATCTTTCGCGCTCTTTCCTCGGAGAATTCCTTCCTTTGAATCAGGTTAGATATCTTCTTCCGAGAAGTCTGTTGAAATAGTTAGGGTAGAGTCTAGGGAGTCTTCCACCTCTTCAGCTACTGACGGCCAAGAGGGTTCCCTTGTTGCTTCCTCATCGTCGGGCCCGCCCCGTAGAGTCAGGGCTATCCGCGCCGTTAGTCGCCCGGCTGCGACGAGGGTCCCTAAGGTGCGCATCAGGAACGCCCGCGATTCGCCCTCCGTCTTGAGGGATCTGGACGAGCTTGCCGAGATTCGGTCTCATTTCCATATCACCTCTAACTATTCGCTCCATTTGGAAAAGGGGGGCGAACGGGCGGACCAAGTGCAGGGGAAGGAGATTGCCATATATTTGGAGGCATTCCGAGTGGAATGCGTCTGCCCTTTCCAACCGAGGTATGCGGGATACTTTGCTGTTTCCAACTCTCGCCGGGCCAGCTTGCGCCGAACTCATAGAGAATCCTCCTTGGGTTTCTGTTCCGGTTGAAGCTTGAGGATGTCCCCTTCATCTTGACCCTTCTTACTTCTTTTCTCTGCTATAAAAATCACCCCGGCACCAGCAAGAACGAGCCGAGCTGGGTGTATTTTTCCTTTAGAAAACGCAAGGGTGGGGTGGCCGGATGGGGTAGGGTGGTCGTTTCTTCTTCCATCCATAACTGGAAGGAGAAGTTTGTATTCGTCGGGCTACCCAAGGGTGAGGACTGGCCTATGCCTGTACAGTGGCACAGGGCCGACTGCCCGCGGGCGAAGCAGTCGTCCTCTCCCGAGGCGAGGGCGGTGTCCATGTGGGAGCCGATCCAGCGGGCCTACTTCTTGCTTTCCGAGCAGGTCCTTAGCTGGGCTGGGGTCAGCCCCGCGTGCTTTGAGGGTAAGTTAGGAGATTGGACGACCTGTTTAGACTTGAGTAATTAACTTTTTTCCCTTCTTGCATCACTAATTTCTTTGTGCTTTCTCTCTTTGCAGGAAACAGATACCGGTCCAAGATTCTAGCTGCCATATCCGCCACGGCCCAGAAGAAGGCCGGGGGCATGGTCTTGTCCCGAGCAGCCCGAGCTCGGCCTTGAAACCGTCCCCACCGGCGAAGTCCTCCGCAGTGCCCCAGGCCCCCGATGACCGTCGCGGAGGAAGCTAGAAGCACGCACGAGACCTGGAACCCCGTGCGAGGGAGGAAGAGGAGGTGACTGAGGTCCCCCTCAAGAGGAAAATGACAGTCTCCCACACGCCCTCGACTGATATCCCCGAGGGTATTCCGGTGCAGGAGGGGGATGTCTACTTCGTGGTCCCTTCGGGGCTTTCCATTGTCGACAGCTTGCTCGCGGACATGGAGCAGTCGGCCGGGGGAAAGATTCCCCGGGGGACCCTGAAGGCCCAAGTGGCCGCCATCGCTCAGGAGGCTGTTCAGGTCGGTATTCGTTTAAGTGTTGTCTTAATTGTCCTCTTTTAGCCCGGACACCTCTAAATCCATCTATTGCTTCGCTTAGGTCCTCCAACATTGCGCTCTCATTGTCAACATGGAAGCCGAGGAGATCGCCCCGGCCATGAGGAAGGTGGAGGAATCGTCTTCGGAGGTGGAGGATCTGCGCCTTCAGCTGCGACAGGAGAAGGAGAAGACGACCGCCCTTGAGACCCGGTTGGCCGCCGGGGAGCTCACGCTCTCCAAGCCAAGAGTCCTACTGGCTCATGGGCGAGTCCCACCGAGCCATGGAGGACAAGTTGGAGGAGCTGGGTAAGTGCTACGCCTTAATGAAGAAGGCAAGGGACGCCAGCAAGAGGGAGGCCGAGGCTGCGCTTGAGGCGGCGAAGATCGCCGAGCTTCGGGCCTGCAAGTCGGTGGACGCGTACAAGGCGTCAGACCATTTCTACGCCAACCTCGGCGAAGCCTCCACTATCGTTTGGCATGCAGCCCTTGATGCTGTCAAGGAGTTGATGCTGGAGTTTGCCGATGGTGAGCTCCATGCTCGGGTCCCTCTCTCGGTAGAAGCACCGGAGGCGGGGTGGCTCCGGAAGCAGAAACCCCAACCCCTGAGGGCAGTGCCAAACAAGGTGAGGTCCCGGCGGAGTGTGCTGCCTGAGCTCCTCCTTTCTTTTCTCTTTTAGATCCGAAAAATTTTGTAACCCTCCAGGCAATTTTTGTAAGGCTGAGGAGCCCCAAATACCCTGTAAAGGCTTTTAGTACATAAATAAAACTGGGTTTATCTTCCTCTGCATGACAATGTTTTTCTTGTGTGAGTACTTGAGTTTGTCGGTCTCTTCCTCGATGCAAATGTTAGGCCGTAGGTTAATGACCGACCTTTCAGATCACGATCGCGCGTCGAGTGTAAGCCAATTAGTTGTCAAGTACAGGAAGGCCGGTGTCCTCCCGCCCCCGAAGTCGAAGTGACGATCGTTCACTTAGGATACATCGGGAGACTCCTCCGAGTAGGAAATAGTGTAAGCCATTCCTTAGAGTCGGTTCTTAGCGTTAGGTGAACAACAGCCAAGTCAGAGTTGGTCAGCGTCGGCGGGTTCTCCCTTGACGTAGTTCCCAGACCTCCATCTTGGGATGGTAAGAATTCACCACTTGGAGGTTATCCGAGTAGGGATCTGCGCGGTTGCCATTTAGTGGGGTGTTGATCCTTGGCTTCGGTGGGTGGGAGTGTACCCGCCAAGGATCAACCGAGTAGGGAGGCTGCTCGGTGGCCTTTTGATGAGGGCTTTGATCCTTAGTATCCGTGGGTAGGAATCTACCCGCTAAGGATTGACCGAGCAGGGAAGCTGCTCGGTGTCCTCGTGAGAAGGGCTTCGATCCTTAGCATAGGTGGGCAGGATGTGCCCGCTAAGGATTAACCGAGCAGGGAAGCTGCTCGGTGGCCTCGTGAGGAGGGCTTCGATCCTTAGCGTAGGTGGGCAGGCTGTGCCCGCTAAGGATTGACCGAGCATGGAACCTGCTCGGTGGCCTCGTGAAGAGGGATTCGATCCTTAGCATAGGTGGACAGGATGTGTTCGCTAAGGATTGACCGAGCAGGGAAGCTGCTCGGTGACCTTGTGAGGAGGGCTTCGATGCTTAGCGTAGGTGGGCAGGATGTGCCCGCTAAGGATTGATCGAGCATGGAAGTTGCTCGGCGGCCTCATGAGGAGGGCTTCGATCCTAGCGCAGGTGGGCAGGATGTGCCTGCTAAGGATTGACCGAGCAGGGAAGTTGCTCGGTGGCCTTGTGAGGAGGGCTTCGATCCTTAGCGCAGGTGGGCAGGATGTGCCCGCTAAGGATTGATCGAGCAGGGAAGCTGCTCGGTGGCCTCGTGAGGAGGGCTTCGATCCTTAGCGTAGATGGGCAGGATGTGCCCGCTAAGGATTGACCGAGCAGGGAAGCTGCTTGGTGGCCTCATGAGGAGGGGTTCGATCTTTGGCGTAGGTGGGTAGGATGTGCCCGCTAAGGATTGACCGAGCAGGGAAGCTGCTCGGTGGCCTCGTGAGGAGGGCTTCGATCCTTAGCATAGGTGGGTAGGATGTGTCTGCTAAGGATTGACTGAGCAGGGAAGTTGCTCGGTGGCTTCGTGAGGAGGGCTTTGATCCTTAGCGTAGGTGGGCAGGATGTGACCGCTAAGGATTGATTGAGCAGGGAAGTTGCTCTGTGGCCTCGTGGGGCGTCGGCCAGTCTCCCTTGACCCGTAAACCCTGGAAGAGAGACCGTCGCGGACAACACGTGGCAGAAGCGCACAGACATGGCGCGTCGCTCCGTAGTGCGCATCATTCCAACTCCCATTGACCGCTTGGGGCCCGTGAGGGACGGCATGGTCACTACGCGGCAGCTCCGTATTGGGAAATTTGTAAATATCCCGTGATTCGCATTGTTGCGCGTGAAAACTTCGACCTTTAGGGATTCGCTTGGGGCTTATAAATAGCGAAGGCATTTCGATCAAATAAACCCACCCTTGCGCTTCTGAAAAATGGCCGGGTTTATTTACAACATCAAGAAGATCATTTCCTTCGACGACGTGTACCTTTTATGACCCGAAGTGCACCGAGGAGACGTACCAAGGGGTGATAAAGCACGTAGAGGGCCACTTCGGCCACCTACTCCCTTGGTGATCCCCTCTCCATCAATTGCTCATGTACGCAATTTGGAGGATGTCTCCGGGCCTGAACAATGCCTTGTCCGAGCAGCTGCATGAAGAGGCGATTGACAAGTTGCACACACTCCATCACTTCGGCCTGATCTCGAAGAGCAGGCGGGATCGCTCGGTGGCTCTTCTTCTGGAGTGTTTCCAGAAGAGGCTGGTCGCCGACTCCTGCCTGGTGGGTGCGGTCTCTGGCCCATCCGTGGCGTCTCGGGTCCGCGGGCACCATGATAGGGAGCGGGCCGCAGAAGCTAGGGCTCGGCTGGCGGAAATCTTCTCGAAGTACCATCAGCAGTGCTTCCTTAACTCCCAACCCCCTTTACTGTAATATTTTTGTATATTTTTTTGTGTAAGGCTGAAGAGCCCATAATACCACTCAATGAATAAAGTTCTTCTTTTCCGATGTGCTTTTGCCTCCTTTTTATCCCTTTAGTATTTTTGCATATTTTATCAAAAACGAATTTAGGGATCTCAGAAACGTGAAAGAGAACAAAATTTATGGAAGAAGTCTCTTATAACTTAGGAGACTTAATAAAAATAACATTGCTTCGAAGAGTATAAAATACATTCATTTGTATAGTTTGAGTTTCTCAGCGTTGTAGGGCCGAAGAAACTTGCGTCTTCCCACGTCTTGTAAGCGATAGGCTCCACCGGACAATACTTCGGAGACGAGAAATGGGTTGTCCCACTTCGGAGAGAACTTGTGCAGCTTGTTGTTCCCGCCAAAAATTTCTGCGCAAAAGAGTCCAAGGCATCAAATGGCAACAATACGCTTAAGAAAATGCGAACCAGTATCTTCCGGCCTGTATTTTGATAAACTCCCCAATGAGGAACTGTTAAATTATGATTGTATTGAAAGCATCTCAAAAAAACCTTCGATTTGATATATTATGGGTCTCATAATTCATCCGGGATCAAAAGTTATGAGCAAATGTGTTATGCACATGTGATCTAAGAAAGAAGATGCGAATCAGTATTTTCAGAGCTGTATTTTGACAAACTCCGGAATGAGAAACAGCTAAATTCTGATGGTATTGAAAGCATCTTGAAAAGACCTTCGATTTGATATATTATGGGCCTCATAATTCATCCGGGATCAAAAATTATGAGCAAATGTCTATGCACATGTGATCTAAGGAAGAAGATGCGAACCAGTATTTTCCGAGCTGTATTTTGACAAACTCCAGAACAAGAAATGGCTAAATTCTGATGATATTGAAAGCATCTCGAAAATTCCTTCGATTTGATATATTATGGGCCTCATAATTCATCCGAGATCAAAAGTTATGAGCAAATGTGTTATGCACGTGTAATCTAAAGTAATGCTCTACTACATGGGGAATTCATTTTTTAGTCCCACATCGGGAAAAGGAGAGATGACTTCTCTATCACTCCCATATAAATAAGAGGGGATACCTCTTAGAAAGGGAGAGTTAAATTCTCAAAGGATTCAATACTCAAAGGAGCTTAGTTCTCCAAGATAGGAGCATGCTCCTCCCTATAATGCGCATATGCGCAAGCGCCATGTGCGCTACGTGCAATGCACGTGTGCCCGCCATGCGGCACCACGTGCAACGCACGTGCACACCACATGAGAACATTTAATAATATTAAAAGGAGCCTGTTCTCCATATATAGAAGCCCTGCTTCTTCTCATAATGCGCATGTGCGCTACGTGCAACGCACGTGTGCTCGCCACGCGCGCACCACGTGCAACACACGTGCGCACCACAAGAGAATATTTAATAATATTAAAAGGAGCCTGTTCTCCATATATAGAAGCCCTGCTTCTCCTCATAATGCGCATGTGCGCTACATGCAACGCACGTGTGCTCGCCACGCGCGCACCACGTGCAACGCACGTGCGCACCACATGAGAACATTTAATAATATTAAAAGGAGCATGTTCTCCATATATATAAGCCCTGCTTCTCCTCATAATGCGCATGTGCGCTACATGCAACGCACGTGTGCTCGCCACGCGCGCACCACGTGCAACGCACGTGCGCACCACATGAGAACATTTAATAATATTAAAAGGAGCCTGTTCTCCATATATAGAAGCCCTGCTTCTCCTCATAATGCTCATGTGCGCTACGTGCAACGCACGTGTGCTCGCCAGGCGCGCACCACGTGCAACGCACGTGCGCACCACATGAGAACATTTAAGAATATTAAAAGGAGCATGTTCTCCATATATAGAAGCCCTGCTTCTCCTCATAATGCGCATGTGCGCCACGTGCAACGCACGTGTGCCCGCCAGGCGCGCACCACGTGCAACGCACGTGCGCACCACATGAGAATATTCAATTAAAAGGAGACTCGTTCTCCATAGGAGCTTGCTCCCCCCCATAATGCGCATATGCGCAAGATCCATGTGCGCTACGTGCAAATATGAGCGCCCAACACGTGCGACGCACGTGCGCGAACGCAAAGAAGCCTTTTTTCAGCAGCGAGAAGCTTAAGCTCCAGCCTGTTCTTCCCCCTAATGAGTGAGACATGGTTCAAAGGGTACATCCCTCCACACCTTCGATATATGGCACTGTAATCTCTCAGTGTCGTCGGAGAGGTAGCAGGTCCCAACGACTAATGATCATTCTTTCTAAAATAAAAAAAAAGAAGAAGAGAGAACATTGACAGAGAAACAGAGAAAGAATTCAAAGAACTCCTAAAAAGAAAGTTTGAGAAGAAATCAGAAAGAAAAGAAGGTAAACCTTTGAAAAGAAGAATTTCTTCTGAAAAGATCAATGATCTAAGAACAAGATCAAGATCTTAAAATAAAAAGAAAAGATCAAATAATAAGAATAAAATAAGAAGTAATATACTTCTTTGTTAGATCATTTGATCTACACAAAGGCATTGCCTTTTGATGAACCATTGATTCTGGAATCTTAAAAAGATTCTTTTCTTGAATCCAAAATTGGATCAAGATATTAAAACAGTGCCTTGCACTTGTAAATCTGTACTGTTGCGCTCTTGGGTTGGCGCAAGCCACCAGAGAGCGCCACGTGTCAGCTCCAGAACAACTTGCGCTATGCGTTTTTAAAATAGAGCATTGCTCTCTGAAATTGGTGCAACTCACCAGAGCGCGCCACGTGTCCGCAGCGCAGCAGCGCAGCGCACTGCGCTACTTGCACTTGCGCTCACCAGAGCGTGATACGTGTCACCTCTACATGCGCTTGCGCTCATTAATTAGCGCAAAGCGCCAGACAAATGCACTGCATTGTTTACTGAAGGGGCCAGGCCCAAGTCCAAAAAGGCCTAGTAGGCCAAAATAAATTGCAATGCAATAAAAGGGGCAGAGCCCAAATAAAATTGATGCTCTGCATCATTTATAAAAGGGCAGAGCCCAAACAAAATAAAACGCAATAAAATGGCAGAGCCCAAACAAAATAAAACGCAATAAAATGGCAGAGCCCAAACAAAATTGATGCTCTGCATCATTTATAAAAGGGCAGAACCCAAACAAAATAAGAAATGCAGTGCATTATTAAACAGGGGCAAAGCCCTAGCACAGGCTTAATAGGCCAAAGACAAATAAGATGTTAAACATTTCTAAACTGGACTTAGCCCAATCATGACCGTAAGTCCTCAAATTAAATTGACTGAGCACAGCTGCTCTCTTAAATCAATTTACATCCGGTTCGAGGGTACATCTCCGAACTTCTCTGACTCCTATCGTTGTAATCCTTCAACGACGTCAGAGAGGTGACGGGTCCCGACAACCACACATCAACACGGACTGTGCGGTCCTTAAACTCATGGACTTATGCGTCCTTAAACCAAGATACGGATTGTGGGGTCCTTAAACCCGCGAACTTATGCGTCCTTAAACTAACGGACTAATGCGTCCTTAAACACACCCATATGGACTGTGGGGTCCTTAAACCCATGGACTTATGCGTCCTTAAACTACCAATGGACCGCAATGTCCTTAAACTACCTATGGACCCTTATGTCCCTAAACTGGAACATGGACCACCATGTCCCTAAACTGGAACATGGACCACCATGTCCCTAAACTGGCAATGGACCGCAATGTCCTTAAATTACTTATGGACCACTACGTCCCTAAACTGGAACAATAGAGCCCCCAAACGCTCTTTTGTTGGATCTAAACGATCCCGTTTAAGTTGATCTTAGCCTCAAATATGGCTAACGTATCCTTAAACATTCAAACAGACTTTAGTCCCAAATTGGACTATAAGACCCCCAATCAACTTTGGTTCAAGGGTACATCTCCGAACTCCTCTGACACATGTCGTTGTAATCCTTCAACGTCGTCAGAGAGGTGACGGGTCCCGACGGCCATATATTAAATGTACCGTCATGTCCCTAAACTGGAAATGGATCTCGACGATCCCGTTAAGTAGATCTTAGTCTGGAAATTAGACCAACGTATCCTTAACAAACGTTTAAGTTGATCTTAGCCTCAAATATGGCTAACGTATCCTTAAACCAAAACCCAAAACCTAAATCTAAGAAAGTACGGATTTGGACTAATCCACGTCCTACGGGCGACGAAATAAATAGTCTCCGTATACAATCCACGGGCAACCACAAACAAAACAAACACCCACGACACGAAGTGAAATTCTGGAGAAGGAGAAAGTTGTTACCGCGATGCGGTAGCGTAATTAACTGCAGGGGCTTGCGCCTGCAGGGAAGAGCGTCCCCACAATCAAAAACCCCTCAAGCGAGAGGGAATCTGACGAAGTCTGCTACATCGGCCGCATCCGTCTAAACCTCCGATACACGGTGCCATAAATCAACTTGGCATCTTCGGAGAGGTGGACGGATAAAACCAAATAGCATCTGCCCCGAATCTCAGGCAAGACGTCCTAATATCTCGGCCGCCATTCGGAGGGAAACACTTGTCTTAGTCTACAAATTCGTTCCGCCTCAGGACTAAATCTCCCGTCTTGAAGACGCGATGCTTAACTCGTGCGCTGTAGTAGCGAGCAATTTGTTGTTGTTAAGTGGCGGCTTTGATCTGTGCCCGGTCCCGCTCTCTAGAAAGATGTCCAAATTAGTCCGTAACGCCGAGGTGTTTGCTTCGTCATCGAAGTGTTCGACTTTGTAACCGGGCAGTCCGATCTCTGCTGGGACCATTGCCTCGGTACCGTAGCAGAGGCTGAAGGGGGTCTCTCCCGTGGGCGTCTTCTTCGATGTGCGTAAGGCCAATAACACCCGTGGTATTTCCTAGACCTAGCTGCCCTGCCTTCCTTCTAAACGAGTTCGAAGACCTCAGATGACGTCTCGGTTAGCAACCTCGGCCCACCCATTGCATGGAGGATGCGCGACCGCGGCAAACTTCATTAGTATGTGGTATTCGTTGCAGAACTCTTTGACTTTGTTGTTTTTGAAATTCATCCAGTGGTGGGTAACGATGCACCTTGGGATCCCGAATCGGGAGATTACGTTATTCTGTAGGAATTTGATGGTCGTGGTGGCGTCCGGTTTTCTGATGGGGACGACCTCAATCCACTTTGTGAAATAGTCTACCGCGACGAGGATGTATTTGTTCCCACCCGTACCAGTGGGGAGTTGGCCCACCATGTCCATCCCCCACTGGGCAAACGGCCAGGGGGGGTGAGGGTCGTTAGCTCGGTAGCCGGAAGATGGGGTATGCTGCCATAGAGTTAACATCTTTTGCATCTTCTGACGAGCTTTTGAGCGTCTTGGTGAATCGTCGGCCAATAATACCCTTGGAGCAGTATCTTCCGGACTAAGGTACGGGCACCTTGATGCGCTCCACCGGCCCCTTCGTGTATCTCACGCAGGACGTAGTCGACTTCGTAGGGGGTCGACGCATCGGAGCAGAGGTTGTGTGTATGACTTCTTGTAAAGGTTTCCTTTGCTCCAGACGAAATGGCGAGCTTTAGCTCGAAGACGACGCGCTTCCTCTCGGTCCTTTGGAAGTGTACCCTCCTTCAGGAACTCTACGAGGAGCTTCCTATAACCCCGGCCTTCCTCCTGAGTAGTGTATACTTGAAGCGTTGCCTCTCTGTCTTCCATGATGGGCCGTGGCAAGACTTCGAAGAGGATATTCCTCTTATTGTTGGCCGTATAGGAAGAGGCTAGCTTGCTCAGGGCGTTATCCTGGACGTTCAGGTGCTGGGAAATCTGTTCCACTTGAACTTCGTCGACACTTTTTCATAGTCTTTTCACCTCGGCCAAGTATTTCACTATGAGCGGCTCTCGGGCCTCGAAGTGCCCGGTCACTTGGTCGACGACTAGGGCGGAGTCGCTGTGAATTCGGATCGTTTTCAGCCCCACTCCGGAAGCGATTGGCAACCCGGCTAGCAAGGCCTCTATAGGCCGCTCGGTGAGGACGAGGATGGTGTGTGACTGGAAGTAGTGCCGTAGCTTCCTTGAGGCGACGATAAGCGCTGTTTACCACCGAAAACGGGAGACATGACCGCGTAGGCCGTCTTGCCCAAATTTGGGGGCAGATCCTATTTGGTTTTATCTGTCTACCTCTCCGAAAATACCAAGTTTATTTATGGCACAATGTATCGAAGGTTTAAACAGATGTGGCTGTAGTAGCAGATTTCGTCAGATTCCCCCTCGTTGTGAGGGGCTTTTCATTGTGGGGACGCTCTTCCTTGTAGGCGCAAGCCCCTGCAGTTAATTACGTTATCGCGTAGCGATAACTACTTTCTCCTGATCCAGAAGGTCACTTCGAGTCGTGTGCGTTTGTTTATCTTTGGTTGCCCGTGGATTGTATACGAAGACTAATTCGTGTTGTCACCTGTAGGGCGTGAATTAGTCCAAATCCGTATTTTCTTAGATTTGGGTTTGTTTAATTTAAGGATCGTTAATTTTGTTTGAGATTAAAATCAAACTTAAATATTTGTTAAGGATACGTTAGTTTAATTTTAGACTAAGATCTACTTAACAAGGTTTTAGGATCATTTAGATCCGACGAAAGTGCATTTGGGCTCTATTATTTTAGTTTAAGGACGTTGCAGTCTGTTATTAGTTTAGGGATGCTGCGGTCCACAGATCACCATTTTAAGGTGAGGTTTTAGTTTAAGGACATTACGGTCTGTTATTAGTTTAAGGACGTTGCAGTCCACAGTAGTTTAAGGACGTTGCGGTCCATTATTAGTTTAAGGACATTGCGGTCCACAGTAGTTTAAGGACGTTGCGGTCCGTTATTAGTTTAAGGACGTTGCGGTCCACAGTTGCTGGTTGTCGGGACCCGCCACCTCTCTGAAGACGTTGAAGAATTACAACGACACATATCAGAGGTGTGAAGAGATATACCCTTGAACCAATGAATGTTCATCAGGGACTTGGTAGTCCTGTTTGGAACTATGGCCGATTTAGGAGAAGACATATGGGCTCAGTCAATTTGGTGTTTGGCCAACCTTGGGCTCAGCCCACTTGATTACTTATTTGGGCTTGATCCCCTTTCTGTATCAGCACTGCCGAGCATTGATTTGGTTTCTGATACCCCTTTTTCTTTTTGTTTTATTTATATTCTTTTATATGAAGTGTTAAACAATTTATGGCGCACGTGAGGCGCTCAGCGCTGAGCGCCAAACACTGAGTGCTAAGCACCTTTTTATTAAATAGCGTCCACGTGAAGGGCATGTGGAGCGCTCGGCACTGAGCGCCAGACTTTGAATGCTAAGCGCTTCTTATTAAATAGCGCCCACGTCAGGAGCACGTGGAGCGTTCGACGCTGAGTGCCAGACTTTGAGAGCTAAGCGCCTATTATAAAATAGCGCCCACGTGAGGAGCACGTGGCGCGCTCGACGCTGAGCACCAGGCTATGAGTGCTAAGCACTTTTTATTAAATAGCGCCCACGTGAGGAGCACGTGGAGTGCTCGGCCCTGAGCCCCAGTCGTTGAGTGCTAAATTCAATTCCGTTCTGCTCAATTCAATTCTCTGAGAATTATATTCTCACTTGTGAAAGACTTTGTCCTATATCTGAGATCTGAAAAAAGAACTAAGTTCTTCTGATGTGAGAGTTAAACTCTTAGATATGGAGGAGATACTATGATCTCTCTTCTTTTTATTTATCTTGAGTAGAAATCATTCTCGTCTTGAAGTTTGAAATTTATTGGGGGGGTCTTCCCTCCAAGACTTGAAGTCTTGGGTCCTTTATATAGTGGAGGCTGATTTGTTGATTTGGTTAAGGAAATCTCTCATTGAGAGATCTCTAATTGATTTGGGGATTTTATCCACCGTTGGATCTTTAATCCTAGGCCTTCTGTTTTACAGAAGATATTTTTCTTGTTCTCAATAAGATTGGGAAAATATTTTCCCATACAGAGCTTATTCTGTATGTTGGTGATCTTTAATCACCATTGGATCTTTAATCCAACGATGCTCTGTTTTAAAGAGATTCACCTTTCTTGTTTTAGGAAGATTCAAGGAATATTTCCTCAACAGAATTTAATTCTGTAATTTGATGATTTATCATCATCGTTGAATCTTTGTTCTAAAGGTGGAGAACTTTTAGTTCTGGCGCCGGTGCTCTCGTGCTTTGCACGTGAGGCGCTGCCTCAGAGTTTTTAACTCTGGGCGCTGACCCTCTCGTGCTTTCCACGTAAGGCACTGTCTCAGTTCAAATTTTGAATAGAGCCTTGCTCTCTTGTTGGGGGGAACAAATACCCCCACCGTTGCGTTCACTTGGCTCACACGTGAGCGCAGCGGTGGCAACCTTTCTACCGTTGGATCATCTTGGAAATTGGATCGTCTTCCAGTGCCTATAAGTAGAGCCTTTAGCCCTTGAGATGACTTCTGTTCATCTTCTTCCTTTCTTGTTTCTGAGAATTTAATTCTCCCTTCAGAGCTAAGATCTCTGCCTAAGGAAATTCCTTTTAGAGTTAGAACTCTGCCCAAATTTGGTAAGGATCGAACCTATTAACAGAGCTTTGGTCTTCTCAGATCGTAGATCTTAAAATGGATTTTTAGGGTTACTTAACCCATTAATTAGAACACTGTTCATCTCTATGAAGAACTCTTAGTTCGTTTTGTAGATCTTAAAGATCATGGAGTTTTTACTCTGCAAAAAGCTTTGCTTTTTTCTGAAGCCCATCTCTTAGAGATCCACAGACATGATCTTGGAGTAGTAAAGCTCAATGTCTTGGGCATTCCTCTCTGATTCTTGAGGATTCATGGGGGTTTTATTTTTCATTTCTTTATGATGGGGGTTTCTGGAATTTAATTCCATCGCATAAAAGGAATTTAATTCCTTACCGAAGAGCTTAGCTCTGAAAGATCAAAGGGCCCTTCAGGAATTTCATTCCCTGGTGTTATTGAGCGTTTTCATAAGGTTGCACAATTTTAAATTTGTTGGGTGTTCTAACATAACTTGTTTTCTCTACGGGGATGTCAAGAGTTGTTTAAACTCCTGTGTCTGTTTAATTAGAATTTTCTTGATCAGTTTGATCACTAAACTTTCACTGATTTTTCTTTTCAGATACTATGGCCTCTCATTTGTATGATCTCGATGAAATTATTTCTTATGAAGACATTCGCGTCCAAGGCCGCTGCAAAAACCAAGAGTTTACAAACGCCCAATGCGCTGAGGTTATGCTTCACTTCAACGAGTAAAGCGGTCGACTACTTCCCCGTCCTTCCGCTCTTTTGAAGATCATCGTGGGAGCGATTTGGGAAGCACTTCCGGGATTTTACGAGGTCATGCCGCTTAAGGCACTTAACGATGCCGAAGACAAGGTGCACTCAGTATATCTGATGGGCCTAATCTCGAAGAGGCGGCGAGATAATCTCGTTGATATCTTGCATCAAGTTTTCCAACAGACTACGATAATCTCTGCCTACCAGAGGACGGATGACACCAGCGAGGATCCTGACGCTTGCATTCATGAGAAGGTGCACACAAGAATGGTCAGAAAATCTAGAAGCATTTTATACGGCCTCGCTTCTGAATTTCTCGATCCATGTCCTGGATTTAGTGTTTTGCCATTGTAAACATTTTCTTTTATTTTCGTATGAGTTCTTGGAGTATGAATGACAAAACTTTCTTTTCCCCCTCTTTTTTTTACATGTATTCTGCATGAAGTGTCGTTATACTGTTGTTGGAATTCATGTGTTTTGCGCATGAGGCGCTGTTGGGGATTTTAATCCTGGATTAGCGCTGACGCTCACATGTTATGCACGTGCGGTGCCGTTTTAGTTTTCAAAATGATCGACATGGGCGCTCACGTGCCATGCGTGTTAGTTTAGTTTTATTTTCGTACTTTCATTCCCGAAGTGAGCCCGTATTTTGGGACGTACTTTCCAGATGTTATTGTTATTTGGATTTATTGCTTCCGCATATTATTTCTTGACTCGTTTATTCTGGAATATGGACATGTACTAGATAGTTTATTTTATTTTTACTGTTCTTGATATCTTATAGACAGCCGTAATGTGACTGTGGAGGGATGTTTCCTAGTTACAGGTAGCATGGTTGGCTCTGTCACGTACCGAACTTAGCGCACTCTGGGAAGCGGGGCGTGACAATTGTCGTCGAGTGGAGGCTTGCCCACATGGTCTTGATTGCATATGTCTTCCTTTTGAGCTCTTGACTGCAAAGATGAGCCTGCGGGGGTTGATCGAACGGTGCGCCGCCAACCAAGGCCACTCACGCATATGAAATTTGGTGAGTGCTTCAAGAAGCTATCACCGAGGTGGTCGCTCTTGATAAAGCCGTCATCTTTACCCGCAAGATGGTTGAAGCTCACAAAGTTGTTGAAAGAAAGCTTGAGAGTCGGTTTGCTTCTTATCGGACTCAACAGGCTCAGACGGGGACTCATCTCACAGCCATAATGGAGCTTGAGGCCGAGGTCCAGCGGAAGACCGGCGAGCTTACGAGCCTGCTGCACCGTGCGCCGGCTTAAGCATTTTTTCGTCGTTGTGTATTTTTTGTATTCATTTACGAATAGGAATATCTTGTATTTATTTTGATTCATGAATAAAGGACATATTTTATCTTATACTGGCGCTTTTTTTTTCTTTGTCGTGTCATTGGCATGCGACTTTAGAAAATGTAGCCTGTAGATAATAGATAACGGTTCATCTTGAACTCCTTGTAGGGTAGCGATGGTTTAGGAAACAGGTTCAGATCTGCCGCCTACGACTTTTCAACTTTATGAGCCGTGAGGGTCTCATAAAGACGTTTCTCCCCACGAGTCGAGAGGATCTCGTAGGTGTAATTTCTCCTTAGGGGTCGTGAGGACTCCTAAGTGCGTTTTCTCTTGAGAGTCGTAAGGATCTCACAAAAGAGTTTTCTTTTTATGGGTTGAGAGGTTTGCACAGGGACACTGATTTTCCAGGGGGTCGAGACGAATCGAGAGATTATTGGTTGACTTGATTCCGAGACGGAGCATTGTTCCGGCGGGGAGGTCATTGGTTGACTTATTTTCGAGATGGAGCATTGTTCCGGCGGGGAGGTCATTGGTTGATTTGTTTATGAGATAGAGCTTTGCTCCGGCGTGGAGGTCATTGGTTGACTTGTTTCCGAGATGGAGCGTTGTTTCGGCGGGGAGGTCATTGGTTGACTTGTTTCCGAGACGGAGTGTTGTTTCGGCGGGGAGGTCATTGGTTGACTTGTTTCCGAGACGGAGCGTTGCTCCGGCGGGGAGGTCATTGGTTGATTTGTTTCCGAGACGGAGCGTTGCTCCGGCAGGGAGGTCATTGGTTGACCTGTTTCTGAGACGGAGCGTTGCTCCAGCGGGGAGGTCATTGGTTGACTTGTTTCCGAGACGGAGCGTTGTTCCGGCGGGGAGGTCATTGGTTGACTTGTTTCCGAGATGGAGCGTTGTTCCGGCGTGGAGGTCATTGGTTGACTTGTTTCCGAGGCGGAGCGTTGCTCCGGCAGGGAGGTCATTAGTTGACTTGTTTCCGAGATGGATATTGTTCCGGCGGGGAGGTCATTGGTTGACTTGCTCCGCTTTCTGCGGTGTCGGGAATGAATGCCGTGTTGATCTTCTGGGATGCAGATGCTGCCGTCGAGATCTGACTCTCCCTTTGACAGTGTCTGTTAGGAAATGTGGTTCCTTTGTCGTTTATGCCCATGGATTTTATACAGGGGTCAGTATGGACTCGCCTACAGGGCAAAAGTTTCATTCTTTCATTTTTTTATTTCCTTCCGCGATGCTCTATCATTTCATCTTTTTATATCGCGAAAGTCGCGATTGCCCAATCATTTCGGCTATTTTTCACGGTGCCCAATCATTTTGGCTATTTCTTTTATGTATTTTTGGCTCGCTGATTTTGTTGCGAGTATGGACATGAGATCTGATGCCAATCTTAGCATCAACATCGCTGCGACTGGAATATTGCCAGGAGTGAATCATCACTTTCCGTGAAAGGACTTAGAATTTGTTACCGATTTAGGCATCAGTATCGCTACTATTGGAACGTTTCCAGGAGCGAATCATCATTTGCCTTTGCCGCTATCGAACAAAGGTGGCTTAGTAGACAGGGTTAGGGATCTGACGACTAAGGCTTTTGACTTCGTGAGCCGTAAGGGTCTCATAAAGGTATTTCACCCTACGAGTCGTGAGGATCTCGTAGGAGTAATTTCTCCTTAGGGGTTATGAGGACTCCTAAGTGCGTTTTCTCTCGAGAGTCGTAAGGATCTCACAAGAGCATTTTCTCCTTGCAAGTTGAGAGGACCTACAAGTGTTGTTCACCAGATAGGGGAATTTCACACCATTGGTGGAACTGGGCGAGGGAATTCTTATTTATACCCATGGATTGTATACAAGGGTCAATATTGACCGCCTGTAGGGCAGTTTGGGGGATATGATGGCTTAAGAACAGATTCAGTTCCCTATATCTTAAGACTTTTGAATCCTATGAGCCGTGAGGGTCTCATAGGGAGGACATTCTCCTTATAAGTCGTGAGGATCTCGTAAGTGTAATTTCTCCTTAGGGGTCGTGAGGATTCCTAAGTGTTTTGCTCCTTTGTGAGTCGTAAGGATCTCACGCGGGTATTTTCTCCTTACAAGGTCAAGAGGACCCTGTAAGTGCACAAGAAATTTTTTACGAGTCTGCGCCATTTCGGGTTTTCACAAACTCGCTGGTAGCCTTGTTGTTTTTACTCACGGAGCCCTTTCGGGTTTTTATCCATGCCCATTTCGCTTATGGACATACTATTTTTTTGCGCCGTGTTGGCCTAAGGATGCTGCGGTTCGTAGTAGTTTAAGGACGTTACGGTCCATAGCTAGTTTCAGGACATTGCGGTCCATCGTTAGTTTTTGCGGCGAAGTTTTGCCGGATAGCACTTACAGAGTTTGGTACTCAGGAAGACAGCGAGCGGACACAAGCGTCGTCATCTATCATTTAGCTGGGCTGTGACTTGTCAGGCACAGTATTTTTTCGGGAATCGGTCGTTTATTGGCCGAAAGGGTCTTTCTCCATGCATATCATGAGCAAGTAAGTCCCATCTTGGTAGACTTTGTCTATGACGTACAGGCCCTTATAGTTTGGCTCGAATTTTCCCCGTTTAGCACGATTGGGGATCATAGGTCTTTTGACAACCAGCACGAGTTCGCCTTGACGGAATGTTCTCGGCCTAGTTAATCTTTCGTATGAGCGTGTCATTTTTGATTTGTAAGCCTCTAAGGTTTGATGCGCCATGAGACGAGTTTAATCGAGGACGTCGAGCTCCTCAAGCCGAAGATGAGCATTCTCTTCATCTGTTAGTTCGTAATGAACCACCACTCGTAGAGAGGGTAACTCTATCTCCAAGCGGAGTATTGCTTCCGTGCCGAATACCAATGGGAACATAGTTTGATACGCTCAGAGAGCTTCATGCAGTCTTTCGTGCCAGTCCTTTTTATTTTTGGACACCGTCTTCTTTATGATCTTTGTCAAGGTTTTGTTGAAAACCTCAGCTAGACCGTTAGCTCGGGGATTATAGACCGAAGAGTATCTCCAATCTATTTCATGCTGCTGTGCGAAGCGACTGATCTTATGGCTTCTGTAGTCCGGCCCGTTATCGGAGATAATCCGTCACGGAGTGCCGAATCGATAGATGACGTGTGTCTTGAAGAAATGAGGATGTTCTCCGTCTTCACTTCTCTTAGCGGTATGGCTTCTGCCCACTTAGAGAAGTAATCAGCTGTCGCTAATATGAACCGATGTCCTTTGGATGACGCTGGTTCGATGAGACCAATTATGTCGGTTCTCCACATTTCGAACGGCCAGCTAGCCATTGTTGGGTGTAGCGAGTTTAGATGCTGGTGGATGAAGTCTACATGAATTTGGCACGAGTGGTACTGCTTCGCGCATTCGAGACAAACCTGAATCATCGTGGGCCAATAGTAGCCCATTCTTTTAATCTTCAGCTTCATCTTTGGCCCGGCTTAATGAGAACCGCAGAGTCCGTCGTGAGTTTCTTGGAAGAATCTCCTTACTTCTTCCGGTCCCAGGCATCTCAGCCACAGAGAGTCGAACGACCTCTTATATAGAGTATCATTGATGAAGGCGAAAGACAGAGCTCATTTCATGAGCTGATGTCTTGAGGATGCATCTTCCGGTGTTTGACGGGATTTGAAGTAGTCTATAAAGACTTCTCTCCAATCCTTAGCCTTTCCTTGACCGGAGCGGTTAGTACCGGCGGATTCTGTAGGTATTGCTTAATTTCGTCCAGTTTACTCTGGCATTTACGATCCCAAACGAACGGGGTTCCCTTCTTCATCAGGTGACTGCAGGGACGACATTTTCCAGAGAGGTTGGCTATGAACCATCGGATATACGCGAGCTTCCCTTGTAGAGACCGCAATTGTTTATGAGTTCTTGGAGAGGGTATTTCCATAATCGCCTTGATCTTTGATGAGTCTATTTCGATGCCTCTGTGTCGTATGACAAACCCTAGGAACTTGCCTGAGGAAACTCCAAATGCGCATTTCAGAGGGTTCATCTTCAAGTTATACTTACGAAGACGTTGGAACACTATTTTCAAATGCTCCCAGTGTTCTTCATACGATTTGCTTTTCACCACAAGGTCATCGATATAGCATTCGACGATTTCATATATGAGGTCATCGAAAATCTTTGTCATGGACCTCTGATTGGTAGCGCCGGCGTTCTTCAGACCCAAAGGCATCACTTTGTAGCAGAATATGCCTAGAGGAGTCCGGAAAGCGGTATGCTTCTGGTTTTCGGGATGCATCTTTATTTGATTGTACCCCGATGATCCGTCCATGAAGGAGAATATTTTTGATTGGACGTGTTATCTATCATCAACTCGGTAACCGGTATGGAAAATCATCCTTCGGGCAAGCTTTATCGAGGTCTCGGAAATCCACGCAGATGCGCACCGTCCCATTTTTCTTCATCACTGGAACAATGTTGGCGATCCAGTCGGGGTATTGAACTTCTTGGATGAAGTCGGAGTCGATTAGCTTCTTGACTTCGGCATTGATACTCATTTCAAGTTCGAGCCGCATTCTTCTTGGTGCTTGTTTGACCGGCTTGACGTCCGGAGATATCGCCAATTTATACACAGCTATTTCTGGATCTAGCCCCGGCATCTCGGAATAGTTCCATGCGAAGCAGTCTTTATACTGCATGAGCACGTCTTTTAGCGTAGCCACCTGTTCTTTATACAGCAGCTCACTGACGAACGTAGGCCACGGGTCGTTTGCCGTCCCCAAGTCGATTTTCCTTAGGTTATCCGCCGTGGTGTGTATCCTATCTTTCAACTCTTTTGGCGCCGGTGGAAATTCTGAGATCAACTCATCTTCATCCTCATTTTCGAAGCACCAGGAGAGGTCATCCATACTCTCGCGCACTCCATCTTCCGACAGCGTTATCACGTGATAAGTACGAGATCGTTTCCAAGACCGATGTTGATCTGGTTCTACTCTCGCTATATACGTTGCTTTTGGCACATGCATTTATGGTGGGGCTACCTTCTAACTATTGGATATAGCGAATCTGCCGAGTTGATATTGGTCTTCGACCCAGTTTTTGAAGGTGAAGCAGTCTTCAAGAGGATGTCCTATCGCTTGGTGATAGGAGCAATAATCCAAGTGATGTGCCTCGTTTGCTTGATCGGGGTGCCGAAACTCCGGGAGTATAATAATTTGATGTTTCATGACAAGGTCAAAAATTCTCCTTGTCTTGTCTCGAGGGAAAGAATATGCTCAACCCATCTTTTTCATAAGAGACGGATTTCGGCTGACCTTTTCTCGATCGCGTGGTCTTTTGGATCCGTTTTGCTGTCGATCGTTTTTTCCGTTCTTTAACTTATTTTTGCCTTCGCGTCGGGCCTTTTTCTTATCTTGGGAATGCATGGCGGGCTGACGGTGAAGGGCATTGTCATCCTCCGTAGCCTGCCGAAGGAGGCGTTGTGTCTTGGTATTCTCATAAATGGCTATTTCGCGGCTGTGGTCGTTCCGAACCTTTTGACTCGCTTCCCTTACTAGCTTGTCCATCTGTTCTTCAAACGACGGACTCAGCATTTTTATGGCAGGACCTCATTCTGGTTCAACGTCAGCGTCTTTTAAAAGGGCATCCCCTTCTTCATCGAGGTCATTTATGACATGGCAGCCATGGAATTGCTCCCGTTTCTTGGATTGGACATATCCAAACCCAATCGTTTCCATTTTTCCGTTGGGCAATTTTCGCTGAGTTCCGGGGACGTTCCAAATCCTGTTGTAGAACTGAGCTTGTCGAGCAGTCTGTTTGAAAGGTGCGTCTTGGCATCTTAATAACCTTCTCAATCCCTCCGTGTAGTATCTGGACAGACAGATGGGTTGGAGCCTGTCGAGCGCAAAATCGGCACCATGCCAGACTTCTCTTTCGACTTTAGTCTCCTCAGATCGATAGAATAGGATCGTCTTTTCACCTCTTCGTCTGGGAGGGACGTAGAATGTCTGCAGCTCTTGCACTCTATATGTCTCAAGTGCATCAAGCTCTCTGTAATGCTGCCACGGAACCATGGCGATTTTCAAACTCTGATCATCTCCAGTGAGGGCTTGTGTTGATGGACGGACCGAGAACACTGCGTTGACTTCGTCTTCAGAGTCATTGCCAAAGACCAGAATAGAGGTCGATGGTCCCGGCCTGTTGAATTGGGGAGACCCCGAATAGACTATCTCTTCTTCCTCCTTAGTATCGCTCTCGAAGACCGGGATAGTGGCGATAGCTTTTTGATTGTCCTCCGGTTTATGACATCTTTCCGTGTCTTCAAAGTCTGGTAGGAAGTACTTGGCATCTTTGTATTTGCGGACTTCGTTTACAGAGAATGGGTTTAGTTCCCCCATCACGGTGTACTCGAGACCATCTTTGAAATATTTCATACACTGATGTTGTGTAGAAGGGATGATGTTGTACTCGTGTAACCAAGGCCTGCCGAGCAAAGCGTTGTAGCAGGTCTTGGTGTCAATGACATGAAATTTGATGTCAGTGACGAGCAACCTAAAGCGTAACATCAGTATTACAGACCCAAGCATCCGTGATGACTCGGAGTCGAACCCGGAGATGGTGATTTTATCCTTAGAACGCTCATGCAGATTTCTTTTATCACCCTTACATTTAGGAGGTTGACAGAGAACCCGTTGTCAATTAAGATCTTCCTTATCTTGATGTCATGGCAGTACCCGGTGACATACAGGGGACGATTGTACCGCATGTTCCGAGGAGGAGGTCTTCATCGCTGAAGGTAATGTCGGCTGTGTGAACTTCTTCCGGCTCGTCCTTCATCTTTTCTTCGGCAAGGAAAGCTTGAAACTGCTCGGACTCTTATAATGCCCTGATCAGAGAATCTCGTGCCTCTTTA
The DNA here is from genome assembly GCA_030015575.1 of Agapanthus africanus. Taxonomy (NCBI): domain Eukaryota; kingdom Viridiplantae; phylum Streptophyta; class Magnoliopsida; order Asparagales; family Amaryllidaceae; genus Agapanthus; species Agapanthus africanus. The sequence continues at coordinate 419,291,707 of CM057338.1, read as the reverse complement.
GACAAGAGAAGGGCATCCAAAATGCTTAGCTGTGAGGGTATCTTCCTCAAGTGTGCCAGGACATTGAAATCTACTTTGTTTTTCTTAGGCGGGTCCTTGACTGCAAGCTCTTCGACAACTCGGTCATCGAGGACGATATCCTCAGGGACTTTTTCCTTCCCCTTATCCTTTTTGTTCAATCCCTTATTTGTGAGTCCGAGATTCTTTTCAGGCAATGTACGGTTACGCAGCTGAATATTCTCACAGTTTTTTATCTCTTCCTCTTTTCCTGAGGTGGATTCTTTGAAGAGAGGGTCGAAGGCTACTTCTTCGTCAGAATCGCTTCCGAAGGTGAGAACTTGTGATTCCCTGGTATCAACCATGTGACAGATGTCGGCAGTTCTTTTGTGCTCCTCTGTCGTACTTCTCTACTCCAGACGAGTTTTGCGTTTCAACCGCTTGAAATGTTGTCGGTGAGCAACGTATCCTTGCCACCATTTCTTAAAGGCATTGCATTCTTCAGTGGGATGCGTAACCTTTCGATGGTACAAGCAGTAGCTCGGATGAACGTTCGCTTCGTCAAGGTACGTATCCTCAGGAGTATTTTCTTTGAAAGTTAGCAGCTTCATTCCCATTGATAGGGCTTTACCGAACCGTTTTCTTGTCTTAAGCCTGCTTTTGTCTGCCGCGAGCGTGCTTCGATCTGGTTGGAGTGCTTTGTGACTTATCCTTACCATGAATTCTTTAACTTGATACCGACGCCTATCCCTTTCGAATATGGCCATTTCACGCTCTTGATCAGCTTTGCTCTTTTGACGGGCTTCGTTCAACAGCATGTCAGTCATGTCGTCTGACGGTTCTAAGGATTTTGGCACCAATTCTGCCCCCAGCTCCTCTATATTATCTTCTGATGCCGAGTGAGCTTCTTCGTCATTTATTGGTGAATGAGAGGTCATGTGACAACTTGTCACATAATTCTCTGGTTCTTCTGACGAGTCCCCTCCCTTATCATTATCATTATCTCTGCCCTCAAGGATATGGTTGAGAAACTCTTGGAGTATGACCGGGGTTCGCTCTTTCTAGTTATATTCCTCCAGTGCGTCAACATGCCTTTGCAGGTCCGTGCGCTTGTCATCGGGCTGTGCGGGCTTCTTGGTCTTCTTCTTTTTCTCTGAAGACTTTGACGGCTGGGCCTGGGTATTTTGCCCATCGCTAACAACTCTCGGTGTTGGGCGTGGTTTCAGCATCCGCTCAATGATCTATGGCTCCAGCGGGCTTTTCCATCTAATTGTCGGACATGCTTGAAGATCCTTCAGCATTCTCTTAGTCTTGTCCGAAAGAACAACTTCCTATGGAGCTTCCTCTATAAATGAGCATGATGCCCCCGGCGTGTCCACCTTTTTAGGAGCATGCGGTTGTGGCGGGTTTACCCTCCAGTTTTCAGACAACGCGAACCTGCATTGTTGGTACTGGTCCTCGACCCAGTTTTTGAAGATGAAGCAATCTTCGATTGGGTGGCCCTCTATTCGGTGGTATGGGCAGTAATTAAGATTGTTGACGTCGCCCGGTTGCAGTGGGCATCTCAGATCTGGTAGAGTGATAAGCCTATTGCACACCACCAGTTCGAACAGTCTTCTCGTTTTATCCTGAGGAAATGAGTAAGGACGTCTCAGCTTTTCTCCGAGTGATCACTGTTTATCGTTTTGAGCAGCTGGTTTCGGATCACTCGGCTGTTGCTGAGCGTTGGCGACGAAGGTCGCTTTCCCTTTGCCCTTTTCATTTCGAAGCTCCATTTTCGAGGAGGACGGTCTATGGCCCATCTGGTCCATTTGGGCTAGCTTGTCGATCAAGGCCAGGAAAGTGGTCGGCTTGAAGAACATCATAAATTGGGATATAGTCGCTTGCGGGTCAAGGGTCCCTACGAACATGCCCACAACAGGAGCTTCTTCTATACGTTGTTCGCATTTCGACCATAGGTTCCGCCACCGAATTGCATATTGAACCCATGTCTCTCCTGACTTCACCCTGGCATTGATCAATGCCGTGATCGGGGTGCGTTCGCTGGCGCTTGCGAAACGCTGGGTGAATAGTAACTCCATTTCTGTGAATGTTTTGATGGAGTCATTCGGAAGCTCTGAGTACCATTCAAATAACGTCTCCGCTAAGCTGCCGACGAACTGGCGAAGTAGTAATTTGTCGTCACCTCCAGTATTGCCGCAGAGAGCCCTGAACTGAGAGACGTGCTGATGGGGATTGCCTGTCCCTTTATACACGTGGAATTTAGGGATCGTATATCCCAGTGGGTACTTAATTTGATCGTACCATCCTGGATAGGGTCGTCCAGTTCTGACGACTTGGCCGGCAGTTTTGCTTGCCTGATGAGCTTGTATTTGTTGAGCTATGTAGTCATCAAGCACAGCTTTCGAGATCGTCTCCTCCCTGGCTGCTGATAAAGCCGGAAGAGGGTTTGATGTCTCCCCTCTGTCGTCTTCAATGATTATTGGGGGATCTTCGGCTGGAGGGTCTGACTGGATCATCATGCCCACCATATCATAGAACAGGAGCGCCATTTGTTTTATATTAGCCGCTTATTACGCGGCCTTTTTATCTTTTTTCTCGAGCATCTTTCGTAGGAACTCGGCGTCGGTTTCTTGTTCCTGGCGTTGCTCCGACGACGCTTCCGGGCTTTCTTTCTGCCCAGTAAGTGCGGCCATCTTTGTCAGCATCTCCTGGAGTTTCTGTTGTTGCTCTCGAGCCTTTGTTACGGACCGCGTAAGTGGTCGATGACCCCCAGAAACACGACTTTCCTCTTTTCCGGAATCCACGTAGACGGTGTGCACTACCATGCCCTCATACTAGGGGCGTTTGGATCCATCACACTTAGAATTTGTCGCCGGTGGTGGTTGATTCTCTATCCTTCTCCTTTTATGGACGATCGAGGTTGAGGGGGCTGCAACAGGCACCCCTGCAGACGACACCTTCCGTAGCATGGCGGCGGGATGGTCCTCCTCTTTCCGAACTTTCATTTTCTTCTGTCGGCGGGAGTAGTCTTTGTCGATCACAGATTCTTGGATTCTTCGCCAGACCCTGTGGATTATGAAGGACAGCCGCTGAGGGGGTTGCTCCGACTTCGCTTTAGTAACATTTTCAGTGGGTGGAGGAGACCTTTTTAGTACGGCAATTGGAGAGTTCTTGCGCACCCTCCTGAGCGGCTCAAAGCCATTCCCAGTTGGAACAGCAACATCAACTTCTACCATTGGAGCTGGTGGGGTAAGTCCAGAAGGGAATTGCCCCCAGCTTTCCTCACTCGGCGCCACTGACGAAGTCGAGCATGTCGTGTAGCCGGGATCACCAATATCGTCGGAGTAGCTTCGTCATGCCCCCTGCTTTGAGGAGAGGCTGTTATTGGCGCCAGCCTGTCAAAGACTGACATCCGCTGGAAAGGAATGGTCAACCTGTCGAAGGCCGAATTTTGAGTAGGGGAAGTAGTTTGGACAACTTCACATGCAGTAGGAGTTGGGATAGCCTTCTCCGGTATTGCGAGCCTCTTCACGGGCCCATTTGAGCTTAGGCCCATCCTGTCGAAGACTGAGGTAGTAGACTTGGACGACTCGTTGAGAAGGCCCGCGATAGTTGCAAGCCGATCGAAGATCGAATTCTTTGGAGCTTCTTGTGACGACACTGGAGCGTTGAAGCTCATTGGCGGGAGTATGGTCCCGAAGAACAACCCAGTGGTGGCCTGTGTCACCTGTTCCAACGACATTGCGAAGATGGAGGCCGCTTGGGGCCCGTAAGTTACTTCTCCAGATGGGACGGAGCAAGAGTTGCTGTTGCAGGTACATTTGGAAGCCATTGATCTTCTTTTCTCTGCACAGGAGCAAAATACCAAATCTCAGTACCTCGACTTCAGGGGCAACCATATTAAACCGCGATTTGTTCGCGAAACACGACACATGAAGTGTGGAGTGGAAAGAGGAAAAGGTCCCACCGGGTGTTCCGGAATCTGTTTACCGCCGAAAAAGGGAGACGGGTCCGCGTAGGATGTCTTGCCCGAATTTGGGGGCAGATACTATTTGTTTTTATCTGTCTACCTCTCCAAAGATACCAAGTTGATTTATGACACCATATATCGACGGTTTAAACAGATGCGGCCATTGTACCAGACTTCGTCAGATTCCCCCTCGTTGTGAGGGGTTTTTGATTATGGGGATGCTCTTCCCTGCAAGCGCAAGCCCCTGCAGTTAATTACGTTATCGCGTAGCGATAACCACTTTCTCCTGCTCCAGAAGATCACTTCGTGTCGTGTGCGTTTGTTTTATCTTTGGTTGCCCGTGGATTGTATACGGAGACTAATTCGTGTTGTCGCCCGTAGGGCGTGGATTAGTCCAAATCCGTATTTTCTTAGATTTGGATTTGTTTGATTTAAGGATCGTTAATCTCGTTTGAGATTAAAATCAAATTTAAATGTTTGTTAAGGATACGTTAGTCTAATTTTAGAATAAGATCTACTTAACAAGGTTTTAGGATCATTTAGATCCGACGAAAGAGCATTTGGGCTCTATTATTTTAGTTTAAGGACGTTGTGGTCCGTTATTAGTTTAGGAACATTGCGATCCACAGATCACCATTTTTAAAGTGAGGTTTTAGTTTAAGGACGTTACGGTCCACAGTAGTTTAAGAACGTTGCGGTCCATTAGTAGTTTAAGGACGTTGCGGTCTGTAGTAGTTTAAGGACGTCGCGGTCCGTTATTAGTTTATGGACGTTGCGGTCTATAGTAGTTTAAGGACGTTGCGGTCTGTTATGAGTTTAAGGACGTTGCAGTCTATTATTAGTTTAAGGACGTTGCGGTCCATAGTAGTTTAAGGACGTTGCGGTCCGTTATTAGTTTAAGGATGTTACGGTCCCTTATTAGTTTAAAGACGTTGCGGTCCACAGTTGCTGGTTGTCAGGACCCGCCACCTCTCTGAAGACGTTGAAGAATTACAAAGACACATATCAGAGGTGTGAAAAGATGTACCCTTGAACCAATGAATGTTCATCAGGGACTTGGTAGTCCTATTTAGAACTAAAGTCGATTTAGGGGAAGACATATGGGCTCGGTCAATTTGGGGTTTGGCCAACCTTGGGTTCAGCCCACTTGATTACTTATTTGGGCTAGATCCCCTTTCTGTATCAGCACTGCCGAGCATTGATTTGTGTTCTGACATCCTTTTTTGTTTTATTTATATTCTTTTATATAGAGTGTTAACCAATTTATGGCGCCTACGTGCAGAGCACGTGAGGCGCTCGGCGCCGAGCGCCAAACACTGAGTGCTAAGCACCCTTTTATTAAATAGCGTCCATGTGAGGGGCACGTGGAGCGCTCGGTGCTGAGCGCCAGACTTCAAGTGCTAAGCGCTTCTTATTAAACAACGCCCACGTGAGGAGCATGTTGAGCGCTCGGCGCTGAGCGCCAGGGTTTGAGAGCTAAGCGCTTATTATTAAATAACGCCCACGTGAGGAGCATGTGGCGCACTCGGCGCTGAGCGCCAGGCTTTAAGTGCTAAGCACTTCTTATTAAATAGCGCCCACATGAGGAGCACGTGGCGCGCTCGGCTCTGAGCGATAGGCTTTGAGTTCTAAGCACTTCTTATTAAATAGCGCCCACGTGAGGAGCACGTAGAGCGCTCGGCGTTGAGCGCCAGACGTTGAGTGCTAAATTCAATTCTGTTCTGCTCAATTCAATTATCTGAGAATTATATTCTCACTTGTGAAAGAATTTATCTTATAGATCTGAGATCTGGAAAAAGAACTAAGTTCTTCTGATGTAAGAGTTAAACTCTTAGATATGGAGGAGATGCTATGATCTCTCTCTTTTTTATTTATCTTGAGGAGAAATCGTTCTCGTCTTGAAGTTTGAAATTTATAGGGGGTTCTTCTCTCCAAGACTTGAAGTATTGGGTCCTTTATATAGTGGAGGCTAATTTGTTAATTTAGTTAAGAAAATCTCTCATTGAGAGATCTCTAATTGATTTGGGGATTTTATCCACCGTTGGATCTTTGATCCTAGGCATTCTGTTTTACAGAAGATATTTTTCTTGTTCTCAACAAGATTGGGAAAATATTTTCCCATACAGAGCTTATTCTGTATCTTGGTGATCTTTAATCACCATTGGATCTTTAATCCAACGGTGCTCTGTTTTACAGAGATTCACCTTTCTTGTTTTAGGAACATTCGAGGAATATTTTCTCAACAGAATTTAATTCTGTAATTTGATGATTTATCATCATTGTTGGATCTTTGATCCAAGGGTGGAGAACTTTTAGTTCTGGCGCCGGCGCTCTCCTACTTTACACGTGAGGCGCTGCCTCAGAGTTTTTAACTCTAGGCGGTGGCGCTCTCGTGCTTTGCACATGAGGCGCTGCGTCGGTTCAAATTTTGAACAGAGCCTTGCTCTCTTGTTAGGGGGAAACAAGCGCCAAGACAATCTTTTTAATGGCCGGGTATCTCATTTCCGCGTCTTTAAAGACATGGCTCACGTAATAGACCGGCTTCTGTACTCCTTCGACTTCTCGGACGAGCACCGAGCCAGGAGCATGATCGGATACCGCAAGGTACAGTAATAGCTCGTCTCCTTCGATTGGCCGGGTGAGCAGTGGGGGAGTTGTCAGGTGTACTTTGAGTTGCTCGAAAGCGTTTTGACACTTTTCCGACCATTCGAACCTTGGGATCTTTCTCAGGGCTTTGAAAAATGTTAAGCACTTTTCTCCGGATCTCGACATGAAACGACTAAGAGCGGCCACTCTCCCCATGAGTCGCATGATCTCCACGTTGCTCTTTGGCGTGGCCATGTTGAGAATGGCACTGATCTTCTCCGGGTTAGCTTCGATTCCTCAGTGGTAACCATGAACCCGAGTAATTTCCCGCTAGTGACTCCAAACGCGCAGTTGGCTGGATTCAGCTTCATTTTGTACTTGCGGAGGATGTCGAATGTCTCGCCAAGATCCTTGGCGTGCTCGTCCGATGAGGTTGATTTCACGAGCATGTCGTCGACGTAAACCTCCATGTTCCTCCCGATCTGCGGTTTGAACATTTTGTTAACCAGGCGCTGGTATGTAGCCCCGGCGTTTTTGAGGCCGAAGGGCATCACTTTGTAGCAATATACCCCCCGGTCCGTGGTTAACGCGATTAGTTCTTCATCTGCCGGGTTTATACGGATCTGGTTGTAGCCGGAGAAAGCGTCCATGAAACTGAGCAATTCGTGGCCTGCCGAGCTGTCCACAAGCTGGTCTATCCGAGAGAGGGGATAGTTGTCTTTCAGGCAGTCCTTGTTCAAATCTGTGAAGTCGACGCACATGCGCCACTTTCCGCTCTCCTTTTTAACCATGGCCACATTCACAAGCCATTTCGAGTAGGCCACATTTCGAATGAAGTTGGTTGCAAGCAACCTATCGACTTCGTCCTCGATCGCCTTTTGTTTGATCAGAGCGAAACTTCGCTTCTTTTGTCTAACGGGTCGGGCGGTTGGGTCGACCCCGAGCTTGTGCGAGATACCTCGGGGTCTATCCCGGGCATGTCAGCAGGCGCCCAGGAGAACATGTCCGAGTTTCCTCGGAGAAAGTGGATCAAGTTTTCGCGCCGGGCTCCCATTAAAAGGGATCCGATCTGGACAGTTCGTTCCTTCTTCCCCTCGACGAGGAAGACCTCTGTTAGCGTCTCCACAGGGGCCCCTCGGATTTCCTTCTGTTCGTCACGAGTATCCAAGGGCCCCTGGAAATCATTTGCGCTTCCAAGGTTGTCGCTTTGCGCTTCAAGCAAATCATGATGATTTGCTGGTTCCCGTAGGCCCGGCCTATTCCACCTTGATCCAACGGAAACTTGATCGTAAGGTGGTAGGTCGAGATTTGAGCCCGAAGGGAGTTTAACGTCGGGCATCCTAGGAGGATGTTGTAGGACGAGAGGATCCTGGCGACGATGAATTCCACCAGTACGGTCCTCATATGTCCCGCTTCCCCAATGTTGAGGAGGAGCGTGACCACTCCCTCGACTGGGATGGAGTGGTTGGTAAACCTCGATAGGATGTGAGTGGTTGGCTACAGGTCTGATGGGCCGAGCCCCATACGCTGGAAGCAGTCATAGAAAAGGATACCTGCCGAGCTTCCTGAGTCGACCAATATCCTTTGAACCTCGTAGCGGTGGACCCGTGCCGTAATCATGAGAGGGTCGTTGTGAGGAAAGGATATACCGTGGAGGTCTTCATCAGTAAAGATGATGAGCTTGGCGGTCCTGCATTTCTTCCGGGGTTGGTCGCTTGTTCCCTCGACGGGTAAGAGGTGGCGAACCTCGCCGGCTCCATGTGCACACCCCAAAAAAACGACTATGTTTTGGCCGATCGTTAATTCGCCGGGAGGGGGATGGTTGTCGTGCTCCATATCTGCCTGTCGTTTTTCCCGCAGGTATTTCGCCAGGTGGCCCGAGTGGATCAATTCCTCGATATAGTCGCAAAGTTGTTTACAGTTTTTGGTCGGGTGTCTCTACAACCTATGGAAGGCGCAGTACGGGCCCCGGGTCCGTTTAGCCGCTCCATTGGTGACCGAAGGGAGCTTAAAGAATCGCTCGCCCTTCGCCTCCTCTAACAGCTCGGTCTGAGAGATGTTGAGTGGAGTATACTCCTGGAACTTCGGGGAGTATGGTTTTGGCCAGTCGATCTTCTTCTCCTCTTCTCTGCCCCTCTTTTTTTGGTCGGCCTGGTCGCTCCGGGGTAGGTTTGCGTTTACCTCAGACTCGAGTTGGATTTCCCGCTCGGTCCAAGCTTTTACCTCGGCCACAGTCTTAGGTTGCGCTAATGTAAAGGAGCGGAGCCACTCCTTGTGCTTAAGACCCGACCTCAGAGCGGTGATGATAGTTTCATCCCTGTGCTCGGGAACCTTAAAAAGAGCGTTGTGGAAGCGAGTGACGTACCCTTTAAAGGATTCCTTGTCCCCGCTCTTTATGGTGAAGAGGTAATCGACAGTGCACTTCCGTCGTCTGTTCCCGAAGAAAAGTCCGAGGAACTGGATGGCCAGCTCATCAAAAGTAGAGATGGAGCATGGCATGAGTCCTCGGAACCAGTCTCGTCCAGCCCGGATGAGAGAGGCGGGAAACGATCGGCATTTAGAAGCGTCAGAGTTATCCTGGAAGCTCATGCCCGCCGTAAATGCGTCCAGATGTTCCTTCGGGTCGGACTTCCTATCGAAGAGGGCCACCTTGGGAGGTTTGTTTCTGGACGAGACGCGTGCAGCGAGCAGCTCTTCGGTGAAGGGCTTCGTAAGTGAGTTGGCGGCATACCTGGCCCCCTCGCTCGACGGGTGACCCTCCAGATGTATACCCTCGATTTTTCTTTTCGAGGGCGTCGAGACGATTGTGGTATCCCGAGGATTCGGCGTGGTCGGAGTAGTGGCCCTTCCCGCTTGTGGCCCGCGCCTGGCTGCGACTCCGGATCCGTTCTATCAAATTCCTCAGGTCCCCTGACGAGATCATTCTTGAGTCTTCGCGGCGAGTGTCGCCCGCGCGACCCCGTCGAGGGAGAGGGTGCTGGCCATGCCTTGGAGCAGGCGAGCTGACCGACACATCCTTGGGAGGGACGGGAACGCGATGGGCCTTGAGGTGATAGACACTTTCACGAGACCGTGGCGTGGAGCCATGTGGCGCCCAGCGGGTCATTGAATCTGTCGCCGCGGGGGACCTGTGGTCGCATGAGTGAGCAAGACGTTGGCCAGTAGTGCCAGCAGGGGCGGTGTCATCTCCCCCTCTGCGGAGGTCATGATACCTGGGAGGGGGACCGGCGACCTGGGTTGCTGGGCCCGCCGTTTGGACGCGGACAAGGGCATTCACTATGGACGCGAGCCCGTCGATCCATGCAGAGAAGGCGTGGATGGCGTTTGGGGGAGGAGTGGATCCGTCCGCGCCTCCGTTGTATGGAAGGCGGCGGCTTATGCTTGGATCATCATGGTGTTCGCTCGCCATGAAGCCGAGAGTGGAAGATCAACTTTCGATGATTGGAAGGAACAAGGTCAGATTCCCACAGACGGCGCCAACTGATGGAGGTTAGGATCTCCTTCAGATGTTGTCCTCCGTCGATCTGTCGCGAGCGTTGGTGACTGGCTGAGATTGGAGTTGAGGGTTGCTTCTTTGAGCGTGTGGATCTCAGTGGGCTTGTTGTGAGGCGAAGCCGAGCTATCTGCAAAAGAAGTCCTGGGGTGGTTGTACCACCGTGGACCCTCCAACGATCAAGTTAGCCGAGAAATTTGGGCAGAGTAGCGGCTTATTGGAATAAAATTGCGCTACCTGAGTTGTCTGGGAGATGAGTTTTATAGTGGTCGCATGGAGCGAGCTGGCGCGAGATCTTCACCGTCGGTTACGCCCCTGGCGTTATGCTTGCGTGAATGACGGGATCCCCCCGTTAATGACGAGATACGCTCGTTAATGGGGGGATACGACGGCGTGGAACGCGGGATCGTGGGTTGGCGGATATCTTGCGCCTGGCGAGATCCGCGGAGCCGTGGCGGAGGCGCTCGCGATCTGCATTCTAGGTTGCTCGGTAGAACTGGGGATGCTTAGCTCGGCGGGAGGCTCAAGGTGAGCGGGAGGCCGAGGAAGCTCGATTTTGTGATAGCTCGGGGGCGAGTCGGGAGGGCTGAGGAAGCTCAGCGTGTAGGAGGGCTCGGAGGCGAGCTCATGGTTATTCGTAAGGCGTGCATAGGAGTGTTCAGGGATCCATCGAAGGTCGGGTCATGCCTCGGGACGATAGCCCGGGGGGATGCCTCCAATGTATATTGCTTGCCCCGTTTCCGTGAGCCCGGGACACGTTATTTGCCACGTGTCATGATCTGGGGAGTTCCCACTTATGAGTATCATCATGCAGGAACCTCCCCATCATCCAAATTTTCGATCCAAATATGATGCCCCAAAATTCGATCCAAATGTGATTCCTCCCGAGGAACCGAAACAATCTTAACTAATTGTTTTCCTATCATTCTTATGCTCGTTCATATCACTTCCTTATGTTAACAATGTGAAAGCCGATCACTTTAGTGGAAACGCTGTATCCCCTAAAGCTTACAGCAAGGTAGAAAAATCAGCTGAGGTGTGGAATATGCAATTGCGACCTCAAGAGCCCATAGGATCTCATCAAACTAAGTTGTACGTCAGATTGAACTGCTCGATTGGTATTCTGCTCGACCCATCCATCGAGACAACGCTATAAAAGACATGTACATCCCATTTGAAAAGTTTTGGGCTTTTGAAGTTTGGGCCATAACAATAAAATACCTCCATGGGCTGGGCCTCAAATGGTAGTTCGGTCTGTTTGTGAATTTGTAAGAGCTTGTTTTCTTCATTTCTTTATCACCATCCTCAGTGCTGATTTCCTATTATGTTTATGTACATCACACTAGTTTTTTTCCCTCCGGTGCTATGCATTCGTGCGATTAGATATAGTATGGTTAAAATCGATATTATTTTTTTAGACATAATGGTTAAATCTTATTGATTCTCAAAAGTTATGATTCAATTCTATTGATTTAAATATTGTGATTTCCTGTTTGAAATTTTAATTCAAAAAAGGCAATTGAAATATTAAATGGGATGATGAGTTTAAATAAATAATAGACTGTCTTCTTTTTTAAAATATGTCGTTAAACAGGAGAGGTATGGTATAATCTGAACCTTAGAGTTTGCATTATAATAATAGAGATGCGCTATATGTCATAACATAAAACAAGTTAAATAAGATACCGGCCAAATTCAAGTCATTTATTAGCACATGCATCCCCTATACTCACCGTTTAAGCATTTTAAAATCTGTCAAATTCATTTCAAAATCACTCAAATGATGGTCTAGTTTAAGTTTAGAACTTGTTTATGTTTTGTTTATGTTGTGCATGGTAGACTTTTATTGCTTTTTTTGGATCGATGGGTAGAGGGGTTGCATGTGCTAATAAATGACTTGAGCGAGTGTAAGTGCCATACGTGGTAAATTGCAGGGATGTTTTCTGCAATTAACCCTAATAAAAATGCATCTAACCATGCTTTAAGAAAAAGAACCGTCCAAAAATAAAAACAAATTGAGCAATTAAAAATGAGAACCTAAAGAATTTTCATCCGACATTTTCTCGGTAGAAGCCAAATATCTGCCGTCCATGGCAAAGTATGATAAAACAAAAAGAGTATCCTTAAAATTATGATTTGATCAGTGCTTTAATCTTAGTTGCCCATATATTACATTATACGATAGTTAACCCGTTTTTGTCTAAAATTGTCAAACATAAATTCTACATGATCCTAACCCCATCATTCATGTTTCTAAACATGCATGCTTTACACGGTTTCTGTTATGATATGAGAGCATTTGATATCAAATACGCTTTTGTTGTTAGATAAAAAGAAGACCCCCAAAAAAAGGCAAAAAAAGAAGAATGTTGTAGCCACCGGTCAAATGCAAAGTTGTAGACAGCTACAAATTAACTATGATCGTGTTCCTAATGATATGCAGTCATATCTTAGCTTTCCTTCTAAATAAATATAAGATAGCATGAAATGCGGATCGATGAAGGAAAAAAATGGCCAAGGACAAGACCCACAAGAATTTAGAGCAGTTAACAAAGCAAAGCGCGTCTCAAACAATAATATTAACTCTAGACAACATCTTGAGACCGATGTCTCTTTCATTGCTTGTTATTTGCTAGCTATATTAGCTTCCAGAATTCCACACAAAATGGTTCTCCTCACATGCTTTTTGTTGTTGTTGTAGTTATTTAAGATGAAAGCTTGTTTATTTATTTGGATACAATTTTCTTTGGTAGGTAGTTAAAAACTCATGGTTAGGTTTTAAGCGGAATTGCAGTAATATACTCGACTTTTGTGCTAATAGCAAGGAATACTTCTAGCTTTCTATAACCCACACTTTCCCCTTCAACTTCGATTTGTTTCCAAAATGTCCTTCATTTAAATATTTTAATAGAGGGTGTTTGGGAATAAATTTGACTGCAGTGATACAAAGTATAGGTTTTAGAAAGTTAGGGTGTTTCCTGCTATTCAGACAAAAGATCAAATATTTGTAAATTCAATATTTAAATGAACAACATTTTGAGAATAAATAGAAGTTGAAAGAACAAAGTATAGATTTTAGAAAGTTGGCCGTACTTCCGATTATTAGAACAAAAATTAAGAGTATTTTCTTCAATTTAGCCTTTATTTTTCAGGGTCAGTCAATTCTCTCTATGAATATGGGTAAATTTGTGATTAATATACCAAAAATTCAATCATTACAATCACACCAGCATACACTGCTATAATATTCAATTGCCACTGGGGATTTAGCCGCAGTGACAAACCGTAGTCTTTACGGATTAATCCTTAGGAACATAAAATAGCTTCGTGAATACAAAAGCCGCAGATGAAAGTATTAGCCCTGAACATACCCCGACAGAGTAAATATTGCCTCTGCGGCTAATCCGTAGGGGCAATTTGCCCGACTGATTATACCGTAGGACATAATCTTTTATTTTAATTATCTGTAAACAAAATAAAATAATTGCCCCTACGGAGTTATCCGTAGGGCCTGCCTCTACGGATTACACCGTAGGGACAAGTTTTACCCATATTACTCGGTCCATTGGAATAAAATATTAGATATTCTAATATTTTGTCCTTACGGATAATTGTGTAGAGGCGAAATGTGCCCCTACGGACGGATTAATCCGTAGAGACAACTGTTTTCTGTACGGATTAATCCGTAGATACATTATATCAGGGTTTTTTTTAAAAGGGGCTTCCCATTTTTCCTCGCTCTGTGCACAACAATATATATATATATATATATATATATATATATATATATAGCCAAATACAGAAATATTCATAAACAACATCTCACGCATAATATATAAAGAAATATACAAACAGAATACGAAATCAATCTAAAATCATTATAAACATCCAAATAACCACCGATATCGTCCAAAACATATAATATGTATCAAATAAGTACATCTATCCTCAAAAATATAAATAAACATATTCTAGCTCGATCCAGCTCTTCCATCTCTAATAATCGCCGTAATCTGGCGCATCTGCTTTCGGTGTAGTCCTGGATCGTCAAAAACTCGACTAATTAAGGAGCGGTCTGTGCCGTAGTCTGAGTGGTCTGTGTAGGAGTCTGAATGGGCTGTGGAGCAATAAGAGCGGCCTGTGCAGCAACAACCAAGGTAGCGGCTTGCGGAGCCACAGCCAAAGAAAAGGCATGCGGAGCCGCAGCTGAAATAGCCTGCCGAATCTGTAAAATTTTGTGTTTGTGTAATAAACGAGTAAGAACGGTGTATTAGATTTTAGTCGAATTTATATCATTATCGGATTATTGCAGAAACACGAATTTATATATGCTTTGTTGTGATTCCACACGTTCCGTTGAAATTCATATTTTATAGGAATTTATACATGTTGAAATTCCACACATTCAGGGCTATACTTTTTTCCCCTAATCTAAGAATACTTAGGGACTCAGGCCTAATTTGGATATCTAGTTTGGAAAACCATAGTTTATTTTAAGCGGAGGTAGAAATGATGCTTACTCTAACTTGTATGCATGTATCACTCTTTAATTGTTTAGTTTTGATTGGTTACTTGGTTTTGGAGTTATCTAATTTATAAAATAATGTAATCTTCACAAGTTTTGAGTTTGGATAATCATAACCTTTTAAAATCGAAAATGAAGAAAGATATGACATGGTTATAATTATAGAGTTCAGTTTAATCAGATAGTTTTATGAAAGTCCGACTAATCAAACTTAAGTCTAAAACCAAATAATCTGCGGCTACTAATATTGCATATGCTACTGTCTATAACGTAATATAATATTTTACTAATAAGTAATATACGTACCAACATCTTCAACTCCTCGACGGTGGTCTTCAATGCGGCAACATCATGCTCTAGACGCCGCTCACGGGGGGTAGGGGAAGTAACCGCCGGTGTGGACACCAACTTCATATAGGCCGTATTAGAACCAAGTCCGTGGCCTCTCTCCCAACCTCCATGGTGCCCTCTGTGTGCGGCATCTAGGACTAGGGTTAGTATGATCGAATCAGTCTGTCCACTGAAATCGATTCCCGATACATTCGCTTGCTCCACTATGAAAGTGTGTCTTAACACCTCTACTAGGTTTCCACATACATCAAGTATGAAATTTTAAAAAATCTAGAGGTATAAACTACACTAACCTAGAATCGAACTAGAGAATTAGGATTTGTAAGCATGTAAACAAGTTTTACATTAAGTGAATAGAGAATACAACCTTTGTAGACCGGTCCTTCACTTCTAAAGCTCCAAGAAGTAGTCCCTTAGCTCTAAGTAGTGATCCTTAGAACTCTTCTTAGGCTCCACTTGGTGAAAAGAACGAGCTTACTTCGTCGTCTTCGAGGCCGAAAATGATCCGCCTTGAAGTTACTCTAACTCAAGTTACCTCTTCACTAATCAAGAATTAGTGAAGCAAACAATCTAATCTTATGGGCTAGATGAAAGTAGGTTGATGAATTAGGAATTTTGCTCACTTTAGAAATCTCTTTTCCTTTTCTTTTCTCATCTCTAAAAAAGCTAAAGAGCATTTGAGAGGAAGAAGAAGATGAACTAGGGTGAGGAAAATATCTCAAGTGATGGATTGAGAGAGTTAACCATGGGCTAAAAATAATGGTTGGGTTATAAAATATCTAGAGTAAAACAAAAATTAGTGGGATGAGTCATGATTTCTACATGCTTCTACAAGCATCTTAAGCCATGCTTATTTCCATCTCATTTTGAATTTACTCTAAATAAATAATTACCCAAGCTATCATTATCCTTGGTGTGAGTCTCATACACCCATGTTCTATGTATCATCCACCATGACACAGTATAGAAATACTTATATTAATATATATCACATATATATTAAATGTATTTTAAAGAGTAGAAAATCTTTAGTGAGCACAATATTAGTTAATATATATTAATATATCAAATTATTAAATCAACACTTGATTCAATAATCCGATTATATCATATATAACCGACTAATATCATTTATATGTATATCAAATTATCAAATCAACACTTGATTCAATAACCCGGTCATATCACATATAACCGACAAATATTCAATACTACATTAAATCAACATTTGATTCAATAATCCAGTCATATCATATATAACCGGCCAATATCAAATACACACACACATAACATATTATTGAATCAACACTTGATTCAACAATCCGGTTATATCATATATAACCTAACCGATATCGCATATCGCGAAATTAGAATACGGTATCACATACTCGTATTTAATCAAGCTCCCGCACATATCACCATATGTGCCCTACTTCGTTTCGCTTGAGCTAGGAAACCTCTGTGTGGGACTCTAAAGACTCGTCAATACGCCGGCAGTAGGTAATGATCACATCAGTCACCCACAAGCCGTCAGCGGTATTAGCTGGACATAACGGCTACCCAGGTATTGAGCGAATAGAAGATCAATAAATAAGCTTATCCAAACTCCCGCAAAGCCTATAAACAACACTTACCGTACAATCCGGTCTTTTCGTCTGATATGTCGCATATCAAGTCTAGTGGTGGAATCGTCAGACCCCAGTAACTTGATAAGTCAAGCCAATGTATGGCCTATAACCGTTCGAAAAACTACTGATAACACTTACCAGTAAATCTCATCAGCCCTCCCCAGAGACTTACTGTTATAGCCAATCGAGCATAGAGCAACATCAACTCCCAATACCGGGAGAGACGAAACCCCTCCTATCGCTCATTGCCTCCATGTGACTCGGGACTGTACCCAAAATCCACCTGTTTGCACGACTTCTTTGAGCCATGGTATAGAGGAAATCAAAGCACAGTGGGAACCACACAAGACTCTATGACGATCTCGGGTCTACAGACTAACCTGTACAAGTGTCATCAGAGAACTGCTATCTGACAATAGATATAATATCAATTAGGAGTTCTCGGCGAGTCCTGTTCGGTGTACCTATTCTCTAATGAGCACCTGTGTACAATCTTTGATGTCAAACACCAATGGATGTGGGATCAACCATCGCCCGATACAGGGTTAAGAAACATACACACCAGTCTACTCTGGAATATCGATGCCCATTCTCGATACTCTCTCGACTAGGAACTGTTAAAAGATGTGCTTGTGGATTACCCAAGCCCCACTAGTATAATCTGCATCATAGTCCTGGTAGTCAAGCTAACATCCTAAGGGCTTTATCAACATGTATCAGAGAGACAGTATAACAATACAGTGTACATGTTAAGATAAACAACAACCAGATAGCATACTATCATGTCGAGCAAGAAAGTCCTCTATATATATGTCCAAGTATCCACTATATCATACAATAATGACCTTTAGGGCATACATATTCCTAACAATCTCCCACTTGCACTAAGGCCGGTTGTTATAGTATTTCATACCTAAAAGCCCAAAAAGTCTTTCAAATTGCATTTGGGAGAGGGCCTTCGTGAGTGGATCCGCTGTGTTATCCTTCGTGTCAACTTTCCTGACCTCGATCTCCTGGCGATCAACTATCTCCCGGATCAGGTGATACCGTCTAAGAATATTTCTAGATCGCTGATGGGACCGGGGTTCCTTGGCCAAAGCCACAGCTCTATTGTTATCACAATACAAGGATATTGGATCCTCAATGGATGGAACCACACCAAGTTCAGCAATGAACTTCTTTATCCAGACAGCCTATTTGGCAGTATCGTTGGCAGCGATGTATCCAGTCTCCATCATCGAGTATGCCACAATATCTTACTTAGAACTCTTCCAACATACCGCTTCTCCATTGAGGGTGAAGACAAAGCCCGAGACCGACTTACTGTCGTCCTTATCACTCTGGAAGCTCGAATCGGTAAAGAACTACACCTGGAGTTTTCCGTTACCATACACCAAGAATATCTCTTTAGTCCTTCTCAAGTACTTAAGAATGTTCTTCACAGCTGTCCAGTGCTTCTCCTTAGGATCTAATTGATACCTACTTACTACACCTAGTGCATAAGCTACATCCGGTCTGGTACATAATATCACGTACATGATTGACCCCACTGCAGAAGCATAGGGTATCCCTTGCATGCGAGCCCTCTCCAAATCTGTATTGCGAGACATATCTTTGGAGAGAGTGATTCCTGAGCAAGCGGGTAAATTACCGCGCTTATAATCTTCCATACTAAACCTCTTTAGTATGGTGTTAATGTACCTGGATTGGGACAATCCCAACATCTGCTTAGATCTATCTCTATAAATCTTAATCTCCAGGATGTAGCAGGCATCACCTAGATCTTTCATAGAGAAATTTAGTGATAAGAAGAGCTTGACCGAGTGTAGCATAGGAACATCACTTCCTATCAAGAGTATGTCATCCACGTACAATACGAGGAAGACAACCATACTCTCTGCAACCTTCTTGTATATACAAGGTTCATCTACGTTTTTGATGAAGTCAAACTCTTTGACCGCTACATCAAAACAGATGTTCCAGCTCCGTGATGCCTGTTTTAATCCGTAGATTAATTCAATCAGCTTGCACACCTTTCCGCTGCTCCCACTGTCTATGAAGCCCCCTGGCTGTGTCATGTACACGCTCTGTTCTAAATCACCTATTAGAAAAGCGGTCTTGATGTCCATCTACCAGATTTCGTAGTTATGGTATGCAGCAATAGCAAGTAGAATCCTAATGGAATTAAGCATAGCCACTGGAGAAAGGTTTCATTATAATCGATACCTGGTCATTGATGAAAACTTTTTGCAACAAGTCTAGCTTCGAAGGTTTCAACCTTTCCATCTACACCAAGTTTCTTCTTAAAGATCCACTTGCTCCGAATGGGTTTTACCCCTTCAGGAGCAACTTCCAAAGTCCATACTTTGTTGGTGTACATGGATTCCATCTCAGATCGCATTGCATCCAGCCATTCACAGAGTCTCCACTCGTGATGGCCTGCTCGAAATTAGTTGGGTCATCATCTTCCATAATGCAATCCTCACTTCCACCGTCTATGAAAAACCGTAGTATCTCTCAGGTGGATGAGGAACCCAACTAGATCTACGGAGCGGCTGAACTTCGTCGGGGACTATTGAATCCTCCGGTTCTACCAAATCATTAATTGTAGTTTGTGTAGCTGGAACTTTTTCCAGCTCTACCTCATTGCTACTAATTTCTTTTACAAGAAATTCCTTTTCTAAAAAGGCGGCATGTTGAGAAATAAACACCTTTTGTTCCTTAGTATGGTAGAAGATATATCCATTTGAATACTTTGGATATCCCAAAAACTTGCACAAAACAGATCTTGCCTCGAGGTTGTCTGGATTTTGCCTTTTAAGATAGGCCGGACAACCCCATATCTTAACTCTTTTAAGAGATTGTCTCTTCCCATTCCATATCTCATATAGAGTGGTAGGCATGGATTTGGTTGGAACCCTATTCAATAGGTATGCAGCTGTTTCAAGTGCATAACCCCAAAAGGAAATAGATAACTCAGCAATACTCATCATAGAGCACACCATATCTAACACGGTGCGATTTCTCCGCTCCGAAACTCCATTGTGCTGTTGTGTATACGGAGGAGTAAGCTGAGAGAGAATCTCATTCTCTTTTAAATAGTCTCGGAATTCTGTGCTCAAGTATTCTCCTCCTCGATCAGATCGAAGGACTTTAATACTTTTACTCGTCTGGTTCTCAACTTCGAACTTATATTCCTTGAATTTTTCAAAAGTTTCAGATTTGTGCTTCAAAAAGAACACATGTCCGAATCTTGAGAGATCATCATTGAATGTAATAAAGTACGAGGAACCATTCCTGGCATGTGACATAGGACCGCATACATCACTATGTGTCAGTTACAAGAGTTCAGTAGCTCTTTCTCTGTGTCCAGTAAACGGGGTTTTGGTCATCTTGCCTTTGAGACATGACTGGCAAGTTTCATAAGATGTGAATTCGAACGGATCCAAATATCCATCTTTATGAAACTTCGCTAGTCTTGTCATATTGATATGACCAAGTCTACAATGCCACAAGAAGGATTCGTTCATTTATGAACTTTTCCTCTTGTATGTGTTTAGGCAGAATAATTCAGCGTTGTTCATGAGGTACAACCAGCATCGTTTCGCCCAGCAATTAAGCTATAATCAGGGCGTCCCGCTTGAGGCCTTCTTAGCTGAGCCAGTTGCTACTGAAGAGGGTATCCGGAGCGCATTGCACCATTTTATGTGGCTGAACACCGGCTCCAATTTCTTTATTTGTGAGCCGAGTTGCGTTCCAAAAGCCCTGAATGTATATGTAGCGTGGTACCAGCATTCAATGGGCGCCGTTATTAGAGAAGAAAAACGATTATTGCTTGATCGCAAGGGCACCGCCTCAGCGGATAATCCAAACGTTTCTCTAAAGCGACGGACTATCGTCCATCCTCCCTTGAGAGAAGCCGCTGTGGCTGTGGTACCACGTGTTATGCCTGAGCTGCTCCTACCCCGCGTGCTTGTAGAAGTGGTGGCTGTGGCGTCTCCCGAGTCTGGCATGAGTACTGAGATCGGGACTCGTCGCCCCAAATTGCCCGCCAAGTGCAAGCTCGTGTTATCTGCTGCCAGAATTAAGTCGCAGAAGAAAAAGAAATCGATACTTTCTGCAGACGTTGTATTTGGCCAGGAGCCTCATGCTCTTTACAGCGAGGGCCTAAGTGAGTACGGGACGAACGAGGGCTTATTATGGCGCCGGATGACACCGATCTGGAGGCTGCCCTCGCAGCTTCCAAGCAATTAGCTCGCAACAAAGCAGGAATGATCGCTCTCGCACAGTCAGGTAGACCTCGGTAGTATTTTTCCGCGGTTATCATCCTTTGACTGATGTTTTCTTCTTCAACAGGTATCTCTACTGAAGAGGCTCTCGCAGCTTCCCTCAAGACTTTTGAAGAGGAAGAGAGGCTTCACACTTCTTTAGGCCTCGGTATATTTCGGCTCATTGTGCCTTCGTTCCCTTTTTCTTCATGGATAGTCTAACCCCCTTTTTTTATCGTATTGTAGGGACTACCTCGACTCAGGTTATCCCAAGTGCAGTGCCGATCGCGAGTGGTGATGTAGCGGCATCGTTAGCGCCGGCCACTACAGCCACGACTATCCCTAAGTCGTCACCAGGGGTCTCGCAGAAGCAGCCGATGATGGACGTCGTAACGGCACCGGAGGCAGAACTTGGTTCAGATGACGGTCTACCTTTATCGGAAGTCCTGAGGAGGTCAGCTCTTGCGACTTAGGCCGAAAGGAAGCGCAAGTGGCGTGCAACGAAAGAACGTGATGCCGCCTTGGCTATAGGTGCAGACTCGAGCACTACTTCCCTTGTCCCTATTTCTCCAGAGGGTGCTCCGGCTGTCCTGTCTACTGCTCACAGACAGGCGGTACACGCGGCTCTGGAGGCAATTGAAAGGCCGTTCTAAGGTAACGTAACACTGGGTCCTTTTATTAGAGTTTGATCTTCAGATTCTCATATATTATACCCTGCAAGGCCAAGTCCTGGTGAGGAGGTGGTAGGTGAGATGACGACAATCACTGAGCCCGAAGTGGCCACTCTTTCTCAGGAGTCCGGGACTGCCCCAACTGCCACTCTTTCCCCTTGCGGTTCCCGGCCATCGCCTGGCATTACGAGTGTCACAACGGCTCTTATAGAATCGGTGGATGAAGCCACGGGCAGCGAAACCATTCCAATGGAGGAGAGCGAAGCAGTCGCTGCGCCTGGTGATGCTCTTGTCGCGGTTTCGATTGGCGATTCATCAGGTAGATCTTGGGTCATTGTTTTCCTTTTTATTCCGCAATTCCTTTCAATCCCTTCTGACGGCATTTCTTTTGTTTCTTATGCAGGTGTGGTGAGCGTTGAGGTCGTGCCACCCGAAGAAGGGTCATCGGTTGCTGCTCTGACAGTCGCTGACCTTTCGCCTTCTCTCATGTCTTCTCAAATGCTGGAAGGTATGGGTTTGTGATTTTTCTAATTTAAATTGCGGATGTCATCTTCCTTGTACTGACCATGCATTGTCTCAACCTTGTAGGAGTTCTCTCAATCATCTATATCAAGTGTTGAACCCACACTTCTCCTTCCAGTCGGAAGTTAGTCTGCCTGCTAGTGCCGGTAAGTATCTTTTCTAACCGACGTCTTTTCTTTAATGGGTGACCCTTCCGTTGTTAACATTAAATTGATTACAGCGCTACAAATTGAAGGAGGGGACGAGAGAATCATCGCGCCACCAGTGCTCCCAGCACTGCCACCTGTTGTAGCCGGTATAGTAGCCTTTATCGCTCTTGCATCTTCTTTATCTCTTAAGCCAATATCTGACTATGATTTGTTTTGCAGCAATTACACCGACTTCAGCTCCCTTTGAGTCTCAGATTCCTATGCCGGCAGGGCCTTTTGCTAAACGCCCTTCTTCCAGGGGTGCTGCGAACAGCCTGCGGATGTTAAGTGAATTCGTCGAGGACCTTGTCGCCGAGGCCTTTGCATCTGCTGCAGATTTTGCCGCCGAAGTTAATCTCATGTTGGCGATGCTGGTGAACTTCCATAATGAGGGTGTCGTTGAGTCTTGGGTTAACTACTGCAGGAAGATCGAGGCATGTCTGCATAAGATTGAGCTCAAGCGTCCCGTTCCAGAAATGTTGGCTTTGAATTCTCAACGGGCTGCATGGGTTGAGCAGAGCGTTCCCTTCTTTCGCCATTTCGAACAAGAAGCAACCTTGAGGTGGAAAAAATGTGAGGAGGCTTTAGGTGAATCCGCCTGGCTACGTGCCCAAGTTGAAGCAAACGCTGCGCAATTGAGGGCTGTCTTTGATAATTTGCGACAATGCATTTCGGACGGACTAGCACTAAGGCAAAAGCTCGACCTTTTAGAGCGGGTTACGCGGAATCGCGAAGTTGCTCAACGGGAAATCGATGAGAAACTTTCGTCTGGCTTGTAGCAACGAGCTCGAGTCGAAGCGGAGCTGGCAGCAGCGGCTGACCATGAAAAGGAGATGAGAGGAGCGCGCGAGCAACTAGCTGACTTATTGAAAACGCCTCCTTCTCAGTAGCTGCCTTTGTATCAATTAAACATATGTAATCTTTGAATAACATGTATCCATTTTTTATTCTTTTATATGATTCGTCTTGTACTCAATTGAATTTATGAATAAAAGATACACATTTTTTTTCTCCCACTGTTGCTTTCTTCTCCTTGCTGTGTTGTCGCCATGTAATTTTAGCAAGTGTGGCCTGTAGATAGTAGGTAGCTGTCCATCTTGGACCCTTTGCAGGGTAGCGATGGCTTAGGAAACAGGTTCAGATTTGCGGCCTAAGATTTTTCAACTTTATGAGCCGTGAGGGTCTCATAAAGATTTTTCTCCCTACGAGTCGAGAGGATCTCGTAGGTGTATTTTCTTCTTAGGAATCGTGAGGATTCCTAAGTGTGTTTTTCTCTTGAGAGTCGTAAGGATCTCCCAAGAGAATTTTCATCCTTACAAGTCGAGAGGACTCATAAGTGACAGATAAGTTAACCTGCTCCTGAATCGTAGCATTGCTTTGACGGGGAGGTCGAGGGATGACTTTGGCCGTTTTCCACGGGGTCAGGATTGGCTTTAGCCGTGTTCCACGGGGTCAGGATTGACTTTAGCCATACGGGGTCAGGATCGACTTTAGCCATACGTGGTCAGAATTGACTTAAGCCATACGGGGCCAGGAGTTGACTCTCGGTTGTCTGTCCACCGCCGAGTCATGGAACTGGGAACTTTGCCGCGGCTCCGTTTTGCTGACGTTGTGTCCGTTGTAATGAGACGAATGTCAAGGTGGCCTCTAGATTGTCTGTGAACCGTCGAGCTTTGGAACTAGGGACTTTTCCATGGCTCCGCTTTGCTGACGTTGCGTCTAATGTAATGAGACGAATGTCGAGGTGGTCTCTAGGTTGTCTATGAACCGTCGATATTTGGAACTAGGGACTCTTCCATGGCTCCGAGATTGACTGTCGCGTCTAAATCCTGTTGGAATGAAGAGGAACGTTGTTGTGGGTCTCCAGGATGCAAATGTGGCCATCGAGACTTGGAACTAAGGACTCTACCGTGGCTCCGAGATTGATTGTCACGTCCGAATCCACTGGATTGAGGAGGAACGCTGTTGTGGGTCTCCAGGCTGTAGATGTGGTTGTCGATACTTGGAACTAGGGACTCTGCAGTGGCTCTGAGATTGATTGTTGCGTCCGAATCCTGCTAGAATGAGGAGGAACACTGTTGTGTGTCTCCAGGCAGTAGATGTGGCCGTCAAGACTTGGCTTTCTTTCTGATGGATCCTGGTGGGATGATATGGTTCCCTCTTTGTTTGCGCCCTTGGATTGTATACAGGGATCGATGCGATCTCACATCTAGGGCAAAAAGTTTCATTTCATTTCATTTTTTTTATTTCTTTCAGCGATGCTCTATCATTTCAGCATTTTATATCACGAAAGTCGTGATTGCCCAATCATTTCGGCTATTTTTCTTTTTTACTCGCTGCTTTTTATTGCGAGTTGCCCAATCATTTCGGTTATTTTGTATGCATATATTTTACTTGCTGATTTTGTTGCAAGTTGCCCTATCATTTCGGCTATTTCATATGCATTTATGGCTCGCTGACTTTTGCCGCGAGTATTGAGTTTGGAATCTGATGCCAATCTCAGCATCAGCATCGTTATGATTGGAATATTGCCAGGAGAGAATCATCATTTACCGTGAAAGGACTTGGGATTTTATACTGATTTAGGCATCAGCATCGCTATAACTGGGACATTGCCAGGAGCGAATCATCATTTGCCTTTGTCAGTTCGAACAAAGGTGGCTTAGCAATCAGGGTTAGGATCCTGTCGACTAAGGCTTTTAACTTCATGAGCCGTAAGGGTCTCATAAAGGTGTTTCTCCCTACGAGGGGTTAGGATCTCGTAAGTGCATTTTCTCTTTAAAAATCGTGAGGATTCTTAAGTGTATGTTCTCGTATAAATCGTAAGGATCTTACAAGAGTGTTTTATCCTTATAAGTTGAGAGGACTTACAAGGGTCGTTCACCGTGTGAGCATATCCTTAATCGCTGGTGGGACTTTGTTAGGGAAATATTTATGCGTGCCCGTGGATTGTATACAAGGGTCAATATTGAAAGGCTTGTAGGGCAAAATCGCGGTGTATGACGGCTTAAGAACAGGATTAGATCCCTGTAGCTTAAGGCTTTTGAATCCTATGAGCCGTGAGGGTCTAAAAGGGTAATTCTCCTTACGAGTCGTGAGGATCTCGTAAGTGTAATTTCTCCTTAGGAATCGTGGGGATCCATATGTATGTTGCTCCTTTATGAATCGTAAGGATCTCATGCAGGTATTTTTTCCTTACAGGGTCGAGAGGACCTTGCAAGTGTCTTTTAACGAGATTGCGCCCTTTCGGGTTTTCACAAACTCACCGGTGCCCTGCTGTTTTTACTCACGGAGTACTTTCGAGTTTTCATCCGTGCCCATCTCGCTTATGGACGTACCGTTTTTTTTATTTTATTTTATTTTTTTTGTGCCAGCCTTGGGATGCTGCGGTCTTTTGTAGTTTATAGACGTCTCAGTCAAGCGTAGTATTTCTTCAAGAAACAGCCGTTTATTGGCCTGAAGGGTCTTTCGCCATGCATATCCATGAGCAAGTAAGCCCTACCCTGGTAGACTTTGTCTATGATGTACGGGCTTTCATAGTTCGGCTCGAATTTCCCTTATTTGGCACGATTGGGGATCATAGGTCTCTTGACTACTAGCACAAGTTCGCCTTGGCGGAATGTTCTCGGCCTAGTCAATCTCTCGTATGAGCGCGTCATTTTTTCTTTGTAAGCTTCCAAGTTTTGCTGCGCCATGAGCCGAGTTTCGTCGAGGGCATCAAGTTCCTCAATTCGAAGATGAGCATTCTCTTCGTCCGTTAGCTCGTAATGAACTGCCACTAGTAAGGAGGGTAGCTCTATCTCCAAGGGGAGTATTTCTTCAGCGCCGAATACCAATGCATACGGCGTTGTGTTTGTGGCCGTTTTGAATGTGGTTCGATACGCCCAGAAAGTTTCATGCAGTCTCTCGTGCCAGTCCTTTTTATTTTTGGACACCGTCTTTTTCACGATCTTCGTCAAGATCTTGTTGAAAGCTTCAGCCAGATCGTTAGCTCGGGGATTATTGACCAAAGAGTATCTCCAGTCTATATTATGTTGCTGCGCAAAGCGGCTGATTTTGTGACTTCTGTAGGCCGGCCCGTTATCGGAGATAATCCGTCGTGGAGTGCCGAACCGATAGATGACGTGTGTCTTGAAGAAATGGAAGATATTCTCCGTCTTCACTTCTCTTAGTGGCACTGCTTCTGCCCACTTAGAGAAGTAATTAGTTGTTGCCAGTATGAACCGATGTCCTCTGGACGATGTTGGTTCAATGGGCCCGATTATGTCAGTTCCCCACATTTCGAACGGCCAGCTAGCCACCATGAATCTGGCACGAGTGGCACTGCTTCGCGTATTCGAGGAAATCTTGGATCATTGTGGGCCAATAGTAGCCCATCCTTTTGATCTTCAGTTTCATCTTCGGCCCGGCTTGGTGAGAACCGTAGAGTCCGTCGTGAGTTTCTTGGACAACTCTCCTTGCTTTTTCAGGTCACGGGCATCTTAGCTATAGAGAATCAAATGATCTCTTATATAGAGTGTCATTGACGAAGGCGAAGGATAGAGCTCGTTTTATGAGCTGATGTCTTGAGGAAGCATCTTCAGGTGTTCGACGGGATTTGAAGTAGTCTATAAAGACTTCTCTCCAATCATTGACCTTTTCCTGGTCTTCTATCTGTAGGACCGCTTGCTTGGTCGCTTCCTTTTTTTCAAACGACTCCGGAGATATTTCTGCCGGTGCGAGAACCCGACGACTTTGCACAACGATTCTCATGTCATCGAGGTTTTCGTCAGCCAGTATTTTAGCAAGTTTGGCTAACGCATCTGCTTTGCTATTTTCCGCACGCGGTATGCTTTCCTGGGCGTAGGCAGGGATTTGAATCAGCAATTGTTGCACTCTCTCGTTGTACTTCACCAACTCTGGTTTGCACATTTGATAATCGTCGTTTACTTGGTTAACGACCAGCTGGGAGTCTCCGTATATGAGGAGGTTTTCGATCCCCATGTCGACAGCGATCTCAAGTCCTGCTATCAAAGCTTCATATTCGGCTTCATTGTTTTTCCTCGGCTCTGTTAGGAAAAAGGCAAAGCGCATTATCCCTCATTGTGGAGTCACGAAGATGAGGCCTACCCCAGACTTAATTATGGGGGAGCTGTGCTTTCGCTTCTTCATGGAAGATGCCTCGTCGAAGTAGAGTTCCCACCGGGTGTTACTTTCTTCTTTCTCCTCGTCGATTGTGTCAAACGCGTACTCATCTGGCAATTCGCAATTTAGGGGTGAATCAGCAGGTATAGGATGCTCGGGAAGGAAGTCAGCGATTGCCTGGCTTTTCACTTCCTTAAAAGGTCGATAAGTTGTCGAGAATTCCATTAAGAGTAGGGCCCATTTAGCGAGCCGCCCTGTTAGTATGGCTCTTGACATCAAATATTTGAGAGGATCCACCTTTGATATTAGGTGGACCTCATGTGCCAAAGCATAATGTCGGAGCTTTGTTATCACGAAAATTAACGCCAGGCAGTGTTTTTCAATGGGAGAGTAGTTGTTTTCTGCCCTCAGGAGAACTCAACTCAAATAGTAGAGGGCTCTCTCCTTCCCTTGGTCATTTTCTTATGCCCATAGCGTGCCTAAGGAACCCTCAAGGGCGGTTGTGTACAGAATGAGGGGCTTTCTTTTGACCGGAGCGGTTAGTACTGGCGGATTCTGCAGGTATTGCTTGATCGCGTCCTGTACGCTCTGGCAATTACGATCCCAGATGAAAGGGGTCCCCTTCTTCATTAGATGACTGTAGGGGCGGTATTTGCTGGAGAGGTTGGCTATGACCCATCGGATATATGCGAGCTTTCCTTGGAGAGACCGCAATTGCTTGAGAGTTCTTGGTGGGGGCATTTCCATAATTGCCTTCATTTTCGACGGGTCTATTTCGATGCCTCGATGTTGTACGATGAATCCTAGGAATTTGCCCGAGGAAACTCCGAACGCGCATTTCAGAGGGTTCATCTTCTGATTGTATTTCCGAAGACGTTGGAACACTATCTTCAAATGCTCTAAATGTTCCTCGTGCGATTTGCTTTTCACCACAAGATCGTCTATATAGCATTCGACGACTTCATGTATGAGGTCATCGAAAATCTTCGTCATGGCCCTCTGATAGGTAGCGCCGACGTTCTTCAAGCCGAAAGGCATCACTTTGTAGCAGAATATGCACAGAGGAGGCCGGAAAGCGGTATGCTTCTGGTCTTCGGGATGCATTTTTATTTGATTATATCCTGATGAGCCGTCCATGAAGGAGAAGACTTCATGAGTGGACGTGTTGTGTATCATCAGCTCGGTGGCCGATATGGGAAAGTCATCCTTCGGACATGCTTTGTTGAGGTCTCGAAAGTCTACGCAGATGCATACTGTCCCATTTTTTTCATCACTGGGATGATGTTGGTGATCCAGTCAGGATACTGAACTTCTTGAATGAAGCCGGAGTCGATTAGCTTCTTGACTTTGGCGTTGATGCTCATTTCAAGTTCGAGCCGCATTCTTCTTGGTGCTTGCTTGACTGGCTTGACGTCCGGAGATATCGCCAATTTATGCACCTTTATTTCCGGATCTAGCCCCGGCATCTCGGAGTAGTTCCATGCGAAGAAGTTTTTATACTGCATGAGCACGTCTTTAAGCGTAGCCACCTTTTCTTCAGACAACAGCTCACAGACGAACGTCAGCCGTGGGCTGTTTGCCGTCCCCAAGTTGATTTTTCTGAGGTTATCTGCCGTTGTATGTATCCCATCTTCCAGTTCTTTTGGTGCCGGTGGAAACTCTGAGATCACTTCGTCATCATCGGTTTCAAAGCACCAGGAGAGGTCATCCATATCCTCAGGCACTCCTTCTTCTGACATCATTATCATGTGACAGGTACGAGATCGCTTCCAAGACTGATGTTGATCCAGTTCTACTCTCGCCATATACGTTGCTTTCGGTTCATGCTTCTGAGGTGGGGTTACCCTCCAACTGCTGGATAGAGCAAACCTGCCTTGCTGATATTGGTATTCTACCCATTCTTTGAATATGAAGCAGTCTTCGAGAGAATGTCCTATCGCTCGGTGATAGGAGCAATAATCCGGGTGAGAGACCCCGCCTGCTTGTTCGGGGTGTTTGGACTCCGGGAGCGTAATCATTTGATGTTTCATAACAAGATCGAATATCTTCCTTGTCTTGTCTTGGGGAAAGGAGTATGCTCGACCCATCTTCTTTATAAGAGACGAATCTTGGCTGCTCAATTTTCGATCGCGAGGCTTCTTGGACCCACTTTGCTGCTGTCGAACATTTTTTCCGTTCTTCAGTTTATTTTTGCCTCCGCGTCGAGTCTTCCGTATGACGGGCTGGCGACGAAGGGCATCGTCATTTTTCGTAGCCTGCTGAAGGAGGCGCAACGTTCTGGCTTTTTCATAGATGGCCATTTCGCGTCTATAGTCATCCCAGACCTTTTGACCCGCTTCTCTTATTAGCTTATCCATCTGTTCTTCGAACGACGGACTTGGCACTTTTATGGCGAGATCTCGTTTTGGTTCAGGGTTAGCGTCTTCTAACAGAGCATCTCCTTCTTCATCGAAATCATGTATAACGTAGTAGCCATGGAATCGCTCCCGTTTCTTGGATTGAACATATCCGAGCCCGATCGTTTCCATTCTCCCGTTGGGCAATTTTCGCTGAGTTCCGAGGACGTTCCAGATCCTATTGTAGAACCGGGCTTATAGTGCGGTCTGCTTCAAGGGTACGCCTTGGCGTCTCAATAGCCTTTTTAATCCTTCTGTGTAGTATCTGGGCAAACGGATGGGCTGGAGCCTGTCAAGCATAGAATTGGCACCATGCGAGATCTCTTTCTCCACTTTGGTTTCTGCGGATCGATAAAAGAGGATCGTCTTTTCATCTTTTCTCCTGGGAGGGACGTAGAACGTCTGCAGTTCTTGCACACTGTAGGTATCAAGTGCATCGAGCTCTTTGTAATGCTCTTGTGGAACCATGGTGATCTGCAAACTCTGATCATCTCCAATGAAGGCTTGCACTAATGGACGAGCCGAGAATACTGCGTTAACCTCGTCTTCGGAGTCACTGCCAAAGACCCGAATAGGGGCAGACGGTCCCGGTTTGTTGTATCAGGGAGGTCCTGAATAGACTATCTCTTCTTCCTCCTCGGTATCGTTCCCGAAGACCGGAATGGTGGTGATAGCTTTTTTCTTGTCCTCCGGTTTATAGCTTTTTCCTTGTCTTCGAAGTTTGGTAAGAAGCACTTTGCATCTTCGTACTTTCGGATTTCGTTTACGGAGAAGGGGTTCAGCTCCCCTGTCACGGTGTACTCAACACCATCCTTGAAGTACTTCATACACTGATGCTGTGTAGAAGGGATAATGTTGTACTCTTGTAATCAAGGCCGGCCGAGCAAAGCGTTGTAGCAAGTCTCAGTGTCAATGACGTGGAACTTGATATCAGTGAAGAGCAACCCAAAGCATAACGTCAGTATTACAGACCCGAGCGTCCGTGATGACTGGGAGTCGAACCCGGAGATAGTGATTTTATCCTGAGCGAGGTATTGAACGCTCATACAGATTTCTTTTAGCACCCTCACATTTAGGAGATTGATAGAGGACCCATTGTCAACTAGGATCTTCCCTATCTTAATATCATGGCAATACCCGGAAACATATATGGGACGGTTGTGTTCGCATGTTCTGAGGAGGAGATCTTCATCGCCGAAAGTGATGTCAGCTGTGTGAATTTCTTCCAGCTCGTCCTTCATCTTTTCTACGGCGAGGAAAGCTTGAAACTGGTCAGGCTCTTGTAATGCCTTGATCAGAGAATCTCTCGCCTCTTTGGATAGCTACAGGGCGTCGAGTATGCTGAGCTGCGAGGGTATCTTCCTCAGGTGTGCCAGAACATTGTAATCCACCTTGTTTTTCTTTGGCAGGTCCTTGGCTGTCAGCTCTTTAACGACTTGATCATCGAGGCTAATATCTTTAGGGACTTTTTCCTTCCCCTTTTCCTTTTTGTTCGATCCGTTGTTTGCGGGTCCGAGATTCTTTTCAGGTAGCGTGAGATTGCGCAGCTGAATGTTCTCGCAGGTCTTCATCTCTTCTATTTCAGAGATGGATTCCTTGAAAAGAGGGCCGAGGTCTATTTCTTCATCAGAATCACTCCCGAAGGTGAGAACTTGTGATCCCCCAGAATCAACCATGTGACATTCACCGGCAGTTCTTTTATGCTCATATGTCGTGCTTCTCTGTTCCCGACGAGCCTTGCGCTTCATTCGCTGAATGGGTTGTCGGTGGGCAACATATCCCTGCTACCAGTTTTTAAAGGCCATGCACTCTTCGGTAGGGTGTGCAATCCTCTGATGGTATAAGCAGAAGTTAGGATGTACGTCCGCTTCATCAAGATGTATACCGCCAGGAGAATTTCCTCTGAAAGAGGGCAACTTCATTCCCATTGACAGGGCTCTAGCGAATCGTTTCCTTGTCTTAAGTTTGCTTTTGTCTGCGGCGGACGTACTTCGATCTGGTTGGAGTGCGTCAACCTTTT